>JANEYF010000878.1:280000-793343 GCA_029963845.1 Rhamnusium bicolor
AGGTGGATTGGTAGACGTGGACCCATCGAATGGCCACCAAAGTTACCGGACCTCAATCCAATAGATTATTTTCTGTGGGGCTATCTAAAAAATTCAATTAAAACAAACAACATTTCTGAGAAAACTATGAACAAGGTGCAGCAACACTTTATTCATCGTTTAGGGTACTGTCAGCTACAACAGGGAGTACAGTTCGAATATTTACTATACACAGTTTTTGTTATTAATTAGCCGTTAGATCTAGTGACTATTATCTGTTTAAACCAAACATGAAAAATTAGTAAATTCTTATAATCAAAGTGGCCGTATCTTTTAACTTATCAGTTTTAGTCTCTAAGTGTGATACATTTTTGAAATGAGATGTTGAGTTAAAATCCAAAAATGGAGAAATATACAGGGTATTCTAGTTAGAAACAATATCAATGACGTCATAACGGAGACAGTGATAACATCATAACCAAAAAAAAAGGATAAGGTGCTCAATTGAAATTAAAAATCAATTTTTTCTAAATACTTTTGGTTTAAATAATAATCAAATTATTTCATATTTATGGGCACACTGTATATAGAGGTACTGCACTTTAATCTGTTTTTTCTAAAACCATTGAAACATCTTACTACGACAGATTAAATGATTCCATCAAAATTATTTAATACCACACCAAATCCAGTATCATAACAATTTGTTTTCCGGGAACAACAAAATAAACAAAAAAAGAAAGCAGCTTGTTTATTTCTTGCACGTATTTCCGACACGGTTGATCACACATTATCCCTGAATAAACTTAATAATTTTTTAGTTCGTGGCCTAACCCTTACTTGGATTGAATATTATTTTAGGGGAGAATCCAGGTGAGATGCTGGTAAAATATTTCCATCTAGCCCTCTTAAGGATTCTGCTGACATTCTTCAGTGAAATATTCTAGGGCCTTTTTGTCTGCTCCTTTTATAAATATCTCGCTTCATATAAAGGATTCCTTCATATCGTTTTTTGCTCATCATTCCACTATTGTAGAATACCCACGGTGACTTGTGAAGTAAGTTATCGTGGATTCTGCCGATATAAATGAGCTTAACTTTAGACCGGCCGCACATTGAGCGCAGCACAGTCCGTCACAGCTTAACTTAGGAGAGCCAGACACATAAGTAAAGCGAGCACCGCATATTGCACGGTGTAGAGACTTAGTACAGGCAGAGCAATTTCTTTTTGCTCTGCAGCTCTGGGGGCTCTGTGAACTGAACACAGTTTTCCTATGTCTCTTTCAGCTTCCGCCAAATATTACTTATATCAGTTGTATTTTTAATTAAAAATGAAGCTACTGATAGAATGTGTATGCGAGAACAAAGTTCTTTATGGTATGGAGGACTATCATTCCTTTAAAAGGTTAAATTTCCCATGAGTAGTTATTTCCTTTAAAAAATCGTTCATCCATACAGAATTTTTATGTTTTTACTAATAGTTTATAATAATATCGCAGTGCCAATTTCCGAATATTACCCTGATTCAGAATGTGAAGAAAGTTAATTAGTAACGCAAACATAATATACTTAGTACCGAAAACTGCACACATGAACCTAAAATCACTGCGTTCAATATGCGGTAACGCAACAGAAGCAGAGTTTAGGAATAGCTTTCCTTTGTTGCTAGGCTGAGCTAAACTGTGCTGCGCTCAATGTGTGGCCGGCCTAATAAAACTAATACTACCAGTAGCGCTATATAAAATGACTGTGTGAATACGGTCCAGCCCTTAATAGTATATGATTTTTTTCGACCTCGAGATTTTGATAGATTTATACGATATATATTTAGACATAATGAATGAAAGAAGAAAAAAGGTACAATTTCGGGAAAAAAAATTTACATTGCATTTCCGGACGAATCTCGATGAATTATATTAGAAAAACATAACTCTATGAAAAAAAAAATCTGTCCGCATATCTATAGTATCGCGATAGCAGCCACAGCTTTCAAATTTGGTACACTTGTTCTAAAGGCCAAAGACAATGAAAAACTCGGTGATGAGCAAAACTTGCGTTCTGGGTCCAGGGGACCCAAACTTTTTTTATATTGGACTTTACAAAAAAAATATATTCTTGATGAAAGATTATAAATCATGTCTACTATATCAAGCGAATAAAATATATTTAATACACTGAACTGATTCTGCGGTTGGCTCCTTGTGAAACATCATTAAATATTTTAAATATATGAAAGAAATTTGCTTTTTAATGTTTCAAAAATATTTTATTATAAACTCTACACGAAGCCGAAACACGTGTAGAGTTTATAATAAAATATTTTTGAAACATTAAAAAAGCAAATTTCTTTCATATATTTAAAATATATTTTCCAAGTCCTTAAATAAAGCTGATGTAAACTTAAATATTTTACACATTTGATCTCATAAAATGGGGCTAGGTTAAATTTAATAGTTTGACGTTTGAAAGGTCTGATTTAGTTACAAAAATGTCAATGTCAATAACAAAAAATTATTAAAATACATGACATATTATTGACAGTAAGTATCGAATGACACTGATAATTAATCATTTAAAAATTTTCATGAAACATTTCAAGGTACGCTATTAAAATTTATTTGAGGTAAGTGAAGAATTGAATAGAATGATTTTTTTAGATCAAGATAATATATACTGATATAAGAAAGTTATGTGTTGGCCACATCAGTAATTTTCTATTAGAAAACTAGACAAAATAATCGGTTATTTTTCATTCTTACCTACACCGTCAAATGGAAGTAAATAAAGAAAGTACTCGTTTCGGAAATTACTAGTTTCGGAAATGTTTCACTTTTCGTTGACAAAGAAATCCTAAGAAGCGTTCATATTAACCCAACAAAAACGCACAATTCGGTATTTGGCCAATTTACTGACTTTTGTAATGAAACAAGATACCAGTTTGAGGCCACTACAACCATAGATTATATTGCGTTGGTACTGGGCTTTCAATATGAGACGGAGAGATGGTAAGGATTATAAGGAAAATGTGATAAAAACCACGTGGAACATAACGACAAAAATGCTTCAGGAAATGTATTTTTTTAAAGGCAACGTCATTTTCGATTCATTTAAGGATATTCAATTTAAGAGATGCTCGTAATTCTAAAAGAAGATATTTACAGAAAAATGTCATGAAAAAGAAAAGCCTCTTCAGTTGTGTTAGATTCAGAAGATCATAAAAAAATGATAATGCTTTGGAATAAAAACACTCCTGAAGACTGCAAAAGAAAAACTGTTCCATATTATCGCAGTTGAGCTCGAGTGGAGAGGCGGAGAAGCCGCAAATTGCGTAACAAATCACCTTAAAGAAGAAATTGATAACATAGGACAGACAATAGGTAAAAAAGGCCTACTTTTTATTTTCGACTGTTTAACTAAGTCTTTTTTGCCATTTTAGGATGATTAGAATATAACCTTGTGATTAGTAAGATTACAACAGGAGATGACAAAAATGCACCGATATCAAATGGTTAATACTTTTTGAAATTAATACCGATCTGTATCCTGTAAGGCTATATAAACAACTATTATCCAATATGGGTTCCAATATTACAACAAATCGTTTATTTCTGACATGCAATAGGTACTGAAATAAATACGAAATTCCTATTGGTACAAAAATTCACCAATTAGAAGAAATGAGCTGTCCAAATGGACAAAGGAGTCAGCCGCAAAAATCAGTTTAGATACAACAACTGTAAAAATAACTAATCATTCCAATCGAGCCACACCTGTCAGTAACTTAATAAAGGATGGAACACAGGAGCAAGAGCTTATCAAAATAACCGGCCATGGAAGTGCAAATTCCATAAAACCGTATTTGCCCTACATCATTTAAACGTGATAAATAAATTAAGATATAATCCAAATGAAATACAAAATGAATCAAGCACTTCTAAGGCAACATCAGAACATACTACTATTCAAAACACCAATGAAGAAAAACAAGGTCAAGTTGTATACCAAAGATGTAATTTCTTTATCAATTTTACTAACGCAACGAAAAATAATTAATTTGAATTGTCTCTTTATTAAAAAAAAAACGAATTGTCAATGTAACTTGTACATTATAATTGTTACGAAGCAAATAAAAATTAATAAAATAAATACTGTGCATTTTATTGTCTATAACGATTTCTATTCTGGAAATAATCTGTACTCTCGTGCATCAATTTTAATCACTTAAACTGTATACGTCACACAGTCTTTAAAATTTTGCTTTTGAGCAAATGCTTTCATATATAATAATTTTAGATAAAATCTCCCGACCTACGGTGTCGAGATTTTATCAAATTATTATACACTCAAGTCACTTGCTAATAAAAATTTTTAAAATTATGTGACCTACGCAGTTTAAACGAGTAAATTGATGCACTCGGCATATGATTCTTGATTATTAATCTGTAAAACAAAATAATTGTGTTCAGTTTCTTAGAATTTTTAATGGATTCTCTTTTAAACTCGGGAAATTTCTAATAAATTACCTACTCATTACTTTATTATCTAGTAACTGCATTCGTTTGTAAACATTCATATTTTGCACATATCCTGAAAAAATTAATAATTGTATTTAAAATACAAGTACTTTAAAGGCGTATATGAAGTAAAAGTATTATTAACGTGATATAAAAACTTTCTTGTATTTTAATTATTTCCGAGTATTTCAATTAGTTAAAATTAATTTAATAACTTTTCCGATAATGTAATAATAATAATAATAATAATAAACACCACAGATAATACAACCCCCTGTATCTCTAAACTGACGTTGTGGGAGAGGGAGACAACGGACACACATCCAATATCCGTGTATACTACGATTAATCTCTCTCCCAGTGCCACAGCCGGGATTCGAACCCGGGACTTTTGGGTGAGAGTCAAGTGTCCTTGCCTCTCGACCATCAGTCAAATGATCAACAAATACCAAAATGTTTACACTCGTTTGTAGTCTATTTAAATTAATACTCATATTATTATAAAATGAAGGATATATAATAACAATAATTTTACTTTAGTTTATGACAAGTGCAAGAATGCAATAGTACATTGATGGTAAATTAATAAATAATCAATAAATAATTATAAGAACCTAATACTGTCAAGATGTATTAACATGTGTATTATATATACACTCTCAGGCATAGCCAAAAAAATGTAAATAAGGAGAATACTACCCATTTTATCACGACCCACATTCATTTCATTTTCATATTTGAATTTCAGGGTGTTGTTCGGTGCAATTTTTATTATTGGTTTTTATACAAAATTGTTTGGCTTATTTTACTTCGTCAAATAAATATAACGGCCATGTCATACCAGTAACCAAATTTAATTTAAATGATTGATTAATGTCCTTGTCACATTGTTTGCTCCTTTGCTTCTCCAAGTTTTCCGGTTACTAGCTGCATCCATCAGACACGTTCTGGAGACATTTATGCACAAAGTTAAATTAATATCAGCAAGAAATTTCCCAGATATCTTAATAAGAGGGAATGAAGTTAAGTTAAACTGTTACATGTACATGATGGTCCAATTACGATTACTCTATTATTTTCACAGAAACTATTAAGAGGGCTAATCGAACCAGTGTTTGTAAGGTAATTTTTCAAAATTTATTTCTTCTATACGGTTTGGTCAAATTACACCAAATTTGGAGGATCAGTAGTTCAAAGTGTACTAGAGGGTACATGTATATCTATTTTAATTAATTTTCACTTTATGTAGGAAAATTTATACTGTAAATATAAGTGAAATTTGAACGTGATTAGCTCCTAAATTATGATATCAATCGGTAAAATTCGAGGTAAAATTCATACATGTCTTCTAGAATGAATCTTCATAATTATGCTCAGCAAGTTTCAAACTTTTATTCCGTACTATTTGGTTAAAATGAATTTTCTAAATAAGTATCTTTATCACTACAAATGGAGCAAGGAAGTGTTACCTCTGTCGGGAATCGCACCTCAATGAAGTCGGTGAGTAAAACGTCCAGTGAAGGTATAGTCAAGAGCAAAATTATTCAGCGGCGCATGTATAAAAACTGCTATCCGAAGCTTTTTCCCGACTAGGCTCCTTAATGGTAAAAATTAAAGCAACTCTAATTTTTATTTAGACAGGTCTTCAATTTGATTTTAACAACAAAAAGCTGTACGTATTTTGTTTCTGACTACAAAATATTCGTAGAACTCCCGAAAGTGAGTTGGAAAATTTTATGTCACGACATATCTTAACAACGAATTATTGAAAGATTATGAATTATTCCAGTTCTAAAAAATAGGTTAGAAACTTTACAACCGTATTGTGCAATGAAAATTTTTATTGCTGTCCTCAGCTTTGTTGGTGATTATGTTAGTTGACTGTGATATTCTCATTCTAGTTTTACCAGGACAAAATATTCAGTTTTAAATTTTTTCGCATATCGTCGCATCTTTTTTATAACTGCTAAAATCATCATAACATGTTGTATGTTCATGGCATGATTACTCACACTGTATATTTAAGCCTGATAAAGTCTCCCAATCTTTACATATACAGAGCTGGCCAGCCTAAAGTTTTAAAAGTACCTACAATGGATAAGATGAAAATAAACCTATTTTGAATGATGTTAAATAGAGAAGTAATATCTCTGCACATACCACAATGACTTATTTACTTTTTAGGTGTGTTTGACGACATGGCGACAGCCTATGAGTAGATTCAGGTGGGGCGATGCTGGCGAGCCTAAAATTTCAATAGTATTTTTTTTTAATTTTTCAAATTTATTATTAGTGTTTTCATAAACTGTAGAGGAGAACAAAAAAATTGTCGGCTATTTATCGAAGTAAAAGATCATTCATTTAAATACAGGGAGCACATGCAAAATATAAAATCTGTACACGCGTCTCAAGCAATTTATATACACCCGTCTCTTTCGTTTGAGTGATCAGGCCGCCTTGTATAAAAATAAAAACGTTGCTGGAAACCGCTGCAGTGGACCATATAATTAAAATAGTTGATAACGTATACGAGACGATTGTTAAGACCGTTGGACAACTTGCGCCTCTTGGAGAACAGGTAAAAAATAAAGTTAATTAGCATGAACCCGAGTGAAGCGGTGCAGTCAGGGGCGTAACGTAACGTTGGACATAAATAAGATCTGAAAATGAATTTGTTTTTTAAAATTGTATTTATGTGATTTAGATACATATTTTTGCATTAAATATTTTGAAAGGTTTAAAAATTTTATTTAAATGAAATTTGAATTACTGCAATTAGTAATCAGCGCAGAATAATTAAATTTAGTTCTCTAAAATATGTATCTGAAATTAAAGATATTTTAGAATATATGTTGCTTTATTTAGCCAATAACAATTTAAAGAAATAAAACTGTTATTCATAGCAAAAAATATGATAGCTCAATAGAAAATTGTTATTGCCCAGCAAGAACCACGAAGAGGTAAAAGCATCTCTTGTCAGGACAGTAATGGGTAGAGGGACAAATTAGTATAGGTAGGACAGTTGGTGAAATCAACAATAAACTCTCAATGAAAAAATAACTCACCAAAACAATGTAAACTTAACTACACACAAATCACGAACACATTACATACATATAATACACTATATAGTATATACGTAACACATAAATTCTGAATAAAAAAATAAATCACATAAACCGTCGCGTTCATATCTTCATGATAATTCCCGTTTTTTTTTTATTCAAACATCAAGAGACCATCGTCGACGTATCCATTTTCACTTCCAATATGCAACATTATTAAGCTTCTCCCTTTTTTTCAGATGGCATTTTCAAACCAGTGGACCAGTCCTCCATAAAAGCTTGACGTGAACTTTTTATGTTCTTATCTTGTTAAACTTCCATTTAACCACGTTTCATCCAAATAAATGATTTCTTTCCCTTCTTCACTTTTCGAATATAATTTCTTCTCCAACAGACAATTTCCTCTTTTACAATTAGCATGCTTTTTCTATCTACTTTTGCATAGGTAAAATTAAGATCATTCAATGTTTCCCACAACTTTGTTTGGCCCATTTTGGGTATATTACTTTCTTCTTCCTCAATAGCCTGTTGCAGCTTTTTTAATGTAGGCGACTCGTTTTTGGAAAATAATGAGTGAACTTTTCGACGAATGCTGTTTTTAGCATCATGATCGATGGTCATCTGCCTCCTACCAGAACTCTTTTTAAATGGCTCAACCTTTCTATCACCTTGTCCTCTTTTAGAATTTTGTATACTGTACTTTTACCAATACCTCTATACTCACTACATTTACTTACCAGATTATCTTTGCTCTTCATTGGGGATCCCCGGTTAATGCTTTAAAAACATTTAAAACCATTTTTTTCTCATGTCAGGTTTTTTCGAAGTCTTACTATTTTGGAACATCCGGCAGTAACTGATGGACTTAGATTTTTTCGTGGTTCTTCCGTTGATCAAGATTCACTATATCATAATATTCACAATAATGCATAATAAAAGATTTACAAATCCTCGGTAAAGCAATAATCACCTATATGCGTCGCGAATATTCCGATAGTACGGATGTAGGTCCCTACACACACGGAAATCGAAATGTAATTGATCTTAAACCATCCACTTATCTTATTTTTCCTATAAACATGGTGTAATGCACATAACATGCGGGAAATACTTTCGAGCAACAGGAGAAAACGTCAGGAGTAAGACAGACCAGAGAGTAAGAACGATATTCATTGTCTTTATTTGTGTGTATTAAATATAATTTTTTATAAGGAAAATCACAAATAATCTATTTGTGACTTTCTTTTTTAATTAAAACTTTAATCAATACCTATGTTTGTAAGTAATAAATAATATATTGTTTAATGTTTACAAAATTCAGGTCATATAAATAAATGTATTTAATTACAACATAACTTTCCTTAACGATTGTTTTGCATTCCTAAAATGAAATGTATCGATTTATAAGAGAAAATATTAATAATCATCAATATGAGTTGATAGGTATTCCGAATCAAATTACATCATCTTCATTATTGTATTATTATTTCCTACGCATGCACGCCATTGAATCCGTATTCCTCTACAGAATTTACGAAAATACTACAGTATTCAAGTATACATACATTACAATCAGAATTACATAATGCACAATTCATACAAAGGAAAAGGAAAATTGGTAGACAAAATAATAATAATAATAATAAGGTCAGCAGGGCTTAAGTCGGAGACTGAGGGATTCATTATGACCTGCCAAGATGGTGTCATCAACACCTTGGTCTACCGTAGCCGAGTGTGGCGTGTAGAGATTCCGGATATCAACTGCAGGACCTGCCATCAGGCGCCGGAATCGCTCATGCACCCACTATCTGCATGTCCCGTATATGCGATTTCGGCCTACATCCAACGGCATAACGCGGTGTTACGAGTGCTATACTACCATCTAAGGCACTCATACGGGGTAGACCAGACACCAGTGCTGCCTTACGTCCCCGGAGACATTGAGTCCGTTGTCGAGAACGAGAAATGCCGGATTTACTGGAACTACTCGTTCCCGACTGTCAGGCTAATCCAAGCCAACAAGCCTGACATAGTCCTCCTCGACCATCAACTCAAGGTGATGTATGTCATCGAGTTCTCGGCACCTGCGGAGAAAAATATCACCTTGAATGAGGAGGAGAAACGGAACAAATATCGCGATCTCCGGTACGAGCTCCAAGTGCTGTACCCAGGCTACTCGGTAAAAATGGTTATCCTTATAATCGGTGTACTCCGAGGGATAAAGCCTACGCTGCTCTCGGAACTGAAGATCATACCGGCCTGCCAAAAATCAGCCGAGTGGCTGGTAGGCCAAATGCAGAAGGCGGTCATTCTGGGTTCTCTCCGTCTGCTTAGGGCACACGATTCTGTAATCTACAGTCACTAACCCTGCGGGATGTGGGGAGTGGCTGTAGTTGATGCGTCGGCGCGACTCCCGTGAGGCGTCGGAGGCCACGGGAGGACTCTCCCGTGAGGCGTCGGAGGCCACGGGAGGACTGACCGACATCGGATATTCCGAAAAAAATAATAATAGTAATAATACAAAAATGGTGATTACAGGGGGGGGAGGGCAATAATGCGTCCGACTTTGATACCTCGTCTATGATAGCTCGAAACTTGATTTAAAAACATAAGTAAACTAGATAAAAGAGTCTATAACCGGAAATTGTTTTCGAAAATACATGGTGAGCCTAGACGATTCTACAGGGTCAACTAACATTTTTTTAAATGAAATACCATGTATATCAGAACATTTTTTGAAACCTCTTTGTGGCCTCCTTTCACTCCTGTATTATTATTGAATTTCTCCCAACCATATCGATGTAATGATTTTTCTTGTTGTTGAAATTATACCATTTACACGTGTATATAAAAAAATATCACTACAATCACAACTATCGATTTTAAGAAAAAAATATGTTAGTACCAGTTATGAGACATCTTGTGATGACACTCTGCCATTTTCACTTCCTAAAAGAATTCAGGGTGGCCAAAATGAATTTTTAAATTTACATCTTTTTGAACTGCATTTTCTCAATTTTTTCAAGCACTCTGTATATTTTTGAACGATGTGATGTAGAATTGAAAAACGAACATTTTTTTGTGTGTACATTTTTTGTGACCATTTTTAATTTATTGAACAATAACTGAAAAGTTCAGCAATAAAAATTAAAAATGAGAGTTTTTTTCAAATAATTCAAGAGAAGGTATTATAATAAGCGTGTCACATGAGGCCCATAAAAACATCACACCAACAATAATCCGAAATTTGAAGGAAAAGATAATAAATACTTTTAGAAGTATCACTCCGGCAATTTTATGAACAGTAGAAATCTCATTCCAGAGACACATAGAAATGAGTGTTAATCAAAATAGGCCACATGTGGAGCACTTTTTATAATATCTTCTCTTGAGTTGCAAAAAAATATATTTTTAACTTTTATTGCTGAAATTTGTAGTACATATTTCAATTCTGCATCACATCGTCCAAAAATATACAGAGTGTTCCATTTGAAAAAATTGAGAAAAGTCAGTCCAAGTTTAAAATTATTTTTGGCCACCCTGAATACTTTTAGGAAGTGAAAATGGTTGAGTGTCATCACAGATATCTAATATTTTTTGCATCCGGACATATCTATCATGCTAAATGATATACAATACATCCTACATATTATTTCTTCTTGTGGAAATTTTTCTAAATTTTAGTAATACTTTATTTTGTTTCAGAGAAGAAGGAATGGAAGGCAATTTTTTAAAAATATTGTTAGTAAGTGTCAACATTACAAAAGATTATGCCCGCACAACGATGAAGATATATCAACGGTTAGTTTTGGATAATATAATTAGGACAATAGTGTACCATTTATTTATTATTATAAAATAAATTTGTTTGTTTTAAAGCAACATGAACTTTACTGAATTATATTTAAGTATTGACAGAAGAGCGCTAACGAATAATTTCGAAAATTTGTACCAATGTGACAATATTATAATAAAATACTCTTTCCTTGTCCTTGTCCTACATCAATTTGGTACTCTGTTATAAGATCAACGAGGCGCCCAAAAATTGTAATTACATGTTAAAGCTGAAATATTTTGCTCTTAGTGTTGACATTATGAAATATATACAAGGTGTTCGGAAAATATGAGCAAAAAAATTCAGGGGGGAATTTTACTCGTAAAAATAATGGTAAAAATGCATATAACCCTTTTCCGAAAACTCAATATTAGCGGAGTCACAACCTTAAATTTATTTTTTTCATATTACCTAATATTTTGTAATAACGTTTTTGTTAATGAAGCGATTTCTTCAAATTTTATATAACATACTGTACCAACGTATAAAATTTCATAAGAATTGAAAAGCCCTAAAGGGCTTAAATTCCCATTGTTGGCCACAAATTTGACTAGAACTATCTAATTACAATTTTTTCAATAATTTAATAATTTACTATTAAAGATCATTAAAAATTCTCACAAAAGGTCCTCTTGTTTCAAGCCGATAAAATTAACCAATTTCTTTTAGAAAATTTAATGTTTTGCGAAATTTACTAAATGCTGTTAAACCTTAACTAGCACGCATAGAAACACAGGTTATGTAACTCCGCTGCTAGTAGCGAGATTCCAAGGAAATATTATGTGAATTTTTACAGGGTATTGACGTATATTTTCACCTACCTCTTAACTAATTTATTTCTGAATAGAAAAAAATATATTAATATGAATTTAATGTTTCTTTTGAAGATTCAAAACATGCTATCAGAAAAACAATTGAACATCTGAGACAAAAAAATATACATATGGTAAACTTGATTTTTCTGAACAGTTTTCTTATTGTTAATTTTGTTTTGTTTTTATTGTGTTGATTGTTAGGCTATTTGCTTTCTTTATGTTTTATTCAATAAAACTTGTATTTTGTTGTTATTTGCGTTTTTTTAGCATGTTATATAACAACGTAGAATCTTCTGTCTGATAGCATGTTTTGAATCTTCAAAAGAAACATTGAAATCCATATTATTATTTTTTTCTAGTCAGAAATAAATGAATTAAGGGATAGTTCAAAATATGCGTGATCACCCTGTACCATTATTTTTATGAGTAAAATCACCTCCTGAATTTTATGCTCATAATGTCCGAACACCCAGTCACAGAATTTTTCAATGAAATCTGGCCACCTGAAGTATCTGTTATATTTTGTTACTTATTTGAAAATTGCTGACATGTCAACTAAGATACAAGGGGGAAATGTTTCTACTTAAAAAACTATCCCCATGCTATATTGGAATATCAATTTTTTAATTTAGCCTCAAAATATCGCAAATCTATCTGGGAATATAATCCCTAAGTTTAAAAAATGATTTGAAACCGTTCAATAATGAGCAGAATGGGGAACTGTCTTTTATATAAATGAAATTTAATCCCTACAATATTGCTATAGTTATATACCGCTAATGGGGAACACGAGTTGGGTTCAAAGTGCTCTGGGGGGCGCGACGAATTTTTTATAAACATAGATGGTTTGTCCGCCCGTTTTCGCGGGGGTGGGGGTGAATTTTGATATAATCGTTTTTTCGAAAATTGGTGGGGGTGGGGGGTCGGAGAAGGGGGCTAATTTCGGAACGCACCTCTTCGACAAAATCGCGGGGGGTGTGTCGTTGTTTCTCGCGAACGACGCAAAAAAAGTCCTATGACCGAATTCGATCCGACGCATCGTAACGGCGTGGCGGCCTCTGACGCGCCGAAAATTTTCGCTCGTCCGAAAAAATACTTCGTCGGCAGATTAAGGACCGCACTCCCGTGGGCGGATGTTATTCGAGGAGGGATTCCCGTAAAAAAATTGTTGGGGGGTGGGGGGTCGCAGAGGGGGTTTAATTTCGGAACGCGCCTTTTCTGCAAAAAACGCGGAGGGCGCGTCGTTCGTCACGAACGATGCAAAAAAGTCTAATGACCGAATTCCATCCGACGCGTCGTAACGGCGTGGCGGCCTTCGACGCGCCGAACATTTTCGATCGTCCGAAAAAAATACTTCGTCGGCAGATTAAGGACTGCGCTCCCGTGGATAGATAGTATTCGAGGAGAGGTTTACGTGACAAAATTGGAGGGAAAGTGGGGGGTCGGGGAGGGGGAGCCAATTTCGGAACGCGCCTTTTCGGCAAAATCGCAGGGTGCGTGTCGTTCTGCGTCGCGAACGTCGCAAAAAAGTCTTATGACGGAATCCGATCCGACACATCGTAACGGCGTGGCGCCCGTCGGCGCGCCGAAAATTTTCGATCAACCGAAAAAAATAGTAAATACGCAGATGAAGGAACGAGTTTCCGTGGGGGGCCGTCGTTCGACGAGAGGTTTTTGAGAAAAATTTCGAGGGGGTGGGGGGTCGAGGAGGGGGGCTACTTTTGGAAAACGCCTTTTCGGCAAATTCGCGCGCGGCGTGTCGTTCTACCACGCGAACGACGCAAAAAAAGTCTTATGACCGAATTCGATCCGACGCGTCGTTACGGCGACAGAGGAGGATGCCTTGCACAGCGCCAAGGGTGCGCGTAGCGCACGCTTAACTTATGCACATATCAGAATTGGATACGGGGGTTAGCCGTTCAGGTCCTCATACTGTTCACCCGCATATACTGTTCACCCGCATATACTGTTCACCCGTTCTCACTTGTGCTTTAGTTACCAGAATGTTTTGTCAAAGATTATTATCGGGAGTTATAAAGAGCCTTCATAGAATTGAATTAATTGATATCTATGCGATTATTTATATACCTGTAATATGTGCACCAATGTTATAGCAGGGAATGTTACTACTTATTTTGCAATTTTTCATCACAATATGTTGCATCATACTTTTTTGAATAAAATGTCGCAGTGCTAAAAGTAATATCTCGAAGATATGTAAGCTATATTCTAAGCTATTTTTGCCTCAAATTGAAAAAGAGGAGAGGGGCAGATTTTTGATTTTTGCAGATCGTTACCAACTAATAAGAGCTCGCATGGTGATTTTGGAACAATATTTTCTACAGCGGTTGTTTTCACGCAATAGGAACTCAAAATTTAATTACACGCTAATTTACATTCTGAAAAAATTATCGTTACTTCTAGAAAACCCATTTAACTCATGAATAATAGATATATTGAATTTTACATATAATCAGAGAGTAGAAATAACGCAACTAATTACTGAAATATTGCCAATTAAATGAAATAAGTGTATTTAAACACTAAGAGAGGGTTGTCCTCCATAGAAATGGTTTCAGAGTTAAATTTATCTGGTTGTTGCATTATATTTATGTTAGGCCCCTTTCCCTACATTTAGCTACAATCATGGAATGAAATTTGGCATCGAATTGCAAAAATGGTTTTATGGAATTCACATTCCCGTGACCGGTAATTTTGTTTAGTTGAGTCTCTTCGATTCCAGTTTTAACCAAATGACTGACTGCAATTGATTTATGAGAATTATTGGTAATTTTCTTTTTAAACAGCAATCCCACCTTCTAAGCGAATTGCCCGGCTAATCCACTTGGATATTTCGTTTCATTCAGCAGAAATAATTTTAAACCAAATATTGGTGGTGTGCCAATTTGACTACTGTAAGAAACAATCGATTTGATTTCATACTACGTATTCGCTTCTGTATAATCTGTGACGAGAAGAATATTAATTTCAGTATGCGAAAAAAAAATCACGGTTATTTCTTAGAATATACAATATGTCTTGTTTGGTAATATTTCTAACAAGCAATTTGCTATCGGTAAGCTCATTGACACGCTTTTGAAAGAAACTTGATTGTATCCTATTCTATTTGTTAAAGAACCATTATTATTAACTTCTGTGAAATAATGTTTCAAACAATTTGCTACATCAACTCCATCCCATGCCAATTAGTGTGATACATGAAAAAATCTTTTTTTGAAGATATTGAGGTGTGCCTTCCTCCCCTAAAATTTTCGTATTAAAATATACAAGAGTGGATGTATTCTTCTTTCTCTTTTCAGGCTTAGCTTGCAAAGCTCGCCACATAGCAGCCTTCGCAGTAAATTTAAGTTTAATATCATAGAAAAGATCAATTGAGGTTCCATATTTGTGATGATGTTTTTTCTGAAGTAGCTTACCTGCTACATTCCACATCGTTTTAACAGTTGCCTCCTTATAGTAAGAAATATTTCTTCATCATTGTCCCAATATTTTAGAATTGTTACGAGCTGTTCCACTGATATTATTTTCTCTATAAAGGAACTTTTGTCGCTACAAACTGCCTCCATGGAGATACTTTGGACCTTTTCTTATTTTCAGTCGTAAAATTTTCTATTTCTAAATCAATATCTTTTATAGAAACGACATCGTTTTAGATTTTTTGAAAATATTGAAAAAATATAATTGCTTGTTTATTTTTACCTTCGCAAGTATTATACTAAGCGTCATAGCAATGGAAATCTAACTTATAACATTCGGTACCGAGTAAATAGCTATAAGCGCTACACCCATTCGGCTACCAAACTGCTTCGATATTTGAATAAATAACGTTAAGGTGACATCCAGAGTGTCTAGTTTTAATGTGCTTCATGAAATGTTCTAATAAAATGTATTTCGTGCATTTTAAAAATTATAAGAAAATTTTAAAGAAATCCTCACTCATGCAAGTTGGGGTAGAAAGAAGCACTCGTGTACTCAATCTTAACATACATTTGTGCAGGTTTACCTAAAATTATTGATAATTTTCAATGCAATTATTACATCATTACTGAAAGCAATTTGTATATCAGAAGTATTGGTTAAGGTGCCTGTCGGGAAAAATTTTGCTGATACATACTCTCTCCAAACTTCGTGTATGGCTTCATTGGACCTAGTCTGGCAGCATTTTCCTCTATCACTTTTTTTGTTTTTGGGGCGTTTTCCCGCTAGACTTTCCGAAACATGTCATTTTGACGGCATATAAAAAATGTATAGATACTATTATTTTTCAAAGTAGAATAGCTTAAAAACGTGAATTGAAACGTGAAAAAAATAATTGTCTGACAATAAATGTGGGTCATTGGGCGTGTCCGCTATCTCGAACATGTCGGAAAAACGACTATAAGAAAATTTATTAATAACCAGCTGATTTTCGCTGTATTAATTTATTAAAACATACAAAAACAAGTTTTCATATTGTCTGACGAAAATTATTTTCCGATTTCCCAGTCTGACGCGTCAAAGTTGTCGGTTTCAAAAAGCAAAAAATTTATTCATAAACTTCAGACATTGGAAAATTATATGCAGAAAATAGGTATTTAATTTGTGGTATAAGTGTCTGACAAATACAGTGGGGCATAACGAGAGTCTGACAAAAAAACATAATTTTCCAATAGCGGCCGTCGAAGTTAGCGCGATAAAAAAATGAAATTTCGTTTAGTCGAGAAGACGGTTAAAAAAGATACGGTATTTCAACTTACTTATTTTATAATCTTTATTTTGAATTTTTTGAACTCTTTTAGACTATCTGAATTCGACTTACCCAAGTTTAAAGTTCGATAATATTGAAAAATACGTAAAACTTTTTGTAGAAAAAAGTAGCGAAAAATTGTCTTTTAGTACGTTTAAAATCGCTATATCTCCGGTACTACTAGTCCGAAAATTTTCATCCAGGGCCCAAACTATATTGAAAAAAATCAGCTTGTTATTTATAAATATAGCCTCAATATACAGTGTGGAAATTAAGTAACGCATAAATTCAGTAATTCCGTTGATATTAATTTTTTGGAAAAAATCTCGAAGGGGTATATCGATTTTAACTTCAGCAAATATTTTCAGTCTATTTTCAGTTTCTTATGTCATTTATTTTTTAAGTTATGACGTCATTTTATTATTGATTTTGGTAGTAGTTTTTATTCCGGTTCCCACCGTATAAAATTTTCAATATGTTATATTTGAAAAAAAATCGAGAAAAAACAGTCTTACAGTTCAAATAACAAAAATTCATTAAATTGGGAAAATTTATCTAGTTGCCTAAGTTTGACGGAAAGTTATCGATGGCACATTCTTTTTTATTTTGAAATTATACAAATAGTTGAAAAATCGAACTAATGTGATACACCGGCAACTAGATAAATTTTCCCAATTTAATGAATTTTTGTTATTTGAAATTTAAGACTGTTTTCTCGATTTTTTCAAATAATAACATATCGAAAATTTTATACGGTCGGAACCGGAATAAAAACTGCTACCAAAATCAATAATAAAAAAATATAGGTTGTCATTTAAAAAAAAAGTCGATGACGTCGTAACTTAAAAAATAAATGACATAAGAAACTGAAAATAGACTGAAAATATTTGCTGAAGTTAAAATCGCTATACCCCTTCGAGATTGTTTCCAAAAAAATTAATATCAACGGAATTCCTGAATTTATGCGTTACTTAATTTCCACACTGTATACATATGAATGTAACATCCAGGCGTAGCTTGACAACCACATAGAAAAACCTTTTATTTAACATTTCTAGCTAAAAGGCTTTATTTCACCGTCAGACAATTTTTTAATCGTATTATAAATTTTATTTAAAAATCAAAAAAATTTGTAAAAAAATGTTATGAATAAATTTTTTGCTGTCATGAAACCGACAACTTTGACGCGTCAGACTGGGAAATCGGAAATAATTTTCGTCAGACAATATGAAAACTTGTTTTTGTATGTTTTAATAAATTAATACAGCGAAAAGCAGCTGGTTATTAATAAATTTTCTTATAGTCGTTTTTCCGACATGTTCGAGATAGCAGACACGCCCAATGACCCACATTTATTGTCAGACAATTATTTTTTCACGTTTCAATTCACGTTTTTAAGCTATTCTACTTGGACAAATAACAGTATCTATACATTTTTTATATGCCGTCAAAATGACATGTTTCGGAAAATCTAGCGGGAAAACGCCCCAAAAACAAAAAAAATGATAGAGGAAAATACTGTCAGACTAGGTCCAATGAAGCCATACACGAAGTTTGGAGAGAGTATGTATCAGCAAAATTTTTCCCGACGGGCACCTTAACTATATTTGATCCTGTTAGATAAAAACAGATTGCAGCAATTAATTATTATTTATCATTTGGCTTGACATTATTTTGCATTTGCTTGATATAATATTTAATCATAAGAATTAGGAACTTAAAAAATATCCAACTAACTAATTAAGTTTGTCATCTGGAGCAGTCTATCGGTTATTCACACATGTAACGGGATAGATAAATTAGTAAGAAGGTGTTAAATAAATCTGTTTACTCCAGAGTTCAGTGATCTAAAACTTTGACGAGGCAAATCTAATATACAGAACATTAAATAAACAGTAGAGCATACTTTACATCGCAAGAATAAGTAAAATCATACTAAAACAATGAAACTATTTTTGGTTATATATTTAATAACTTCTTTAACATCTACACAATGTAAAATTATGGACACAAGTAGGCATGTGATTTCTAGGCAAAAAAGGTGGCTGATATGGAACGAAGGCGTAAACTGGGTGCAGGTAAGTAAACATTAATTTGTGACAATTCTTTCTTCTAAGGTAATGTACAGGGTGTTAGGAAACTGGCGTGTAACATATTTTTAATAAAAAAGAAAAAGTATTTATTGTATGAACATATTACCTCCTGAGCTACATTCAACAAAAAGGATGACTTTTTCAAATGTCGTGAAACCTACTCAATATAATTAAGTGGAATGATAAATAAATAATAAATGAAATTTGTATGCTCTCGTTATTAAAAACAATAGACTAAATTAATAATTTTGCATTGCAGTCACAGATATCTCGTTAAGTGAGGCTATTTCTATTATATTTTTAAAGTGAATTTTTTTTTTAATTTTGTTATTTTTTAAACTTTTTATAAACGATTTAATATTTTAAAGGTATTCATTCATGTTTAAACACTAAAAAACTGACACTTTCTGGATATTTTCATTTAACAGGTTGCCATAGCATTTTTATTTCATAAAACAGTGTCAAATTGACTAAATTTTTTTTAAACATGATTCTTTAAACGGAAATATTTAGAAAAGTATCATCTCTTGACTTCAAACCCGAGTTCAAACCTCTTTCAGCATTTAAGATATTTAAAAATAAGTGTAGTTTTTGTCCATAACTTTGAGTTAGCTATGTAACTCATTTAGAAAGTTTTCATTTTCTCTTATTTTTGTACTATGAAGTACAGGGTATCTCAAATTTATGCGAGTTGAAAGGTGATACATATTTGTGCCCTAGATGGAGAAATACTTATTGAATGTTTTCTTGGTCGATTTTTCAGAAAAATCAAATGACCAAAGGGTCATTTCAACACTCTTGCACTTTTCGAGATATAGGCATAGTGCAGTAAAAATAAATTATGACCTGGGCAAAATTGCAACACAAATGATTCTTTTTGCATTATACTGTGTGAAGTGTCTTTTTTAACATATTCAAAATCCCCATTAATGCCGGCTCAGAAAGTCAGTGAAAATCCAAGATGGCGGCTGAATTTTTTTTTTATTAAAAAAATTATAACTTTGTATAACTTTGTATTTATAATGTATAACTTGGCAAAAAATGTTTAAAATACAAAGATAAAAGTATGTGCTCGATGGAGGGTCCTTACTGCATTGCCTGCCATGGCATAATGACAGTACATTCAAGGATATAGCAAGATGGTATGCGTCGTTTGTGACAGCTAATTATGGTCAAGCAACTGTAGTTTTTGATGGTTATACATCAGAATACACAATAAAAGACATGACCCATAATAGCCGAACAAATACAATTTTCCCCTCCGTGAACTTCACACCAGATATGACATTCACAGGAAGTAAAGAAATGTTTCTCACTAATAAGGGAAACAAGCAGAAAATAATTACTCTAATCGCTGAAGAAATACGACAACAGGGATGTTCAGTAATTCATGCAGTTGATGATGCTGATGTTGACATTGTTAAAACTGCAGTGGAATCTTCAAAAATTAAAAATACAACAGTGATAGGAGAAGACACTGACCTATTGGTATTGCTGATTTATTGGTGTAATCAAGCATACCACAAGCTGTTTTTCAGAAGTGATAAAAAACCTTCCAAACAGAATAACATTCATGATATCAATGCCATTAGATATTCGCTCGGAAATGACTTAGCGAACAGTCTATTCTTTATACATTCGTATACAGGATGTGACAGCACCTCCAGAATATTCCATATTGGAAAGCAATCAGTTTTCAAACGTGTTGTTAAAGATCAATACTTTCGTGAACTTGCACTATCGTTCAGCTCAACAAACCTTAATCCCAGTCAGGTTGATGAATTTGGAAAGAAGATAATGGTATGTATTTTTGGTGGAAATCCAGATCATACACTAAATACACTTAGGTATAGAACTATTACTGATAAAGTATCGAAGGCAAAATGTTTCGTTCAGCCACAAAACCTTCCCCCAACGGAATCAGCTGTCAAGTACCATAGCCTCCGTGCATATTTGCAAATTTGTATATGGAAGCAAATGCAAGAAGGCTGGAATCCAACAGAGTGGGGATGGAGTATACATGATAATATATATGTACCGAAAAAAATGGATTTGTCACCAGCACCTGAAAGTATATTACGCATAGTAAGATGTAACTGCAAAACCGGCTGTGGTGCTATGAAATGTAGTTGCCGAAAGAATGGTTTGGAATGTACAAGTTCATGTGGTCAGTGTCAAGAAACAAATTGGGAAAATAGTCCGCAGCGAATGGAAGATGAAGAAGTGGAAAGTAGAGATGAAGATTATGATGAATTGTGAAAAAACAGCCAAATCATTTTAATTTTTGTTCAATAAAGGAAAATAACCCATACTTTGAAATAATGGTTTTTTGTTCTTGTAAGTCTAATGTGTAATAAAGTTTTCTCTAATGTATAATAGGCAATTTGAGTGATTCAATACCTATCTTATCTATGCAATACCTATTTTATGCTTTTATCTTTGTATTTTAAACATTTTTGCCAAGTTACACCTTATAAATACAAAGTTATACACAGTTATATATTTTGTAATGAAAAATACAAAATTCAGCCGCCATCTTGGATTTTGACTGATTTCCTGCACCGGGATCAATGGGGATTTTGAATATGTTAAAATAGACACTTTTCACAATAGAATGCAAAAAGAATCATTTGTGTTGCAATTTTGCCCAGGTCAAGGGAATTTTTACACCATATTGACTGCACTAGCAAACATTTTATTTTCGAAATGTTTTAAAATCCTTTTGTCACACTTCTTACAGTTGCAGTTAAGATACAAGAAAATTGTAAAATTCCTTACACAACAGATGTACTTATCAAGACGGTCATAAATATACGTCCAAAAAATAAGGGGTGGAATGGAACTGTTTACCCCTAAATCGACGTGTTGGAAAACATTATTTTTAAATGTTTTTCGATTATTGCTATTTAGCATATGCCTTATTTTACTAAATACCAAATAGACATCCACGGACATTCTAAAAAAATTTATTTTTTTTTTTTATTTTCACCTTTAAACAGGTAGACGCAGCCCTGTTTTTCTTACATTGTCAAATAATTATTTGAGAACCATGTGAGGTACATAGTCTAAACAATAATTTTAGAATATGAGTGCCAAGCCTACTACACAGTATACTTTAATTACAAACGAACTATACCTTACTAGTTGCTCGGGCTGTAATTTTTTAAATGAAGAAATTAAAGTCGTTGCCTCACAGAACAGCTGTATGTATTTAGTCCATAAATAAACAGTGTAGTGCGTTTATAAAATGTGGTCGAATCCTTTTGAGAAAATCGTGAACTATATAAAACACATTTAAAAAACTAAAAAAATTTATTCTAATTTATAGTAGCGTTAAAAAAATTCAAACAATCACAACAATTGCCAAGACTTGTCTGTCAACTATTATATTCGAATTCCTGTATTATAAATCTGACACCTACCAAAATTACTCAAAACTACTCGTGCATAATATAATTTTTTTCCCTAAGAAATCTGCAGTTTGAAAAACGCTACAATAGAGATAGTTTTTTCCGTATATCAGAGATGGCGCCCATTGCCTCTTTAATAAAAGTTATATTATGAGACCACGAGTACCAACATTGGTACTCACCCTAAAATCGATAAAAGAATGCCTAGAAAGTGCTAAGGGATCCCCAATAAATCATATTTAAAATTTAAAATAACCAGTAAAGATTGTTGTGACATATAGGATTAGTTCACTTCGAAATAGATCTGGCCTCAGGAGAAAGTTACGCGTGTATCACATATGGTACTCATGGCAGTCAATCTGTTAAAAGTCATCTCCTTGGAGAAGCCTTGAGATAAGTTAAGCCAAATGAATTTTATTTCATCTCCAGAATGTTTAATTAAACAATTTTGTACTCTTTAGAAACCCAGAGGGTTATAAATTAATTTTTTACCACATTCAGCAAAACAAATTCAGCGTATAATTGAGATTAATATACTCGTTCTCAATTGAAGTGTATCGTTTAGAGTTTAGAGTTTAGAGAATTAACGACGACTGTATATAAAACCCACTTCAGGAGTGTATATAAGTATCAATCATTAGGTAACATTAATAAATTCATGACCACAGCCTTTATTTCCAATGAAAGTCATGATAGAAATAAAACATTTCAGCCATTAGGTGGCTGAAGCAACAGTGTTTCCAAATTGTCAATATTCGTAAGTATACGGGGTAAAATTTCTCAGTTTTTGAACTACTTTAATTTGGAAAGATCGTTAACAGACCATTGAAATATACACAATGTTTTTATGTAAAACAGTTAAATCATTATATTTTCACCTTATACATCAGCTTAGACTCATATTTTTTAGTTTATATTTGGTGTTGGTATTCCATTAGAAGTAAAAAATCAAGCTATTACAGTTGGAACTGTCATGAAAGCTTTCTATTTGATGCCAACCAATAGCTCAGTATATACTAGACCAAGTATTGATTACGAGAGAAGAAAGCGTTCCACTTCGAGATGGATTTTGTATGAGATATTGGAGTCTTATCTCGAAAGGTAATGTGTTTTATATTTTAACATAATAGAAAATGTGTCAATAGTTACAATAATCAACCATTACGATTAATAATATATATATATATATATATATATATATATATATATATATATATATATATATATATATATATATATATATATATATATATATATATATATATATATATATATATATATATATATATATATATATATATATATATATATATATATATATATATATATATATATATATATATATATATATATATATATATATATATATATATATATATATATATATATATATATATATATATATATATATATATATATATATATATATATATATATATATATATATATATTGTAACATGTACCTGAATAGCATATCCCATTAGAATAAAGCCTTCTGATTACAGAAAGTCGTAACACGTTTTCTTGTCTCATTAATAATGAAACATTGTGGGCAGGTATAACATTATTGTTAATTTTACTAGTCTATTTATTGCTATATCCTTCATCCTTCTTGTTCCCTAAAGATCTCCTCACTGCTCTTACAAACGAGTTCCAAGCTCTGAGTTCCTATCTCTTGAGTGTTCCTTTAAAATCTGCATCACAATTCTCTAATTTGAGGACCAATAGAAATGCCTCCTTTAAGTTTGGCGTCACTTAATTGGGGGAAAGGTTCTCTTAGGTATTTAAATCCTGTCTCTCTTTATGCATAGTCTTCACAAAATTTTTCATTAGCCCAAGTTTAATATGAAGAGGTGACGAAAGAATATTTTTAGGGTCTATTAGGGGTACATATTTAACATTACTAGTTCCTGGTTCAAATTATTTTCTTTCCGGCCAAATTCTTTTCACATGATGTTCTTTTACTACACGACTGTCCCACAAACAATGAAAACAGCAAAATTTTGTAAAGCCTCTTTGAAACCCCACTAAAATCTATTACTTTTAAATCCCCACATATTTGCCATTTGTATTTGTTGTAATTAATCTTATTTAAAATGATGCTCATACTGTCCTAATCCTCTTCCATTGTTACTGAATGGGCAATTGGTTATAGATGGTTTTAAATTTCCATTATGTAGTAATACAGCTATTAAACTGCATTTGGAGGATTCTATGAATAAGTGCCACTCAGAAGGGGAAAACTCGATATTAAGTTAAATCATCAATATCATACACGCGCATAGTAAATTTTCCATATTATAAAATGCAGAAAATGTTGCATTCTTTTCCTAAAAGTCGAAATCTTCGTTTCTTTAGCCAGTAAGTTCCACTGCTTAAGCTGGGAATCAAGAAGTTCTGCCTGTTGTTTTAACAGCCCCAAATCACATACCCAATCATTCAGTTCATTTTGAACAATTAATGAGGATCACTAAAACTTTCTGGAATATACAAAGAGTCGGCACACTGATCTAGGCTGTCTAAAGAGTCGTTACTATTTCCATTACCTCCCAAAACAATATTTTGTCAATTTAAAGGCGCAGTTGGCACTGGTAAGTCTGATGCATTGTAAGGAACAGATCTTTGGGCTGAGGGCACAATCGGGTATTTGATTTTTTTGTTTTTGTTTTTGGAATATCCCTCAGTTCTTGTTACACAAAAAATAGCAATCATCGAAATGATTGGTGAGTTCTCGTCACACCATTGGAACCGCAAAAGGTATAATTTTTGTTTTCCATTTCATCCACTGCACTAGTGACTCTACAACTTATACAATAAATAAGAAGAAATCATCTCTGAGTAAGACTCCAAAATATAGAAAATATGCTTTCTTGACATTTTCAAACAATGGCTTCACAAGACTTCACAAGAAATTCTCCACAAATGTAACGAAACTTTGCAACTTCGATGCGTTTGACTCGACATTTTTGTCGTAACAAAGTTATGTAGTCTTGAAAGGTCAAAATAAGACTGATACTGAAAATGTCCCACCTTACTTTAATTTGCTGTTCTAAAATTACCGATCCATCATAAAATTGATTACCTGTCAGTATAATAGGGTCTATTATGTTCACACAAAAATGAAACGTATTAGGAGTTGTTGTATATTTTTTCAGTTAATAGAGAGGTACTAACAATATGAAAACAGTAATGTAAACTATGTTACAAAAATGGCGTCGGCCAGTATAATGAATTACATGTTACTATCCTTTTAAATGATTTTCATTTTACAATACACATGGATTTGCTTCAATAGGGTAAAACACATAACGACTGTCAGTTTAAGAAATTTTTGTAATATTTAAAATAATTTATATTTGGTAACGTTTGCTCTGAATCAGATCATTTTTAAGTAAAATACTGGCCAAATAAAACTAATGTAATATTCTTGTGTAATTTTGAAGAAGAATATCTAAAAACAATAGAAGCAGTCGAATACTGTCTTGAAGATTTTCTTGCAAAATTCATCAAAAATATACTCTGGCCTAGCCATGATATCAAGCTGCAATGTTGCATACAAGGTGTACAATTAAACCCTTGCAATTTTTCAACATTTCGTTAGTCCGAAAATGTGAAAAAACAGTTGTAGCTATTTATTCGTTATGTAAGTATAATTTATGGACAAATTGGAAGAAACAGTTTTGGGTGTTTTTTGAATTTCTGGTATTGTATTATTAATTGCAAAAGCAAGAAAAATAATAGAAATCACATTAATAAATATCTGATGTGGCCAGCACATAACTTTCTTATACCAGGATATATTATTCTGATCTAAAAAAATTCATTCTGTTTAATTCATGACTTACCGCAATATTTTTTTGTAAAATCAAATACAAAAAAGTTTGGGTCCAGTGGACCCCCTTTCAGCTGGCCAATTTTGCAATTTTGCTCATCAACGAATTTTTAATTCTTTTTTTGGTCTTTATTTAGAACAAATGTACCAAATTTGGAAGATTTATCTCAAAAACTGTGGTTGCTATCGCGATGCTACAGACATACAGACAGATTTTTTTCCATAAAGTTATGTTTTTTTCATTTTAATTCATCGAAATTCGTCCAGAAATGCAATAAAATATTTTAATTTTTTTCCCGAAATTGTAACTTTTTTTTTCTTCTTTCATCCATTATGTCTCTTCTGGTGGTACCACATGCACCAAATTTAATGTGTCACCTAAAATGTTCTTGACAATCTTAACTGTTAAATTTGGGAAGTCTCCCATGAGTATTTTTTGAATTATCGCGGATACACCCGGATACACACACACACACGCATCGACAGACATCATTCAGAAAATAGTCAGAATGGATTCAGGAGGATTCAAAACGTATAAATCAATCAAAATCTCGAGGTCGAAAAAAATCAGAAACTAAAAATTAAGTTTTCATTAATATTTTGTATAAATATTATTTCAAAATTCCGAATTTATTTTTCTTCAATTTGCGGTTATACACAAAAATCGTGTCATCAATAATAATGGATAATGTTGAATATTACGAGTATTGTGAAGTGGTTAAAGACATGCGTGCTGAATCGAATTCGAGTAAAAAATCTTTTTTTTCAGCTGCTCACTCAAGATCAATGTGTAAAAGTGTGACTTACTTTCCTCAAAATTACACAAAAATAAAAATTACGTTACTATTTCATTTGAACAGCAGTTTATTTACATGCAATCATTAAATACTACTTACTACTTCTATACAATAGTTTCAACGTCATAATTAATTATATTCAAAAATATTAAAAGATGCATAAACGTATTATTGGTCCCTTACATAGAGTTATTTGCATAGCTATTACCGTGATAAATACCATGTCAATAACTCCAATGTCAAAGCTTTGGCAGTGGTTATGAATAACGAATTTTTTTTCCTAATTGTATATCTGTACGTTGAAAAAAATGGTAAAACTCCATTTCTACAGTATTATAAACAAGGGATTCTTAGATACTTTGAAATAGAAAACGTAACTGAACGGAAATTTGTTGAACGTGAATCAGTTCTGTATTTTTCATATTTTAATATCGTTTATTTCTCCTAATATTTTCTTTTAAACATTTCACAGGTACAAACACGTGGATGGGAAAGCATGTCTCCTGAAAGCAATATGTGAAACTTCACAGTCTCCGTTTGATATTAGAACTGGAATACTGGCTGAGATCATCCACGCAGTTCTAACGTAAGATATATCTTTGCATTTTGTTACAGCATATCACCAAACTAAATTAAACTAAACTAAACTATACTAAACTAAACTATATTAGGTATATGTTCTCCAGTGCTTTTTACTTTTCTCTGTACTGACGAGATTTTTTTTTAAGAAACTAAATTTTCAAAAAGAGTATAATAGTGATTTTGTTAAAACTGAAAAATATATATAAAGGAAACAGAAAATGTTGTCAGGTTGTGGCTAGAATTATCTTTACAATCCATCTAAAACACTTTAAATCTGAAATAGTCTTTTGACTACGAGAAAGATTCTTATAAATATTTTGTTGGCGTATGCTAAATTTTTTACTTTTTTATGCCTAATATAAGGAAGTATAGTAATCGTGATTTTTTTCGACCTTGAGATTTTGATTGATATACACGTTTTGAACCCTCCTAAATCCATTCTGACTATTTTCCGAATGATGTCTGTCGGTGGGTGTGTGTGGATGTGTGTGTGTGTGTATGTGTGTATCCGCGTAACTCAAAAAATACTAATGGGAGAATTCCCAATTTGGCAATTAAGATTTTCAACAATATTTTGGGTGACACATTAAATTTGATAATTGTGAAGAGACATAATGAATGAAAGAAGAAAAAAGGTAGGAATTTCGGGAAAAAAAATTATTGCATTTCTGGAAGGATCTCGAGGAATTATAATGAAAAAACATATTTATGGAAAAAGATCTGTCCGCATGCCTGTAGTATGGCAACCACAGTTTCTGAAACAAAGTTTTCAAGTTTGGTATACTTGTTCTAAAGGCCAAAGACAATGAAAAACTTGGTAATGAGCAAAATTGGCTAGCTGAAAGGAGGTTCACAGGATCCAAACTTTTTTGTATTTGTCTTTACAAAAAAATATATTCTTGATGAAAGATTATAAATCATGTCTACTTTATCAAGCCAATAAAATATATTTTCCAGGTACTCAAATAAAGCTGATGTAAACGAATATTTTACGTATCTGACATCATAAAATGGAGTTAGGATAAATTTAACAATTTGATATTTGAAATGTCTAATTTAGTTACAAAAATGTCAATGTCAATAAGAAGAAATTATTGAACATTTGACATGAATTATTATTGACAGTATCGAACGACGCTGATAATTAGTTGAAATTATTTAAAAATTTTAATGAAACATTTCAAGGTACGCCATTAACATTTAATTGAGGTAAATGAAGAATTAAATAGAATGATTTTTTTAGATCAGGATGATATATACTGGTATAAGAAAGTTATGTGATGGCCACATCATATTTAATAATTGATTCTCTTATTTTCTGAAATTCTTTTTATAATGTTTTTCCTGTCACACTTTTAAACATAGAGCATATGTAAATCTTTTTTTATTTTTATCTGTGTTAATTCCTATCCATTTTATTACTTGTTACATTTCCTGTTAATTTTTGGGAAAATTTTTTTGCATCATATTCGAATAAGAATAATTAACAAGTTTTAAAATAAAGTATTATATGTATGTTGTTTATTGATATGATAAGAAATTTAGTAAAAAAATATAAAACAGAATATTAATAAAAACTTGGGTAAACAAACTAAAAAAAGAATGTTTAAAAATAAAATATTTTTTTCACTTTCGTTAACTAAAATGTCATCAATGCTACTAGGTTACTTTGAAAACTTTCTACTTTATTTAGAACTAGACACGAAATTTAAAATATTCTAATATTTTTCTGGTTGAATCTGATATAAAGTGCAGATATTATTTTGAATATAATATTAACAACTGATTTAATTTCAACTTAAACACAATCAGATGTTATTGTACAATTACTAAATGTTTATTTGTTAAGCTCATAGAGCCAGACCATTTTAGTAATTATATTCCACTGACATATTTTTGGACTATTAGATACTTCTTATTAATCCCAAAGTACAAGATATACAGAGATTTAACATTTTAAGGAGCGCACATCAAGCAGAGTTTGATTTTATTTTGTTACAGGCCTTCATCTACAGATGATGTAACTAGTAGTCACATGGATACAGATTATCACGCAGCTGAAAAATTGGGAAAAATAGCAGACAGTTGCGATGTCTTTTTCCCGGATTGTGGCGTCAACCTTATTCAACAATTCACGAGATTTTTAAGTTAAATAAAATGTTTGTTATATGTTTCGTTGTTTTGTTTCCTCTCTCCCCAATAGTGGCAATTTCAACATATATAACGTGACGTTTTACTGCCCTGTTATTTAAATTAATAAGTCAAAGTTTATTTAATGAAATAAAACAAAATCTATAAACAAATACATATATTAAATCAATACAAATTCGGACTCTTTATCTCCGGGCGGGGAAGCGAGTGATTAACTAGAACAAGGTTTAAATAATACTTAAAACTAAACAAATTCATAAACAGTGGGCCATCGCCAATTTAACCATTAAATATCATCCCATATACCTAAGGAATTTTCTTAGGCGCCACCCTCTGTTTAAATGAGATTTTAACAAAGTTCTGATTAACCTAAATTCACTGTTGCCGTTAAAAAAAGGGAGAAAACGTGTAACTGCTTACAATCGTCTCTCATGATGTAGATCATTAGTTTCATAAAAGTCTAATATATTTTATACTACCCCAAAAACATCGTCTGATCAACACGCGTACTAGTTACAAAAACCTCTTGCATAATACCATTATCACAATAGCGCCACCCTACAGGGGTAATACAACAATGTTTAGCTAATCAAATCTGGAATTTAAGGTATTACTCGAACCATTTTATTTAATTTACAACGAACGTGATCCTAAAACGGATCGTTACATATACACTGTGTGTGTTAAAGTATTAGACAAAATACATTGAAGGAAGACTAAAATTTGACATCATAATGCATGCAGTGTGCATTGTTAACCACACGATAGCTAGCTGGAAAATGAATTCTCTGCTCTGCTTATTAATGAAACAGGATAGCTGAATGGTATTAAAATTTTATATACAACTGACACCTAAGTAAAGGGAACTGGCATCGAAACTTTAATATAGTGGACATTACATTACTGTCACAAAATTTGAGACTTTAATGTAAAAATCACTTTGTGGTATGCTCGTGTAGCAGGGTTGGCACAAAAACCCACCATTAGAAAACACCGCTGTATAAAATTGGTGGGTTTTTGTGGGTTTTGATTTAGAAAACCCATGTGGGTTTTTGTTTGGTATTGAATTTTTTTTTGTAAGAAAGAGAAAGAACAGTTATTATAAAAATTTATATTTTCACCTCACAAACACTCAAACAGTAAAAAAATATAACATATTATGTGTCAATATATTAGTCATTTGGTTATAAAACAAAAAATAATAAAACAAATAAATAATAAATTTGTTAAAAGTAAAAATATGAAACAAAAACTTAAAAAGTGTTCCTCAAACTGGAATGTAAAAGGCAATAGGTAAAGATATTTATTTTAAGTTTTATTTAAATGTCTATAAATCTTAACTAGTTTTGAAGCCTTTTCAGCTCCAAGCTTATTCCTTGATTTGTTCCAAATATGGCCGAATGTAGAAAAAATCCTTTTTACTGCGGCACTAAAAGCGGGGACACCTATGCAATTTTGAAAAAAATTACTCATATCTAATAGATTTTCATATCGTTTTATTTCTGATTCAGAAGCTGTAAAATCTTTTTTCTTGAATTCATTCAATTTGTACATACATTTTTATTTGATGAGTATCCACAATTTATACCCATTGAAGTTGATTAAAATATCGTTTTGAAACATAGTTTTAGGGAACACATCATAATCTGACAATTGAAAACTTACGAAACTAGGAACAAATTCTGGATAATGGCTACATCAATCCTTAGCTTTCGGTGCATCATCATAATTTAGAGTCTGGTTAGCATTAGTATTACAGCTTCCTGAAAAAATAAATTATGAAAATTGCAAAAGTGCTGTTGTTTTGTGTTAAGCACCTCCATCTCCGTTTCCAAGTGAATTCTTTTTGGACTCGTTAAATAGGCCAAAAAGTGAAATGGTTCCATTGCCTGATAAAATCTAGTTATGATTGCTTCCTTATAGAATTCAGGTTTCTTATCGGGAATTAACTTTAACTAAGTTTCTACCGGATCTGATAGTCATACTTGATCCCCTTGTAAGTAGTCCAATGATTTTCCTACGTTTTTAATTGTTCTTGCAAATCTATATCATTTCTATATAGATTCATATCATTTATTTTGTCTTCTATCTGTTTGTCTTGCTTAATATCAATATCATGATTGTTTGTAATATCTCGGTATATGTGGTAATTATTACAATAAGTTTTGAAGCAAGCCAATTGCGAATTCCACCTGGTCATTCGATAGCTGCGGCATCAAACCACATTTTTCTTTTAATAAAGTGTGAGGTATATGATTATTTCTAAAATATTTATGAATATATATTATATGTTTTATAACGGTATTTGGTGTGACTGAGTATTCTACCAAATTCTAATAATGAATGTTACAGCCATAAGTCAGTATTTTTGGATCCTCTTCTTCAATTTTTGCTCTCAAACTTTTCATTTTATTTTCATTATCTGTGACTACCGCAAATACATACATTTTGATATTTTTCTTTAACTTCATCTTTGTTTTTCTTAATTATTTCCATATTCAGCTGTTTTTTTCTGATCCACACTCTATTGCACTCAATAAACATAATGACTTTCCTGTATGCATACTAGTAACAGTTATAGAATCGTTCTTTATGTTTGACCAACCATCTGTTAATAAGGCTAACGATCTTTTATTTTCAATTATTTCTTCTTGAATTTTTGCGTCAATTTCATCATGCACGCTATCCAAAAGATTTTCTGCCAGTTCTTTCCTGGTATGAGGCTTGCAACCAGGACGCAATAATTCTGTTAGATTCTTAAACTTCCTGGATTCTATTTGTTGAAAGGCTGTATTCGAGGCATAAAAATATTTAGCTATAGCCATATCCATTTTGATTCTCATATCTTTAGTTGTTTTTATGACTAGAAGTTTCAATTGTTTTATTTGTTTTCGAGGAGGTCCATCTTCATTTAAATCCTGTATTTTCCCCTTTTGTTTTAATTTGAGTTTTAAATCACTTTCAGACTCTGATGACGATTTAAATAAGAATGCCGAAGATGATACAGTATCATCATCATCATTTATATACACCTCACCACTTGTACTCGGAACACCTGTAGATCTACATATGTCACCCAAAATATATAAAAATGAATTACATCATCAACATCTTTAAACCAAAGGTATTGTAGAATTTTAACGAGAAAAATAAAATACAGACTTTGAAATGATTCCGTTTAACTAAAACCTATGTAGTGGGTGATGGGATCAAAATTGTTAATTTCAAAAACTTATTTTCAATTTGTCAACGATTCGTTTATTATTGTAAACATCATTAGGACAAGTTAATTGTGGTTTTTGACGTCTTATTTGATTGAAATATCTTCCTGAACATCCTAAATACATTCGAATTCTGGTACTTATAAAATTTTTAAAGTAATTTTCACAAACAAAACAGCAAGAGAAAAACGAAATATTAAAATATAATTTCTGATCTCAAAGCCAAATTACATCCACACAGACGTGATTTAGCTTTGAGACCAGAAATTATATTTTATCATCCATATCTGAAAACAAATTTAAAATTTTATTTTAAATAAATGTAATAATAATATCTAAATAACGAATGAGTAAATATTTACCTAATATCTTCCTCACCTATTCCTTTTTATGCATTACTGATAATATTATATACTAATAAATCACTCTCTTCAAGTTTTACATCCATCACAGGTCAAGATCAGCCCTAGACTGCAACTGAAAACTCTGAATAACAGAGAACATTTTCAACACGGTACAGATGTCACATGCCATAATTGTCAAAACAACGGAGAATGAAAGGCGAGAAATTAGACGCGAAATTTGTATTTTACAAAAACCCAGAATAAACCACAATTACCCAGAAAAACCCACCAAAACCCAGTGGCTCGTCTTTTTCTAAAGAAGGTGGGTTTTTGCACAAACCTGCCATGTAGTAACAATTATTACGTAAATTCTGTTAAAATCAGGTACAGTATAGTTATTACACTTTCAAGTAATTGCTTCAGTATGTGCATCTTCGCAGATACTACTCTGCATTACTTTAAAGCATTCTCAACTCAAAAGTGAAAATTGGTAGTAATGCCGACTGCACAGCGTTACCAAAAAACGCTTCAAGGTAATGAATTTTCTACTCCCCACTAGTTCAAAATTACTACAAAATTACGTATACCTTGAAAACCTACTACAAAGTGATATTAACAATTAAGTAAACATTTTCTTATTCAGAACTAATCGAATATGGCGTCGAAAAGCAATAAAACAACAATAAAGATGTTCCGGCATTCATCGACCTTTTATAGAAAAGTTATGTTAACGGGTAAGTGAAGTTAACGATTTAACACATTATTTGATTGATACGCAACCGACCCTTATTCGTTGTTTGATTTTTGCTAATAACAACACTTCCACCTGTTGACGTTTAGTCAGTTATTAACGAGTTGCCAATCCCAAACAATAACAAAATGTTTTACCTATAGGTGAGCAGTATTGTATAAATACATTCTCTGTATTTATATAGTGCACCACTCGCCTGTGCTAGAAAACTATGCATGACTGAAGGTCGACAAAGGGTCGCTCTGCAAGACCAGGTAAGCAATTTTTTGTGATCATATGAAATAATTGGAGTATAGATATCATCAGCTGGCTCTACCAACTTAAAATTGAGGGTCGTAAAATACGTGGGTACTTTGCAGTCACCTTCTCGTAACAGCGTACTAGACGCCAGTTTAAAGCTACCAAGAAATTGATGTCATTCGTTGCATTTGCTACTTTTTGGTAAACATACCACATAGTGAAATTGTTGTAGTTTTTGTCACCATTTTTCGAGTAGCAACAACTATACCGTTAGTTACATATTATGCTACTTTATGCCAAATATAACTTTGAAGGGAAATAATTTTGGTTTTTGTCACCCTTGTTAAGTGACAAATACTTTGTTGATGTATATACTATAAAGTTATTCGAACTAAATTCGCTATTTTTCTATTATTGTATGATGATGCCATATTGACAAATAAAAACATAATTCTGAAAATCTTTTTTTATTAAACATGGTCATTTGCAAACATGTTTTATAAACAGATCATTATTATTGCATAACACATGAAACAAACAAAAAATTTTCCATACAAAATTTTGCATTTTCGGTTGTACACATAATTTTTAAATACAGTTTTTTCGAAAAAATAGAGGTTGTAGAAGATCATTAAAACAAGGGCAGCTGGAGGCATAGGTTCAGAGATATTCCATTATTGGGATATTTGCCTTTATATGTCTGTATGAATTTTACTTGCCTTTATTAAATGTGTAAATGAATTTATTTTTTACATAATGTTCCAAAAAAGTTATGAATTTAAACATTTTGATAGTTAGATACTCACTGACAAAAACTTCCGCGATCGAAAAGAATAGATAGATGTTATGTTACCTATACTGACTTTTTTGCATTCATTTGACATATTATACTATGGTTTATTATTATACAAGCTACACAATATCGGTCTTAGTCTAGACTTAACTACCAGGTCTGAGTTTATACAGTGGCATAGCTACCAGTCAGCCATATTTGCGTAAACCTTGGGTTTCCCTATTAACATGAATGTGCGTTTTCTCTTATGCGCGGATGATCTAATAATATTTTGTGATGTAGAATCTTCTCTTGATGGTGTCAAACTACAGGAAGGTCTAGATCTTATAAATTTATGGTAAATTAACAATCACCTACCATTGCAAACATGATTTGCTATTATTTGATTACAGTCTCAGCTGGTCCATCTTAAGTTGATAGTTTAGTAGATCTTGGTGTTGTTTGTGATCCCTGACTCATTTCGGAGCATATCAATGATAATACAGTATCTACTGCAAGAGCCTTGGCTTCCTAATTCGGAACATGAAAGATTTTAAATCTCTTGAGACAATGTTCGTAATTTTTAGATTTAAATTGGAATATGCATCTCTCGTTTGGAGTTCTATCTATTCCATACACTTTTCACACGTATTTTCAAATCAGCTACGTTACCTTAGACAGTATTTATTCAATGAAAGGTACCCCGCGAGGTATTTTTATGCACATTTTAACATGATCAGCTTAATTAAAAGACGAAATATGCACTTTATTATTTAATTATGTAAAATCGTCCACAATGAAAGTAAGTCTAATCATCATAATTCTACTTGATTTTCATATACCCAAACTGAGTGCCAGAAACAATTATTTGCTCTACGTAAAAATCCATAGGATGAAAACTACTAACTAGCTGTTATCGAATCACAGCTTGGATATACTGTCCTTATAACTTATCTGTGGATTTAGCTGTAGAACTAACTCATTTCCAGAATCAAAAACTATAATATATTATTATTGTAGATAATATAAGTAGATAAGATAAGTCTTACGTTTTATTTTACAAGTACTATTATATTATATTATAATCAGAGTCAAATCGGGTAAATATATCCAAGAAGGTTTGTTCACAATCTGGAAATAACTGATTACACTGTCCTTTAAGATCTCTTCCTAATTTTTGGGCTGCATAATATTCATTGTCTGTGTGGTGGGAAATATCTTCATTTGTTGTGCTTGGTCTAAAAAAAGTAACTAATTTGTAGTACTGAATAAGTTATTCTTAAACTTTATTTGTTATTATTACTTTTTTAGGATAGTTAAGTTATAACTTGCTTAAAGGATGTTTCTACTGGTTTTTATCTGAAACACGTTTCAAATGAATACTAGCAATGAGCTGAATACTACAGAAATTGACGATTGACGTTCGTTATGCATCTTTCACGTCTCTTTTTATTACCTCATCAAAATACGTTCGTGTTAATAATAATACCTTAAAGCTCTTTTCGCATCGTATTCATTCAATAAGGTTGAGAGTGATTTTAAAATAACTTTTTCTGCAACCGCCTGGAAAGTTAACTGTCTTTGGTCAATTCTTTGAGTGGAAAACACATATTTACTTGCAGTGAAGTAGGTACTTAATTAAGCACTCTAGACAATAGCGTCAGGCATCTGTATGTTAAATTTTATGAATTTTGTTTGTAAAAGATTTCAAATTAAAAATTTGTTGAAACTAGGAAAAACGGTTGCAGAAAAAATATTGTACGCAACACATTCAGAAAGTATCTGAATCACTTTCAGATGTTGTTACGGACTATTGTTTTACTTACGTAAAAAGTGAATGGAAAATTTCCTCAAGAAACCCATTATATTTGTCTAGAGGAACATCTGAAGCTTCACATATAGATCTTAAAATACATGATCTTCCTCCAAGGCCACGCCTAAAAGTAAGTTTGTTTAGACAATAGGAACAATTTTATAAGCTTTTGTCCCCCGATTCTTTAACTGCAGTGTATCCCAAACAACTAGTTCCAACAATTTATTTAGCAACTGGGAGCAATACAAAATTAATAAATAAAATTTAAATAAAATAATGGTTCGTCAATTATAATGAAAACAAAAAATTAAGTACTTATCGAAAACAATGGCCTACCTTACTTTGAATCACTTGCTATGAAGCAACTCAGAGTTACATAATGGGGAGGATTCAACATTGATATTTCAGATAGGTTTGAAATGATATATACTTACATCTCAGATATTTGCTCTAATATTTTGTAAATATTCCATCTAGACAAAGACCTTTTTCTACGTTCATTTACATCCATTGGCATTACTTGCGATAAATTAGAAGGCATATAATAAACAGTCCTAAATCCCCAGCCTAGGACGACAGCATGCGATCGAATTTCAACCGGTACACCGATTCCTATAATTAGCTGCAAGCAATAATAATTTTGTAATTTGATCATGATGTTAAAAATATTCAAATTGGAAGAGAGAGAGAGAAAACATGTCTTTAAAGCTTCAACAAATATACAGTGCTTTCCCCTAGATACAAAATGTGACTGGAATTTGCTACAGTGTGACGTCATAACTGTTAGTCTCAGCCGAGCCAGCGTAATTTACCGTGAGTACTGTAAAAACTAATAATAAACAGCTCTAAATTATTTGTAGCATTTTGTAAAGGCTTTCTTGTAAGAACAGGGTTGCCAGTCATGAATTCAGCCCTACATCGTACCCCATTAGTTCTTTTTGCGGGTGTTAAGCTATTGTGAAAATGATTATAAGATTAGTTTTTAGATTTAAATATCAAAGAAATAAATTAGAAAATCGATACGATATAATAAAATACATTGTAATTGAAAATTTCAAACGTAATTTAACAGACAGTAAGTCAATAAATAGGGGTATTTTATACTAGGGTTAACAAACAAGAATTACAGTTAAAAAACATTATAAACTTAAGATTGATGTAAGTCTAATTCATCATTAAGCAAATAATTTTCCTGTTTTTTGTTAGATTTAAAAAATTTTGTTGATTAATAAATTCAACTTATGGGTTTCTTGTACATGTAGTATTTGTAGTTTGCTTAAATTTGGAAAATTGTGACCTGACTAAGATATGGTTAGAACCGTTTTTCGAAGTCAAAAAATTAAAATTTGTTTTATTGTATAATATAAATTATCAGTTATCACCAAGTAATGGCTTATACAATTTAATTTTTTAAAAATCCATACCTATGTGCACATTTTATTTATATTTATTTATACTTTACCAATGTATTGAATTGCAAATATACTACCAACATTTTACTGCTACCAAAATATTGAATTGCCAAAACTTAGTGCATCGAGCTGTTTTGAATAATTTTGTCTGTTAAAGTATTCAATTATTCAAAGTATTTGCAATTTAATTTCGTGTCCAGTAATATCTTTTATACATAATGGTTCATTTCGGGGTTGTTTGGACAAAAAAAAATAACATAGTTTATTGCAGCTGATGCGTTTCGTTGATTTTATTCAACTTCTTCAGAGTCTACAATAACATTAAATATCAAAGATCATAGAAAATTGTTGTTTATACATAATAATAACAAGTGAGCAAAGTAACATAAATATTAAAAAAAATGCTTATCAACTATAAAAAGCTCTGTTTTTTTTACATTATAAAAACACAAAAACAATACTGAATTTTTTGACATTTTTTTTATATAAAAATAAAATGTCGTCGTTAAAGTAAAAGTAGGAAGTAAATTATATTACAAATGTGTTTGGGTGATGTTAACTATATGAATTGTTTAACTTATACTCCTTTTCAACGTATATTAGTTGTTAATAATCTCAATCTAAAAAAAAAAAAAATTGAAATCTGTTTTAAACATTCAACTATAACATAGAAATCTACTCACTAGAAAACAAAATATCTAGCACATTTTTTTTTTCATTTATTTTAATACGTTTTTATATATAAATCACTTATTCCTGCTACGTCTAATCTTAAATTAATACAATTTTTTGTCTTATTAATATAAATCATTTCTAGTATCAATTTTTTACTTAGATTTGCACAAAATTTGAACATTTTATTACAATTATCTCAAAGGTTAAATAACATTTTACAAGCGGAAAATACACAAATAATATTTTACAATAACAAGATACTTGGAAAATTGTACAATAGGCATAAAAATAGATGTCCTTTTGAGATGAGAAGTAAAGTTTTGTGTAAAATAGGACGTGAGTGTGGTGTTCAATATGTAGATCAAACTGTGAAATGGTTAAAATCTCGTGTGTATTCCCATAAATATGATATTTCTAAAAATGAATGATCTACATCTTTGAGCATATATGCCTTAGAGAACAATCATAAAATTGATTTTGAAAATGTTCAAATTTTGTCCAACGAAACAAACCTAAGTAAAAGGTCTAGAAATGATTTATATCAATCAGACAAAAAATTGTATAAACTTAAAATAAGATGTAACAGGTCTTAGTTATATATATATAGAAACGTGTTAAAATAAAAATAAAACAAAAAAAAAATTAGATATTTTGTTTTCTAGTGAGTAGATTTTTATGTTAAAATTGAACGTTTAAAACAGATTTTAATTATTTTTTCCCTATCTTTTAATAATTTTGCAATAAATTACTTCTAGATTAAGATTATTAACAAAGAATTATACGTTGAAGCGAAGTATAAGTCATATGATTCATAAAGTTAACATCACCCAAACATTTTTTAAAATGTTTATGTTACTTTGCTCACTTATTATTATGTATAAACAACAATTTCCTATGATTTTTTATATTCAATGTCATTGTAGGCTCTGAAGAAGTTGAATAAAACCAACGAAATGCGTTTGCTGTGATAAATTTTATTATTTTTTTGTCCAAATAACCCCGAAATTGACCATTACGTAGTAAAGTATTTGTGGTGCAAGTTAATATGGTAATTAGCAATATGTTCTGAATTTTGCAATCACTAAAATCCATTTTTACCGAGATTTTTACTGAAGTATTTTAAAACAAAATGAGTGACAGGACCACTTTTATGAATATTTAAAAATTCTACCCCATAGCCTTGCAGTGATTTATTAAATATAATGCAAGCAGAAACACGTGTCGGTAGATATTTTAAAGTTTTTTAAAGTGAGTGTCAACTGGTGAGTACCTTGTGTTTTATTTATTTTTGGTTTTACTAGACAGAATAGTTGAAATTAAAAATAACATTATTGAGTCAGTTGTACTGAACATAATGTGCATATTATCTTTTTTGTAATCCAAGTTTCAGCGTTTTGGAAAATAGTCGGGAAAATAATTGTTTAAAAAGATATATGTTATACTTATCTGTGATAAGATTTGTAAAAGTTAGTAAATAATAATTAACAAAAAATTTTCAAACGTAGGTAGGTTGATCCCACATGAGTAATTATTCATGATAAATCAAATAAGAATTTTTCTATTTGATTTATCATAAAAAATTTTCAGTTAATATTATTTTTCATTCCACTCTTAAATATAATGTAAATAGATGAAATCATTTCTACTACTTTTCGCGAGGAAATAGTAAACCTCATGGACTTAAATTTATAATGTGACTAAAGGGTGTTTTAATATGAGCGCAATATTTCAAGGCTCAATAAAACATGGTTTTCTGTAGCAAACTATTGATATATTTATTGAGTTATAATGTAGACATTTGGGAGTTATGTATGGTAAATGGCCGCCACAGCTTTGCTGGCACATGCGTACTCGTTTGAATAACAGTGTTGCACACATGTGACGGTATTTCGTTGATATAACGTCTAATTTCGGCCTTCAATACTTCGTGGTCGCAGGGTTGTTGGCATAAACCTGTGACTTCAGATAACCCCACAGCCAAAAGTTCAAACGTGTTATATCGCAAGACCGTGGCGGCCAATTCTAGACACCAAACCGAGAAATAACACGACCAGAAAAAGACTCGTGCAAGGCGGTCAATGTTCCACGGGCGGTATGGAAAGTGGCACCGTCCTGCTGAAACCATATGCCGTCGAGAGTAATATCTTCCAATTGAGGCACAAAAAACTGCATTACTTGCCTCGTCTTTGAAGAAAAACGGCCCAATGATTCCCTCAGACTACAATGCACACCAAATAGTGATACGTTTTGGATGCATTGCTTTCTCATGTATCATTCGTGAATTTTATGATCCCCAAATTCGGCAGTTTTGCCTATTAACGAAGTCATCGAGGTGAAAATGGCAGAAGTTGTTAAGTCAATTGAACTTTGTAGGCATGGAGATGCAAATCTTCAGTGAGAATACGCTGAAGAATGACAGTTGTAACGTCCAATACTTGTGCACGATGACGTATCGACGTTCCTGGACTCTCGGCCACGCTCTCGCGAATTGCCGTGACGTTTTGTTCTGAACGACCTCTACGAGCTCGTGTCGTGTGTTTTACATTACTAACCGAACTAGTACTTTCGAAGTTTTCAATTATTATTTTCACAGTAGATGAATGAGGAACATTATTTCGACCGAAAATTGGACGCACTTTACGAATCGTGGCAACGAAACTTTCATCATTTTGATAATAATGTTTAACAGTCAAGTCGCATTGTTCTATCATGTAGTGCTCCATGTTTAGTAACTCTCATCTGTTTCCTATCGACCTGGTATGTCATTATGTTGTGACATCATGACAGCCAAACTGGCGCGCAATTCAATTCTTGCGCTCTTATTAAAACACCTTTTACAATTTTAATTATGATAACGGCATAAGATAGTTGACCCTGGATTAAGTATTGTGGCTTTATCCTTATCAAGAATATTATATGTACCTATCTTCAGAAATTGGCGATGTGTTTAGAATATTGAGAAATTATTCATAATTTTTATAACTGATAGAATTTTGAAGTCATAAATATTCTTTTTCACTTTCTTGAAGAGCTTGAACAAATTCATCTTGTTCTTTTACTCGATGAATGAATCTCACATATCTCACACATTTTGAAAGTGTAAATCCTGTTTTTGGAATAGCAGAAATCGATTTTTACACAAACTTTCATTATTCGGAAAAGAAAACGCGTGCACTTTCGGCCCATTCGCATAATTTACAACCTGATACACTGCATTTATACGGCATGTTTACGAACTTCAACACTGAAAATTTAATTTAAAAAATACTAATTATAGCGGGAAACCTCTTGGAAAAAATGTATAATAAGCTAGGATGTACCTTATAGATATATAACCCATATAAATAAATGCAGTTTTGTACTAAAAACATGCAACTGAGTGGAAGGTTCTCGAAATAAAATGCTAAAGCCTTGCGGGTGTGACGTAAGCAGGTGTGGTCGGTCAGCAGTGAGCCCTTATTTTTAGATGGTACTGACTTAGTCTATGTTCTCCCCTCTGCTACGCGAATGTACGAATTCGAACGACGACGCTGTTTCCCTATACCTATAGTGTGAAAAATAAATATAACATTGTATAAAAAATATATTTATATATTTTTTCAGTTGCAGTATCGCGCAGATATTGTAATATGGCATTGCGCCACTTACATTATAAAACATAATACAATATTCCACTTATAAATATTATGTCCATTTTGGTAAAATCTCGCACACACTTAATAGGATTCCAGTATGACATAGAGTAATGAAGTTTATGACAAATTAAACTAAAAACACAAAAGAAATGGAAACGTTAGTTTTCATTTTTGTATGCTATAATTTTTGAAAATAACGTTTCTATTTTATTTCGAATCCACCAGTGTCTGTCTCTTTGATAAAAGGAATGTTTAAATAAATAATATAAACATTTTCCACAAATAACTACAATAGTTAACGCTATTGTTTGCACTATAAACTTTATTTTGATCAAATATAGGGATCAACATGTCTGCATTGTATACTTTATCTATGCAAAGTACCTTGATTTGTTGGATAGCAAGCAATCGGTTGACATTTGAAATTCTGCATTTATTGTGAATCGCTATTGTGATATTACGAAAATGCCTTGATTTTTTTATACTCCAATCCTATTCTAACCCATATACCAGTAAACACATTCTCGTTTATATTGATTAAAAGATTTATTACCTTTCTGGAAAATTGCAAAGAAATGTTAAATGTTCTAAAGGGCATACAGCTGTAAAATCTATAGAATTAGAGATATAATTCAGGGTATATTTCTGGAAATTAATATTTACTTCATTATCACGTGAGCTGTCGCACGGAGTTTAGGTATTATGCCCAATATGTTAACTTGCAAGAGGCTGTAAAAAGGACTCTTTTCCTACACGCCGCCTAGTAGCCCGCGGTCATTTACTTACATCACTTTAAATAAACCTCGGACGCCCGCTATTACATTTTATATGGAAATACTCATAGGAATAGATTAACCGGCGTACAAGGAATCATTGGTCGAGGTGGTTCGGCGTTACAGATATGTTTACATCAATAAAGTGCAAAGAAAAGTAAAAAATAGATTTTCCATATAATAAAACGTACTTATAAACCCAAAATAAAACTAATTTAATATATCATTTGATCACGGTAGAGAAACTAAAACTTATGATTGTTTTCTTCGCAAAGGAAGGAACAAACGTTACATCCATTAGATTTTTATTTCATTATTTAAACATGGTTTGGAAAACAATTTATGCAAATGAATAGGTTGTCAGGGCATGTTGTACAAACTGTTGTTACTTATTTTTGCATTCTTCGTTGCAGGTTTAAATCCATATTGAACAGACAATATTTTGTAACGGACTGTGCACCTTTTGCGAATTTTTAGATTTCGATGACACTTTTCCATAGTTCTTGGATCCTATGATTGTGTTTCCCTTTTTTTGACTGTAGATTTTTATTCGAATTTGAGTTTGAGCCAATATTGATTAGAGAGTTTACTAACTCTGTGCGGAATTGTGTAATCGACATCTTAGATTCGGGGTAAATAGATTTATAAAGTACTAATGAGTGTACGACTGTTGTTCCCATCAGCAATTCTGTAGCCACTTTATGATACCAACGTAGACTCTTTCTAACCGGACTCAAATAACTGGACATTTGGTCGGATAGATCAATACCGGCTTTTCCAACATTGTAGTCAACAATACATTAAGGTTTTTTTATCTCTTCATTTTTTTCTATTTTTCTTTCCAATGTTGACGATATCCAAATTGTGATAAGTTGAAAGTATACGCACGTCTCTTTTGTCCTTCCATTTCGCTACTATAATGCCATCTTCATTTTCTTTTCCACATATTTGTCCTTTATTTAGGTTAGCATTGATTACATCTTTAGGTAGCCCTTTTCTATCTTTTCTTAGAGTCCCTACTGTATGAATATTTCTTTGTAAGAGTTTTTTGCTAACGGCAAACTAACGGCAAAAATGGTCTGTTATGACTATCCTCTTATGGTCAAGATATGGGTCACAAGGATCCATTACCACATTAGTAGGAAGCGACTGTCCCTTTTTATCATGTTTTCCCTGATATATTGACAACCCATGAGTATATTCTTTTCTGTCGCACATTTTGAATATCTTTACGCCATATTTATGGCGTTTACCGGGTATATATTGGCGAAAACGTAAACGACTTCGAAATGGTATCATTGTCTCATCAATGGCAATTATTTGGTCTGGACGCATAATATCTCTATATTTCGCATTAAAAAAAGACACAAGTGCCTCTATCTTATGCAATCGATTGTTTTCTGCCTCAGGATCTTCATTATTCGAGAAATGTCAGAATCGGAGAAGAAGCAGAAACCGATTTCTGCACATAATTTTTGGAACAAGGGTATTTTTATATATGTTTTCTTACTCCAATAAGTTTCAATAGAGGGATACCTTACTAATCCCATATAGATCAAAAGGCTAATAAATTTCCGCATTTCGTCAATAGATGTCGGTTTCCAACATGAAAGTCTACTTTTCTTTTTTCAAAGTCCCACTTTTTACAATAACTTGCTTAGCATTTCTATTTGTTTCGGTAACAATCATCTTTAATATCTCATCTGTTGCAAATAATTGATAGCAATCGATTGCAGAAATGTTATTGATATTTATTTCGTCACTTGCTCCAAAAACGTCATCGAACAGAACATCCAGCTTATTTTCTCGAGTGACATTAGATACATACATCAGATACTACTAAAGTTGTAACCTCTTCCGCATCATCGAATAAGTTGTCATTTTCCGCATTGGAACGATTTCCCCTATACTCTCCGCTTGACGTATCCTCACCTTCGTATTCGTAATTCCTATCCCGAATGCTGTCATCGCTATCGAAATTTAGATGTTTATTACCAAACTGATCGTCATCATCGCTTGCAATATCCTGTTGATCTTCATCAGATGAATCTTCTAGTTCTGTCTCATCAATAGATAAATCCTCAGCAATCTGCAGGAGTGCTTGTTCTGTTAGGGGCCTTTTTTTAGTAATTCGTGAGGTAGAAGGATTCGTATTTTTTGCATTCATTGTAATCGAATAAACTTGCAAATGTATGTAAACAAATTCTGTTTTTATTTGGTATCCAGATAATAAATTGTAATGAATAGGTCTTGGTAAAAAAATAATACACTTTTATTGCAGCTGATTCATTTCATAGATATTCATTCAACCTATTCGGCAAAGTATATAAAAGTAAATAAAAATTTTCCAAGTATATTGCAGTTATACCTACACAAAAATTATATTCTTGTTATTTCTTACTGCATTTTCTCCACAAATTTATTTCCTTATTAAGCTTTCTAATAGGTTACCCCTTTAGAATTGATTATCCTATATAACACCAGGAAGAGGATTCATGGAAAAATTGTATTTATCTGTTCTTAATATTTCGCGAACATCTTACCCACCTACAATTAGTACCTATTTTTTAATCACCCTGTATGTTATATTTTATATAATCTGTTATATTTTTATATTAAACAACATTTCTTTATGTCTTTTGATATTTATTAACTATTGTAGACCCTGAAGAGGTTGAATAAATATCAACGAAACACGTCAGCTGTAATGAAAGTATTAATTTGTCAAAATTAACCAGAAATCTATTTATTGTATGGTAAATAAATGTCATGTCACTTTCTAACTATCAAACATATATTTTTACCTTGTCAAACACTGCCTTTAGTTTTCAAATTAGACTAAATTTGCAACAGTAACTGAGCACGTGACACTTCAAACAATTTTGAGGTTATGTTTTCAAATTACTACCAGCAGTCATCTGGTAGTGGAACAATAGTTGTATATGTCCATTGTCCACGCCACCCGACAGCAGGCGACCAGTTGTTGAAATGTGAATAAATAAATAAATAAATAAATAAATAAATAAATAATCTCTTTATTTTTCAGTAGACATGCATTACATGTATAGAAAAACGTCAAAATTTAGTAAGAAGTTTTCAGAAAAAAGTTGTTGATAACCTAAGTCAGTAAAAAAATCTAAAAAAATAATTACAACATATAAAATGTGTATAACAAATAATATGAAATCTGTACATAAATAAAAAAGGAAAAAGAAAAAAGTATATACCTATATATATATATATATATAAACAAAAAATATGTATATGAACAAACACATGCAGTATAAGAACAAACTGTGGTCATATAAAAACAAACTACAAAGTATAAAAGTGTAAAAGTATATTATGGTTGTGTGAAAAATAAAAAGTAAATAATTGTCGATGCCAGTGTTACAGGGTGGCACTAAAAAATTCTTCTGAAGTGTAGAAGGAATGATGTACCAACAATTTTGTTAATTTTGATTTAAATAACTTTAACCAAGATATTTGTTTCAGGTAGTTGGGTAGATGATTGAATATTTTAATGGGCATGATAGTTACACCATTAGCAACAACAGACAATTTATGTTTTGGTAACAGAATGTTACTGGTATCTCTTAGACTGTAATTTATGTTACGATCTGTACACAAAGTGAACTTGTTAATATTAGATTTAACAAACAGACAACACGATAAGATGTATACAGATTGTAGCGTAAGTATATTGAGAGTGGGAAACAGGTCTCTACAGGAATAGGTAGAATGCTTGTACATCATGGTTCTGATGATTTTTTTTTGCATTGTGAACAAATCATTCATTCTACTAGAATTGCCCCAGCATAAAATGCCATAATTTAATAATGATTGCACATGTCAAAAGTAATACAATTTAAGTACGTCGAAATTAACATAAGAGCGAAGCTGCCATAGAACATAGCAACTAATAGAAATTTTTTTTATTAAATAGTCAATATGATCAAACCAATTTAAGTTATGATCCACTAATATACCCAAAAATTTGACTGAGTCACTATTTTTTATAGATAAATGATCAATTTTAGATAATAAACTAAAATCAGGGGGTAAACATTAACATTTGAGTTTTTGACCCGTTAAGTTTCACCAAAATAATTACAATATCTGTCCATTACTGAGGTACAAATGTTTGCGTTTCGCGATAGATCTGGAACATTATTTGCCACAGATGCAACTACCACATCATCAGCAAATTGAATAACGTGAAACTCATTCGACACTTCCAAATAGTTACAAAGGTCATTGATGAAAATCAGGAAAAGAATGGGGCCTAGGGTACTGCCCTGAGGAACACCAGTTGGAACTAATTTATCATCAGATTGATGTGATTTGCCATCAACTTTTAATATTACTCTCTGAGGACGATTACTCGAATAAGATTTAATCCACGAATTCGGTACCCCTCTTATACCATAGGCATTCAATTTGCTGAGCAGCATTTCGTGGTTCACTGTGTCAAATGCTCTAGACATATCAAAAAACAAACATTCGCACTTTTTCTTCTTGTCAATATTTTCGAGTAAAAAAGTACAGAGCGAATTTACTGCATCTTGCGTACAGTATCCCTCCCTAAACCCATATTGACTAGAAGATATTATATTATTTTTATTTAAATAGGCTTTAAGTTGACAGGAATACGCCAGTTCAAAAAGCTTTGAAAATACTGAGAGTAAGAGATATTGCTCTGTAGTTAGATATTAGTTCCTTATCGTTTTTTTTTATGTGTAGGTACCAATATTGCTTTTTTTTAAGCTGGAAGGAAAAGTGCCTTCGATAAAAGAAAGATTAATTAATTTACACAGCGGATCGGCAATATAATCACTGACATGTACAAGCAGCGAACAAGGTATACCATCAAAACCTGCAGAGTTTTTTTTTTAGATATGGATTTAATCATATTAACTACATCATTGATCACGACAGGTGCCAAAAACATATTACTAGAACAGTTTATATTTAAATGTGTATTAGCATTAATGTTCATATTGTCAGTAAGTTCTTTTATAGAGTCGAGAAAGTAGTTGTTGAATTCATGTGCAGCGTCATTTAATGTGTTAATATCTGCACCGTTATCAGTAACAAACCTATCAGGGAAACGTTTATTTTCAGCTGTGCCACTGTTTTCTTTAATGATTTGCCAAACTGTAATATTTTTGTTAGACGAAGTCTCCATCTTTGAACAATAATATCTTTTCATCGCATTACCTATGTTGTTTTTATGGTTCTTAATAAGTTATAATAATTCTTTAGTTCAATAGTTCAATTCCAATTAAAATGATGTATACCTGATTTTTTTTTTCGAGTTTTTTTTCCACTGGACAGCCAAATTAAGAGTTGTGCATTTTCGGTAATAAGCATGTAAGTATGGGTGGCAAGAACAAAAACCGATCAAATGACAGCCCGCGGTCTGGCGGTAGCTAACGTGTTATTATGATTGTGGATTTATAATCAAAATTAATACATTGATTAAATTTACATAGATATTTCTATAAATTTACACCCATCAATAATAATTTGATAATTAATGGGACAACAAAAGAGACAAAATAAATGTAACGAAAACATTTTACAAAATTTACATATAACAAAGAGGCTATTCTCAAAAAGAAGAGATATTATTGTACAATTAAAATCAAGATGCCAGTCTGTCAAATTTATTCAAATATTAGGTGTCTCTCAAGGTCCAATTCTTGGTCCTCTCATGTTTGATATTTTTAGTAACGATATCACTATTAACTTGAATGTACTTGGTGTTATTTTCAATCCCAAACTCTCTTTTACTATCATGTCAGTAATAATTTGTCATTTGCTTAGCCTTAACATCCTAATTCAGAACATAAAGATTTTAAATAACTTGAGACAATGCGATTGATGTTAGTATCCTTTGTTAGATCTAAATTGGAATATGCATCTGTCGTCTGGAGTCCTATATATTCCATACATATTTACGCCATTGAGAGATTCTAAAGGCGCTTTTTCAAAACAGCTACCTTTACCTTAGACAATGTTTACCAGGCAAAAGATTTTTTTTGCACATTTTAATATGAACAGTTCAACTAAAAGACGAGCTATGCTTTAACTTTCAATTCTTTATCTTTTTTCATGTCTTTTCAAATAAGGGAGATATAAACATTTGAAGTATTTCTATTTTTTAAGTTTTTTGTTCATACGTCACAAAGTAGGCCACGGTTTCAAAATTTGTTTTCATTGACATAGCTCATAAAACATGGAACAAATTTTAGTGAAACATTTTTCTTCCACCATGAAAATTAAGCGAGCTGTCTGGAGTCGACCCCCATAAAATAGATAACCTGTATGTGCATTTTATTTAAAACGAGATAATCGTTTTTGGTTACCATTAATAGAAAAGGTTTAAGAATTATTTATGGATTTATGTTGACCACCTGATGGAACCACCGACTTAATCTAGAAAGTTGTGATTTGCCCATTTATTTTCCAAAAGCAAATAAAAAATGTCAGATTAATAAAAGGATTTAAGTATATAAATTTTGTCTAGAGTGTAAAACAATTAAAATAAATTAGTAGAAATATGTTTACCAGTAAAACGTTTATATCCGTGGGGAATAGCAGGAAACGCTTTTTTCTACTTGAAATAGCAGTATCCAAATTTGATGAAACACACAGGAAAAGCAGTTGAATTAAAAGTAAAATACGTAAGCGTCCAAACATCAAGTTACTCCACATAATTAGAGTTATCATCACAAATGCACTAAGCTTGGCAAATGTAAAATAATTTTAATAATGCATAATGTAGGAGCTTTATTTCAATATAAATATTGATGTTAGTATAAAAAATTAATACGTTGCTACGTATAGCTCTTAAGTTTTATATTTGTATATGGTAATTTTAACATATCTGTCAGTTATTTATTAACATATCCATTCTAACGCTATGGTAACAAATAAGGCATATATCTTTAAGCAGCAGATTAAGATGACATTCATCCCGGAAATATCGAACCTCTGATTTTTACAACTTCACATTATAAATGGTTATTCGCTAGCCTCTTTACAAACCTCGGTAACGGAAAGTATATGTAATTTCATGAAAAAAAATGTCATATAAACATAGGTCCGATCTTTTTTGTTCAAAAGTTATAGCAGTTTTAAAAATTTTAAAGACTGAAAGTGTAATGTAATCATAATTTATTAATAAACAATAATATAATCATTGTAATGATACAGAACGCAAATTATAAAATCGGAATAAATGTTCAGAAAATAGTCCGCCTACCTGAATATGTAACTCGCAACGACAAACCAAATTTTCTTGCACTCGTATTAAATTCATATTATTTTTAATACGATTTGCTACTTTTGATTCCTCTGCATTAATTGATCCCGTACGGTTATTACCACTTCATACACATCTGCTTTAAGTGGCCCCATAAATAAAAATCTCAAGGATTTATATCTGGAGATCTGGGTGTCCATCGGATACTAAAATTTTTAAAACCACTTATATTTTCCAACAAATTGCAATTGTTTGTATTATACTCTAAACGTGTTTATCACAAAATTCAAAGCTACTATAACAGAACTTTTGCACCCCGATGATTGGGGGTGGAATAGAACAAATAATGGTTTAATCCCTACACTCTTGGAAGATAATCCAGTAAGAGACAATGTGTATTATTGTGTATTGCTTGTAAATGCGCAACAGGTTGTGGACCACCCAGTGGTTGCAGAAAGGCTGGACTGTAATGCTCCATAATGTGAATAAGTAGGTACTGGCAAATGTTGTGAAAATAGCATCAACCTTAATGAACCTGATGATCTACATGACTTAGATGTAATCCAAAATTTAGAATATACTATTGATAATTTTGTTGAAATGAATCATATGTTACCGAAGATCATAATGAAAGCTTTGAGGAAGATAATGGAAGTTATGAGATAATCGTAAGCTGTATATAAAAGTTCTAATAGAAATTGTACCGAAATGCATTATTTATTAATTTATTAAGTTGTAAATTAACTAAAAATAAATTTAAAATCTATCAGGCTTAATTCGATAGAAAATTCAATTTAGAAAAACTTTTAATTTGATGTTTTTTTATAAAAATATGATAAACAACGAATTATTAACGGTTTTTTAAGAAAATTTCACTTTTTACCCACAAAACTAACCCTAAAAAGGTATGGTATGAAATAAGAAACATTGATTACTGGTTAAAGTACGGGCGTTTTGAAAACACTTTTCAACTTATCTCGAAAATGGTGTAGCCCGGAAAGAATTCACCAGAAGCCTTTTATGTAAAAAATATAAAATCAGCAGTGTAGAAATTCTCAAGTGGAAATGGAGTCACTACCCCCTTGTTTGACGTCAGTGTTAAGAATCTTTTATTACAGGGAAATACTGTAGTCCATGAGATACATTACTATATCGAATATCTTGTTAATGTTCACAACCATTTGAGAGATCTTAACATATTTTTTTTTTTAATTTAATTTTTAACCTAAATATTATCAATGTTATTTGTAGTATTCTCTTAATTTTTCTTTTTCTTTCTTGTTAGTTACCTAGTGGCATTAGCAAGATTTTGAATGATATGTAGGTATGACCGTGGTTCATTTGTAGAGAAATAAACTACAACTTTTTGGCAATCCAAAAGGCAAACTTGAACCAAACAAAATCGAGAACTTACAAATTAGCTTTAAGGACTGTAATCAAAGATATGTTGGGCAAACTAGACGATCAATTCAAACCAGATTCTCGGAACATGTGGTTCATCTCAAATATGGTAGAGTAGATAAGTCTAGTGTTGCCCAATATGCGTTTTAGAACAACCGTAAAATACATAGTAGCAATTTAAGATTAATTAGAAATATAACAAATACTAGAGAGCTGGATGCATTTGAGAGATGATGCCATTTTAGCGAAATGCGCATCGAGTGCTGTATATTATGGTGTTTTGATGTTTTGTGGAAAACCACGTCTGTGTTAGCTTCACATCAAAGGTTCCAGTCCATTTCAGATTACAGCCCAACAAACTTTTTTAAAAATGTTAATCAATCGTCTAAGCCAAAGAGAATAATGAGAAGGTATTTGTGAATATACTTTTTTTTTAGAAAAAAATGAAACAATCCGAGAAGAAACTCCATGATTTAGCTATTCATTTCAAGTACTACTTTTCCAAGTTTTCTGTATATTTATAATAATAAGAACAAAAGGAATAGTTTGATTAAATTTGCTATACGAATTATAAATATATTTTTTTTAATATTACGGCAAGGTGAAAGAAAAACAAATATTAATTATACCCGTATATTTATTAAAAGATTATTATAATTATAATTATAAACAATTAATTTAATATTAGAAGAGACAGTAAAATGTTAAAGTAGAAGTAAAATTTTTTAGGATTTAGCATGGGAAGCTGAACTCATGAAAGTGACAACTAAATAGAAGAGATAGGTAAAGAGCTCAGTCTATGATGGGGTTTCATAAAGACCCATGTTTAGTTAAGATCTTTGAAACTGAAAAATTATTAGAATAAAGGGATGCTACCCTATTAGTAATGTAGCTGCATAATAAAGCAGGCAATGTGGCAGAAATTGCTTTGTTATGCAGGATATTAATGACAGAATGTCACCATAAGTTATCGAGGGCGCCGGATATATCGACACGGCGCAATACTTAGAGTTATGATCAGAAATTAAAGAAGTCAATTAGGTTAAGACCAGATAGGTGAATTCTATTGGCCGAGAAGTCACCAAGTGACAGATAATTTAGCAAGAGAGCATTTATAAATCGTACCTAAGGCACGCAAAAATTTTCATTTCGTAAGTTGTAAAAAAGGAAGAACGGAGCAATTTCTCTAATAACTTCCCAAGTTCGAGTAACAATGTGATTTGTCTTAATGGACTGGGATTGGACAAGTCCCTGTCTACTGCCCTTATAATGGTAGTGAGTGTTCCAAATTTCCAAGCATTTGGAAAATATCCGTAATGCAGGCGATCCCTGTAGAGATTTAATAAGAAAATCTTAAACTTAGTATAGCCAGCCTTAGAAGTCGAGCCGTATATATGGTCATGGAGTCCTACCAGAGTTAATACTTAAGATTGCATCGTAAATCGATTAATAAAATTCGCCTGTAGTTATATCTGCAGTGCATTGCGATATGTATCGCGTCGTCTTCAGCCAAATCAACAGGAATAAGTTTATTTAACACGAGATTAAGGGTCGATCAACAGTAATAACAATATCCATGGCCACAGTTGATTGAAGATATTATTTAATTAGCCAGTCATTTGAAATTTTTTAAAAAACCGCATGGATCAGGCGCCATATTCTTTCGTATGAAGTCACTTGTTTGGCTTTCTAAATGGCTTTATTGTAGCTCCTAACATTGTTCCTATAGGAAGTGTAGAGACGACCTCTAATCTAGCGGAATGTAAGGATTTCTTAAACCTCTCAAGTTTGCGTCGACCACAATTGTGATCTCTTTTTATTAATGCGGTTAGTATGACATTCGGTTTCCCGAATAAGTTTGATTCCACTCGTAAATCTCAGTACTCGCTCGCCTATCAGTTGAACACTCAAACGCAAATTGACATCCAGCAGGCTTGTGACTAAATCCCGAGTGAAACGCAAAAGGTTAGGCATATTAAAATTGGTGGTGTCTAAAAAAAGATTTGTTACTTATATAAGAAGGATTAATAGGTACAATGAAAAATGAAATGACTGTATGTTCGAGTTGGACCAGATCAGGAATAACTCATCAGTAATGTAAAAGGGCGGCTCAGATGCCTATTGAAAGTGTTATGTCTATATTACATTCATCATTAAGAGAAAAAGGGGTATACGGTTGATCAGCTTTATTGTACACAACTAAGTTGTGAGCAAAGATAAATTCAGTTAGGGATTCGCCCCGATCGTCCCTTCGATCAGAATACCAAACAGGGTCTTCAGAGTTAAAGTCGCAAGCAAAGACAACCTTTCTACCCTTCAAGGCAAGCAATATTTCGTCCAACCCATCGAGGATGCCTTCGAGGCCTCCGGCAGGTGGGGCATAAGTTGAGATTATGTAAAAATCAAGGTTGTCACAAGACACAGAAATTGTGGTATAGAATTCGTTTGAAAATTGACATAAAAAGGGCGTCTAGCCCAGAATTTAAAATAATAAGAAGATTATCCATAGAGCTACTGGATAATAATAATATCTGTAGCTCGGAATTCCTCAACAATGCGGATCTCTGAAGTGGCCGATCTCGAATTCTGAAGATTAGTCTGACAGAGATAATCTAGAGCTTTGGTTAAGTTCCGTAATCTATATGTTATGCATAGGCTCCAAATGTTTGATGTAAGCAGGGAATTTATTTCAAGAAGCCCGATCAGCAATAACATCACCTTTGAGTCCAAAATGGACTTCTTTTTTAGGGCATTGTTCAGTTTCGTGGGAAATTAAAAATATGTAACTCTCGAACAAACAAAATGCGGGAAAAAAATACATGTTGCGTATAACCATTAGGATTTTTAACATTTGGTGTAAATGGAGGATCGGCCAATGTGAAGAACGTATATTTATTATTTAACAATATATTCAACGTAAGTCGGTTACTGATATGCAGAAGGACAAAGATTTGTAACAAATAAAAACGCAAGTAATACGTGGCCTGAAATTAGTGTGTAAAGTCTCAGAAAGCTGAGCCTTGAAAGAACCATGAGCAATATTGAAAAAAATTAAGCAAGTCAAAACTGGGATGAAGCCTAAAAATTTCCGGAAAAATTACGTGAATGTGAAGTCTGCTGGAATTTGGATCTGACAGTATCAGATTTGTCTTTGATGGCGTCTCAAGGAAAATATGTTCCTGAATATACGCAAAAATATTATTCATTATCCTACAAGCATTATTCGAACAGAAATTAAAAATATTTTTGCAAGTATTCTCCGTAAAGTAATGAATAAATTTACAATGCGTCAGTATATAGCAGGAGATTGTGAGCATTTAAAGGATGAAATTTTTAAATGTAATACAATAATATCCTAATTGTTTTTAGACCTTGTACTTTTTATAGAAAGGGTAAAATATTTCAATCGTCCAAAAGGTATGTTATATATTTAACTTCATCAGCTTCCCTTGCTTCACCCTGTATATTTTTCTATTCATTGTTCAAAAAATTCATTATCAAAAAGTCTAACCTAGTTCAGAACGAGTAAATATATCCAAGAAAGTGTGCTTACAATCTGGAAAAAGTTGTTTACATTTGCCTCTACATTTTCTTCCTAAATTTTGAGCTGCATAATATTCATTGTCCGTATGATGATTGACGGCTTCTTTCGTTGTACTAGGCCTGTAACAGAATTTAATATGAAGTAAATACATAAAGATCCATATAAATGCATTAGTTATAAATATTCACATGCCGGATGTCAATTCAAAAATTTTCTACCCCAATTATCTAGATAACAGCAAAACCACTCCAATATGTTAAACAGGGTCAAGGGAGAGTGATTTCTGTAGTATGAAGATCAACGAAAAAAGCATTCCCCTACTTTAGAATCTTATATCACACCCTTTAGAAATACTGTCTAAAGCTAAATTTACAACAAACAAGTGCTGATATTATCTTTTAACTGTTACAATTCGAAAATTCGTTCCAAAGTTTGAACTTTAATACAACCACTCTACACTGAATTGTTACAAAACAATCCACGAAATTAGATTTCTTTTAGTTAAATAATTCATTGCACAAATCCTTACAAAACTAGCTAAAGACGAATTTGATAGAAGACTCCAGTTCTTTGACCAATTGACCGAAATAATAAACAAACCGCTGCTGTTACACAATATTTAGTTCAACTACAAATAAATATTCTTCTTGAATGGTGTCGATGGTTATTTTACCAAGTATTTTCTCTACTGCGAACAGTAAACGTATTAAATTCATTGACAAATTATATTGTACTCCTCAGGACATTCAGGGCAAGGATTAAACCATCTCAAGTTTTCACACACTTACGTTATCTCTGTAGTACAATAAAGTATCTTTCATCATATGTTCTTCAATAAAATGAAAATTCTACTCCAGAAATAAACGATACTATAAAAAAGTGAGAATATGAAGACAGAAATCCACGGTTCCGATGGTATTTATAAAAAAATATATTAAGATCGATAATTTTATTAATTTTAGACGATGAAATTTCTTATTCTTACCTAAATAATTATAAACTTGTAACTCAATTCTCTAGAACAAAATCTAGACATGGGGGTGTCGCAATATATTGTTTAAAAAAGTATAACTGTTCACCAATTAAACAAGTAAATAATCTATCAAGTGAACTTCACTGTGAGTTAGTGGGAATAAATCATAATGATACTCAAATATTAACTGCATATAGATCTCCCAATAGGGATTTTAATATATTTTTGGAGAAATTATCACTAGCCTTAGATATAATTACTAGTAGAAATAAAAATAAAACTAAAAAAATTATCGTAACCGATGACTTTAACGTGCACTTTAATACGGATGAAAACAGTGCTCTTTTGCTTTTGAATACTTTCACATTTTTTGGTTTAATCCCTATAAATAATAAAAACACCAGAAAGAATTACTGTCTGGATAATATTTTCATTAATTTTAACGATAGCCATTTTAACTGGATGATACTTGACTCAAGACTGTCAGACCATTTAGGAATTTTATTGAATTTACAGTACATTAAACCAAGATCAGCTTTTAAGAGAATAAATTATAGGCCTATTAGTGATATTGGTTTATATTATTTAAATAACCACTTACGTAGCATAGATTGGAGTTTTATAAATAACAAAAACATACACATTGGTAACAAATTTGAACAATTTATTAACTATATAGCAATTACTGTTGAAAAGGCATTTTCTGAAAAGTCTAAACTAGTAAATAACACTAAAACGTCTAAAATTAATTGGTTTACCAATGATTTACGACACACGAGGGACACACTGCATTTCCTAGAGGATATATATAAAAGAGCCTACACCTACAGAAGATATGAAAAAAATAATGAAGACTCATAGACAAGACTACAGAATACAACTTTTTAGAGCAAAATGCTAACGGAAAATTTATTGCGAGCTCTTGTAACATCCAAAAATCTATGTGGCAAATCATTAGTAGCATCAAAAACCAACCAGAAATTAAATCAGACAATATATCCTCTAACGAATTTAACGTACATTTTGTTAATATTGCCAAACATATAATAAATGAATTACCAGCTACGAATAACACATACAACGATTTCTTAGGCTTAGGTGTAATAAATGTTGAAAATCAATTTTCTTTTAGAGAAATGACTTATATTGAGGTGAATGATATTATCAGCAATCTAAAAAAAACTAAATCTAAGGATGCTTATTTTTTAGATATGAAAATCTTAAATGCTATAAGATACATAATATTAATCCCATTAACCAATTTTATAAATATTTGCATCCGTACAAGCACATTTCCTAATATACTTAAGCTTGCTAAAGTCATACTATTACATAAAAAAGGCTACATAGATGATGTAGGAAACTATAGACCTATCTCTATCTTACCTTTATTATAAAAAATTCTAGAAAGAGTCTTAAAAATTCAAATAACTCACTATTTTGAATATAAAAATCTGCTTAGTTTGATTTCAGGACTAATTTGTCTACTACCCTAGCCATATATAAATTAGCAGATGTATATATGCTCAATTTCTAGATCTGTCCAATGCTTTTGACTGTGTATCACACGATATTTTAATAACTAAATTACGCTATTATAATTTTGATGTAAACAGTAGTAAACTAATTCAATCGTATCTTACTAATAGATATCAGTATGTAACTTATCAAAATTAAAACTCAAGTGCGATACATATGAAATATGGGGTACCTCAGGGCTTCATATTAGGACCTATCTTGTTTCTAGTTTACATAAACGACCTAACCAACATTAGTTCGTCAGCATTCATCCTGTTTACAGATGATACCACGATCATCCAGTCACATTAAGGTATGTCATTAGTGAGGTAATGTTTGGAAACGAGATATTAAATAATATGAATCATATCGTGGAAAGATTCAATGAATATTACATAAATAGTATGAAGGAAATTGTCAATGGAATTCCAAATAATGCTAGATATTATCAATTGGAGCATAACTCCAACAAATCTTCTAACTTCCATTTATTAGATAAAAGTGAACTCAAAACTATAATCTTTTCATTAGTAAATAAAAGCAGTCCCGATGATATTGGAATGATTTTTTATAAAGATTTCTTTGACGTACTAGCTGATCCGCTTGTTAACATTATAAATACTTCGTTGGACGTTGGAGTTGTTCCTGATGCATTGAAAATCTCAACTATCGCTATAATAAGAAAAATAGCTAAAACCATTAAGGCAGAGGAATTTCATCCAATAAATATGCTCACATCCATTGAAAAAATATTGGAAAAAAGTTGTGTATTATGTGCAAATGTTACAATTTGTAATAGAAAACAATTTGATATGTAAGTTTCAGTCTGGCTTTAGGGAAGGACATAGTTGTGAAAGTGCATTGCAGTATGTGATTAACGAATGGAAAGAAGCATGTGACTCAGGAAAAGTGACCGGTATTGTTTTTTTAGATTGAAAGCGTGCATTTGAAACGGTAGATAGAGATAGACTACTAAAAAAATTAAAAGAATATGGAGTTGATGGAGTTGTACATGTACATATGTGGTTATGTAGTTATTTGAGTGGCAGAATGCAAAAAGTAAAGTATGACGAGTATGTATCGACAGCAAGTGGTATAAATGTTGGAATACCGCAAGGAAGTATTTTGGGTCCACTTTTATTCATTTTATACATTAATGACATGGCAGCTCTGTTTAGTAACTGCTGCTATCATTTGTTTGCAGATGATACGGTCATTTATATAACAGAAGAAAGCGGTGGGTCGATGATGACTAGAATGAATGAAGTTCTAAATGAAGTGAGTAAACGGTTAGAAGTGAATAAACTGAATTTGAATGTGTCTAAAACAAAAGGTATGATAATGGGAAAACAGAGGTTTAAAAACGAAATAGAAGAGCAAGGACTAGAGTTTAGAGCTAGTGGAGAAGTGATTGAAGTCGTCAAGGAGATGAAATACTTAAAAGTAATCATAGATGATAGACTTAAATTCAGTAATCATGTAAATTATGTGTGTAAGAAGATTGCTAAAAAGATTGGTGTGTTAAAAAGAGTTAGCTGGTATCTGACTATAGCAATTAGAAAATTAGTATACAACACTATCGCTTTACCGCACTTTAATTATTGTAGTACGGTTCTATATCTCGCAAACCAAAGCGACATGGATCGTCTGCAAAATTTACAGAACAGAGCCATGAGGGTAATATTAAAATGTAACATTTACAGTAGAGTGAATGACATGTTGAAAATATTGGGTTGGATGAATGTGTATAATTATATCGAGTTCAATGTATCGATTCTCATACATAAAACTAAATTGCAACTGGTACCTCCCTATCTGCAAGAAAATGTGCAAACTTTTGAAGATTTTCACAGCTATAACACTAGAGGTAGAATAAATTTTATATTGCAACGAGTAAACACAACTGCGGTCAATTTTTTTCAGGGGTTTAAATACATATAATAGCCTTAGTAGGGAAGCTAAGCAGGCTAGTAACATAGCTTCTTTCAAAAGAATAGTTAGAGATATTTATATATAGGATTTCAATTGCATGTATTAATACAGTTAAAAGAAGAATTAATTTTTTACAGATAAGTTATGATAGGTGTATAGTCTGTATAGTTAAGAGAGAAAGTGTTAATTTTATTTTTCTATCTAAATAGGTGATATTTATGGTGCATATATGTGTGTATGTGTGCATGTGTACATATGTGTGTATATATGTATATGTATACATATTTTTTTCTCGTACCACTGTAAAATTGTAAAATATGTATAGCAAAGTGCTAAATAAAGATCTGTTATTATTATTATTATAAAAATCTTGATACCTTACGTGTTAACGTGAAGAATACACAGTCGAAAGTTCAGGAATGGTTTAGAGTAAACCAATTTAGTTTAAATAAGTCCAAAACAGAAATAATAGTTTTTAGTCTAAGAAATATAGCTGAAAATGCAAATAAAAGTAGTGTTAAATTCCTTGGAGTACATTTTGATAGCAAACTAATATGGGCACAGCACATAAAATTTGTGAAAATATCTCCAAAAATATATACTTGCTAAGAAATCTTCCACGTAATGTTTCACAAAAATTACTTATTACAGCTTATCATGGTCTCATACATTCTACCTTATCTTATGCTATTTTGGTTTGGGGACATTCCAGTAACAGTACACATGTTTTTGCTCTACAAAGAAAAGCCCTAAGGATTGTATACGGCTTAAAATATCGAGATGATTGTAGACATGCATTTCTATACATTTGAAGAATATTTCTCTTCCAATCTTAATGATTTTAAGTCTGCATAAATTCTGTTTATATCATTCTATTAGGCACTTTTACTTTTCCTAAGTTTTATGTTAATTTTGTTATTAATTTTTAATAATTATAATATTGTATACATTATTTCATTAATTTGTCGTATTTATACATATTTTGCACTAATGTAAATAAATGTATTGCTTTGCAATTCCATCACCTGACTTGTGTAAAATACTTTTGTATTATTAACACCAATAAATTATTATTATTATTATTAATTGTTATTATTATTAATACCAATTTTTTTTTTTAATACAGAAATTATTTTATACTTCTAGAAAAAGAAATCACTGGAGTTTATAACAAAAGTAATTTTTGACGTTTCAAAAAAAGTCACATTGGTGGAATGTCACTAACATTGAGACCGATTTTGCTCATCAATGAACTCAAGCTCTACCTTGACCTCTGGAATGTGTGTAGCAAATTTGAAAGCTTTATCTCAAAAACTATAGTTGCTATCGCGAACCACACAAACAGAAAATTTTTTCTGTCTGAAATTTTGTGATCGTCATAATTCGCCGAGATTCGTCCAGAAATGCAATAAAAATTTTCAAAGTTTTTTTCACGAATACACAACTTCCTCACTTTGAGGGGTGAGGAAGTAATAATTAAATTATTATTGAATATTACATAAGAATGCCCTCAAACCTAACATGGTAACAATAATAAATACCTATGATTTTTTATATTTTATACTGAGTTATATGAGCTAGAAATGAGAATGACACTATTCAAGGACACCTATGTCAGCAACAACGCCCGTAGCTGTACTACAGAAGTAGAACAATTCTAAACTTAATCTCGCCTTGTGTAGTAAACATTGAATTATTGATGTCAATTATTTAAAATTTACAAAATTCAATATTTGTGTTAATAAAAGTACTCTATTAAAATGTCCAGTTGTGTGTTCTTTTTTAAAAACACGTGTGCTGGGACCGAGCAAGTAATTACTGTCATTCTTATCTGAGAGCGCTAAAATAAAAGATTTAGATAGATAGTGAATCAAACATAAATCTTCCAATCATATCATTTATAAGAATAATTAAATTACGTAATTCAAAACATGAATTTTTGTCATATTTATTTTGACATTTTAAATTGAAAAATTAATTAACATAGGTAATCATCTATTCTAAATATAAGCCTATTCTTTTTATACATTTTTAAAAATCGAACATTTTATTTACTTCGTTTTTATGTATTTCTAGAAAAAAAATTAAATAATTATTGAGTATTTCATAAACATTTCAAACCTAACGTGATAATAATAATAATACTTATAGTTTTTTATATGTTATACTGTCATTATTATCTGAATGCCTAGTATAAACGTTTTAGGTAGATAGTGAATCAAACACAACACTTCCAATACATTTTATCGTAGAAACAATTAAAACAACTACTCAGTCTAGAATCAAAAAAACGTTGAGGTTAAAAGAAATTACTAACCAAAAGGGACATGTTTACACTTAAGAAATGATTCTCTCCAGTTACAATGCAAATGAGAAGATCCTGGTCCCATACGTATCGTCTTATTTTCAAGAAATGCATAAGCACGAGGCAACATCAAATGTCAGATTTTTTAAATATGTGACGCTTTTTCCCACCACCAAGCGGAAATTGTACTAAATTTATAATGTTTTCTTTCAGTAAACTATGCATAGGAATTGTTTTCAAAATTTTTCTTTTCAGCGCTAGGTAAATTATTACATCCGATTTTAATATCCTTGTTTGTTTTTAACTCTGCTGTGCCAAAAAAATATGCATATTTAAACTTACCTAAATAGTGTGTAGAAGAGTTCTTCGAAAAAAACCATTGTATTTGTCCAAAGGATTATCTGAAGCTTCACATATAGATCGCAACATGCAAGATCTTCCTCCAAGGCCTCGCCTAAAAAAAGATAAACGATTCGTAGATAAATATTTTATATTTTATAATTAGTGAAAGTATCATACTATGTTATGGAAAACAGGAAAAAAAGTATAATAAAATCAATTAATTATAGAGTAATAATAATAATAATAATAATATCAGAGGACACCTGCTGAAATATTTCACAGTATTTCTTTTTAAATTATAATGTTAACATTTTAAAATACTGTGTGAAGTGCTTTAAAACGTACTGCATTTTTAAGAAATAATTATATTGACTAAAATTAATAACACAAATTTAACATGGCAAAAAAAATCCATACCATATTAACACATTGCTCATTGGATTTATTTCAAGTAGAAAATGCGGAGAAATAAATATTCAGAAAAATGTGCATCCAAAGAAAACATGTCCAATTCTAATGGTCAAGGGCGATTATGCTATTCGGTTGGTATGGTTTAAGAACAATTTTTGCTGATCGTTCACACTAAATCAAAGGTGTTGGTGTTGGCATTGATTACAATCAGCTGCTTCGCTAGTAGTCGTTAATTTCTATTAAGATGTACATGCAATACTATTTATTGTTAATAAAAGTGAAATGCCAGACGCATCAAGTGAAAATTTTTAAATAATAATTGTCCACTGTAAATACTTAACCACTGAATGTTTTTTAATTCTAGGACGCTATTTTTCGTAAAATTTATATATACCTCACATAGAAACAGTATCTTCATAAAATTCTAAGATGGATGCTTTATTTACTTACATTACTACCAGTTAGCATCGATAGCTCAGCTTCTGTATTGGAGCATGGTACCCAAGTGATACTTTAAGTCATAACTATTAAGACTTAATGAAGGTTTTGCAGAAAAAAATTGCGATTGAAATTTGCAAAAATAAGTTGAACAAATTGTGTGCCTCACTAGGTTATTTTTTAAACAATTTGTATAATTTTTTTTTCAGAATCAGGTGGAAAATATACAGATTTCAAATTTCATCAAAAGTATTGCTTTTTATGAAGTAACACCATTTTAAAATTTCATTTTAGAATTATTTTTAAACGTGCAAATTTCAAAAAGGTGCCACTTTATAAAAAAAAATATATTTTTTTATGATATTTTAGATCTGTCGATATATTTTCAACCTTATTATGAATAAATATTAGGCCCAATGTAATTAAAACACTACTATATTAACTTGCCGACGTTTCGGTATAATTTATTACCATCCTCAGGGCACTGTAAGATATAAATAAATTGATTGTAAGTTGTTCTATAACTATGTGGGTGATAAATTCTAATCCAAACTAATAGTGAAGAAATAATATTGAACAGTTAATTAATTATTCTATAACAGATTGTAGGAAACATGTACTTATTTTAGGCACTTCAATTATTATTTAGAATTAGTTATAGGTTAGTGATATATAAAAATTATAAACAAATACTCACATTAAAATTTAGTGTTTCTCGTGCATAAAAAACATAACGGCAGGAACATACTTCGTAGCTGTAATATTGAGTTTATTGAAAAATACTCAGTATATCGGCGCATACAGAAATAAGAAATGTTTGTATACTTCTTGAAATGCGTGTTATTCTCGTCAAGGCTGTGACACTAATGAGATTATCTTTTAGTACTATTAAACTTACTGTAGATAAGGGATGAATAAGTGTTTGGCAACTAATGCACGAGATACACTAAATTTTAATGTGAGTATTTGTTTATAATTTTTATATATCACTAATTCTAAATAACAATTGAAGTGCCTAAAATAAGTACATGTTTCCTACAATCTGTTATAGAATAATTAATTAACTCTTCAATATTATTTCTTCACTATTAGTTTGGATTAGAATTTATCACCCATATAGTTATAGAACAACTTACAATCAATTTATTTATATCTTACAGTGCCCTGAGGATGGTAATAAATTATACCGAAACGTCGGCAAGTTAATACAGTCGTGTTTTAATTACATTGGACCTAATAACCCAAAAATTTGTAATTAGTATTTAAATTGTGGTCTGGAAATTATTATTATATTTTATAAATTGTTTAAAAAAATCACCTGGGTAGGTACACAATTTTTTCAACTTTATTCTCGCAACTTTTTATCGCAATTTTCTTTCTGCAAATCTTTTTCATTTAGTCTTGATAGTTATGCCTTAAATATCACTTGGGTTCCATGCTTAAATACTAAGATACGACAGCCTAAATTTCACCAGCCGCCACTGTCGAGTTTCTAATATGTTAAATAAAAAACACTTTTGAAGCCTGTTTAAAATGGCCGTAGCTCCGTTAGAGAGTATTTGTGGACACGTGTCAATATGATTTGTCTTCTTATTTTGTCATGTGAAATCTCTTAACGAATTTAAGCATAGAAACATTACATGTTATATTTTATTTAGTTCCTTTAGCACCAAATCATTCAATATATGATACTTGATACATTGTTCATTGACCAACTCTCAAATAATCTTTCTGGATAGAAAATGATCTAACATTATAACTCACAATTATTATCCCATTAAATCCAACAATGGCTGCTTTCCATCTGACAATTATATGTTTAAATATAACTAATTGTTACTTTAGAACTGATAATTGAAAACACAAGTGGATAAAGGATTCATGGTATTAAAAAGTTTGTTTGGAGATTATCGAGATGAAAGTTTATATACCCGTATATAATGTTGTAGTTAGTGGATCCTTTATCTTTCGGTAACTTTGTTATTTGACTAAAAGGTCACGAAACTTATAACACGTATTTGTCCAAAAAATGTCGACTACTTTTTAAAAAATGTATCACTCGATATTTTAAATCTGACAATCATTTTTAATTGGAAAAAGTTTTGTTGGGGAAGGGTCCCTATTTTGAGAAAAACTACTTCAGTAACTTGCCTAAGTTTCAGTAAATTTAATTACCATCCTCAGGGCACTATAAAATTTAAAATTATGATACACTGAACTGATTCTAAAATTCTAAATTATGATACACTGAACTGATACTAAAATTATGATGTATACAGGGTGGCACATTAGTGCGTCCGACTTCGATATCTCGAGTTCTATGATAGCTAGAAACTTTATTTAAAAAGATAAGTAAAACAGACAAAAAAGTCTGTAACCGCAAATTGTTTTAGAATTTACAGGCTTGAGCAAAGGCGATTCTACATGGTCAAGTAACATTTTACTTCCTCACCCCTTAAAGTAAGGAAGTTATGTATTCGTGAAAAAAATTTTGAACATTTTTATTGCATTTGTGGACGAATCTCGACGAATTATGACGATACACAAAATTTCAGAAAGAAAAAATTGTCTGTGTGTCTGTGTGTGTGTCTGTGTAGTTCGTGATAACAGCTACAGTTTTTGAGATAAAGCTTTCAAATTTGGTACACACATCCTAGAGGTCATGGAAGAGATTGAGTTCTTTGTTGAGCCAAATCGGTCCCATGTCTAAAAAAATATATTAGTGACATTTCACCAATGTGACTTTTTTGAAACGTCAAAATGTAACTTTTTGAAACGTCAAAAAATGTGACTTTTTTGAAACGTCAAAAATTACTTTTATTATAAACTCCACCACACGTCGAGTTTCACTACGGTGAGGAAGTGAGGAAGTTCTGATCCCCAAGTAATTGAGAGCGGTTTTTTAAATGAAATGTATATCAGAATATTTTTTAAAACCACTTTGTGGCCTCCTTTCAGTTCTTTATTATTGCCTTTCTTCCAACCGCTTAGATGGTAATTTTTTTTTTTTGTTGAAATTATACAATTTACACATGTATATTAAAAATATCATTATGTAGTTATGAGACATCTGTGTGAAGACATCTGTGTGAAGACATCTGTGTGAAGACATCTGTGTAGGAAAGAATATCATTCGTATCATTATCGACATAAATTAAAATGAATATATCTGTACCTATATATGTACGTATATATACAGTGTTGCTCATTTACAATGAAAACACCGAGTTATTTTCGAGGCAACCAACTTAAATTTAAGTAACAAACTGAGACAATGGCAGCCCCCCAAATGGGGGGGGCCCATTTCGATATTTTACCTCGCGTTGAAGATATCGAAAAAAATTTAAAGAAAGTTGTTCAGAATCTGATTTTGAGCATCAATACCAAATTTCATTACGAAATTAGCATTTTTAGTTTTTTCAATATTTTTCTGCAGTCTACACACGGTGACAATTTTGTTTTGCAATTAAATAGGATGCCATGGAATTGAAATTGCTTTTGAAATGCTGAAAGTTATAAGTATGTCACTTAACGCTCTAGCACATTGCGCTACCGAGCCATATGTATTAATGCATGTTTATTTTAAAAAAAATTTAATTAAGAAAATTAGTAACTTCTCCCTATTCCTGAATTGGGGAATTTAAAATTTGCATAAAATTTATCTAAAATAGGGAACTTTTTTTTTTTTTCCTCAAAACCGTTGAAAATAAATAGCAATAATGATAGGTCGTCAGAAAGCTTTTGTAATTCTCTAATCGAATATGAAATAACATACAGGGTATTCCATTTGAAATAACAAAGTTCTTGAGGTTTTTAAATCTTTAAGTTTGACATAAAATTATGGACATCCTGCAGAAAAAAATCTAAAACCGGATATATGGTTTGAAAGCCATTTTCTATGGTAATTCACTACCGCATTGAAACATTTGAAAGCGTTTGAAATTAAAAGAAAACATGGTGTCTTGTAATTTCTATATAAATTCAAATAATTACTGAACTGCTCAAAGAAAGTCCATATTAGGGTAGTTCATTGAAAAGCTTCTGAAGTTCAATAACCAAATATGTAATAATATATAGAGTGTTTCATTTAACTTAACAAAGTTGGCTACTACCCAGATACAACGAAATACCAAATAGAATTTTATTACTTGTTTAATATTATTAATATTACGTATTGTATGAATATATTACGAAACGAGCGCCGACGCACCGTGTCATTTCACTTTCTCCACGCACGCGCGGGACGACATGCCGAACACGTGGACAAAAGTCTCAATATTATTAAATTTGAACGAAATGTAGTATTTATATGTTTTTGGCTGAATTCAAATCTAATATCAAAATTTTGAAATTCAAAATGGCGGATCCAATATGGCGGCAAACATTTTTAAAAAATTGGATTAATAAGTTCAAATTGGGTATTTATATGTTTTTGAGGTCGCTGAATTCGAATCTGATATCAAAATTTTGATATTCAAAATGGCGGATCCAATATGGCGGCAAAAATTTTTAATAAATCGGATTAATAAGTTCAAATTGGGTATTTATATGTTTTTGAGGTCGCTAAAGTCGAATCTGATATCAAAATTCTATCCGCCATATTATTTTCAATTGTCAAATTTTAATGTTAGATTGGAATCCAGCGAGCTCAAAAACATATAAATACCGAATTTGAACTTATTAATCCGGTTTATTGAAATTTTTTTCCGCCATATTGGATCAAAAACTGTAAATCACTAATTTTCGATAAAATTGAACAATATTTAGAGCTTTTTTACCTTATGGGCAATCCATTTCACTATATATAATATGTTTATTTTCAAGATACGGGTCAAAATATTAAAAATAGCACATTTTTTGTTTTTTTTTTAACGTATTTTTTGTTATTGTACGCTAGATATCAATTAGTACATAATTTACAGTCATAGGGACTATTTTTTTTTACTATTCCAGCATTCTATACGAAATGAAATAAAAAATCAACGTATTGCAGCTGTAGCTCCATCTGTGGTTTAGTCACGGATTCGTGTCTATTCGCGGGATTTTATCCTTCAATCTTAATGCAAATATAACCTGGTTCATCGGAAAATACAAAACTTAGTGGAATTCCGTGGAATTCGTAACTTATCTCTCACTTTACACTGAATTTTATTAAGGTTTTTCGTTATTTTACAGTATAGTTGTTAATTTGAATAACAAAAGTTAATACATTACTTAACAAGTTATTGACCGTTTAAAATCAAGTACACACCTTGAGGAACATCCTCCATTTTCAATATTGGGAATAGTCGTTGACAGAATCTCTACGTGCACTTTAATTTTCGCACAAATTTTCAAGCACACAAGGCTTGACACGCCACTAATAAAAGTACGTCACTTTCGACTCGCTGTGTAGCTTCAGAAAAAAACAGCTGACCGATTCGGTTACCGGAATTCAATGGTGCCAACATTATTGTAGCCAATTCAAAACATAAAAATCCCTACGTTAAAACTTTCCTTTTGTGATTTTTGTCCACGTATTCGGCATTTTGTCCCACTGTGACGCGGTCTACTGCATCGGTAACCTAGGATTTAATGCAGCATGTACAACGCTCAAACTTATAAACCTTCTGTGACCACCAAACTTTTATAAAGAACACTTTTTTTGTTTTTCAAAAATTAGTTCAAACATTGAACTATATTTTACTCGTATACTAGTATTCTATCTTTAATAATAAAAAAGTTTCCTCGATACAGACTTTTTTAATGCCGCTACTGAAAAATCAATGTGATCTCGACAGAAATTTTTTTGCACCAGATATTTTACCTTTGATACAATTTTATTAATTTGCAATCGATTTTCCATGTTTCAAAATATATGTGACGAAATTTTCATGCCGAGTCAATTATTGTTAGAAACAAAGTTATGGGATGAGAAATGTAAAATACTCTATTTTTGAGAAATTTCACAAAAAAAGTGGAAGTGCGATTTCGTAATTTCGAATCAAATGGCGACCCCTATAATCGAATTCGACAGGTTATTTTACATAAGAATATGACTTCAGTTTTTGTATGGTCGTGAGCTGCATAGGTCGCTTTTATTTTCCATATTTCGAGAGTTTCGCTCTCCGGCTAGTACGTACAGCAAAGACGCAGTCATATCAAGCCAAGCATGATTAGAGCCAAACAACAGAACTGTCAAATTTATAATTTAATATATCTTGGAAGTTGTTTGGTCCCTGGTTTTATTTCAGGTTGCATCTTTCAATAAAAGTCGTGGGCCATAACCCATACGAAAACTCTGGTCGATTGTATTCAATCTAAACAAGTATATTACAAATTACTGGAAAACTCATCTCTACAAAAAATTCGGTTAACGAATTTCTTTCATACTTACTGAATAAGATTTGCAGGAAATAACTACTCAGCGGACAAAAGCCACGACCTGTATTGAATTAAACCTGCAAATCTTATTTGGTAGCTAAGATCATTTGTCAATTCATCACCGGTTTCGAACTTTTTTATGTTCTCGTCAGTATGCCATGTAGTAATGGAAAAGACAAATAATAATAGCACACCAGGCCAGCCTAAAACAGACAGCAAAACAGACATAGTGAATGATAAGTGTATCCCTCTGGTGGTCAGTACTACTACCAGTCAGACATCACTGATGTCTTAGTGACTGATAGCGACCTGCAAAGCAGCTACCAAGAGCTTCGACCTCTAACTCGGGTGGGCTAAACTATATACTGAATAAGATTAGGTCGCTACCAGTCACTAAGGCATCAGTGATGTCTGACTGGTCGTAGCACTGGCCACCAGAGGGATACACTTATCACTCACTATGTCTGTTCCATACCTACCTTAATATAAGTATGCACCTTTTTATTTTCTAAATAATATTCTAATAAATATCCGAAAAAAATGGACCTTCCCGTGTGTTTACGTTGTTCGAAACATTATATTAACTCAACTTTTAAACCACGTCCTCTGCTTCTACTTTTACGTCAAAGCGTTACTTCTACGTTCTTGGGATTGCTTTAACCCTCTAATAATATATTGCACTTACGACTCAAATACTTGTTCTAACATATTGTATATACTCCATCTAGAAACTGACCATTTTCTGCGTTCATTTAAATCCACAGTCATCAATTTCGATAAATTAGAAGGCATAGAATAAACAGCCCTAAATGCCCAACCGAGTACAACGGCATTTGATCGAATTTCGACTGGTACACCAATTCCAATAATTAACTGTAACAAATTTGTTTATATAAATAAAAAAATTAGGTTCAATAAAGTAAAATCGCTTGATAGATTTTTGTATATGTCGTAGACATAACAACACAACAATAATTTCACGTTAAAATTCGATATGAATGTATATATAAATCAGCATAGGGTCAGAAGGGTATTTTTGTTAAACAATGCATTTGAGGTCGTTGCAAAAATCAACAATTTATTATAAAAATAAATAAAATGTTAATATGCGTTTCAAAACATATATACAGGGTGAGTCAATTTCAACTTGTTAAATTTTAGAAGTCGATAATTTATGAAATTTTAAATATAAATTGAAATTACAACAAAAAAGTCTATTTTACTTTCTGGTGAGGTTTCGAGGAGACAATATTTTTTTAAATAAATCGAGAACTGAAAAAGATGTTGAACTCAAACTATCACTGTTCTAATCTACTTGAAGAGTACTTTTAATGATCATAATTTTCTTTCCATTCCTGGGATCAGTGACGTAAGAATGGGGTATGTTGCTCTCTTTTTAGATAAAATACGTGTTATACCACTGTATCACGAGTTTAAGGACTTTTTGGTTTTGTTAGTTTACAATTTACATATTTAACATCTAATCGATCTCTTAAAGAATTTTTTTCAAAACATTTTTGTTTTTTGTCCAATGGGACTGGGAATTTTTTACAGGATAGCAGGCTGCCAAAGTCGACAGGGCGTATTTGAGTGTTTTTCAATTTATTTTGTCGGCATCTACATCCCTTTATGAGTTATAAGGACTTTTTAGTTTTGTCAGTTTAAACTTTACATATTTAAAATCTGTTCGACCTTTTAAAGATTTTTCAACTATTTTTTGGTTTTCTTGGTTTTTGACTTTCCCGGGCATTGATCTGCAGGATGGCAGACGTACCACATGAGATGATCATTTATATGGTAAAAAGTAGACTTTTCTACATAAAACATAAATTTGGAGTCTCTGAAAAAGTTCACATATTTTAAGTATGCGGCAATTCATCTGTCGACGTTGTTCTCATAATGAAATGGATTTTTAATGAGAGGTGCCGGAGATTAACCTCGGAACATTTACAACAAATATTAGTAATCTACATTTACTCTTGTGATCGCTAATTAAAAATACATGTGTGTGTCGTACCCCACACACACGCCAGTGTACATTTACAGGGTCATCACAGGAAAATGTTAGATTCTATTGTAACTCAGTTGCTTTATGAACTAATTTTTAATAAGGAATTAAAATTTTTATAAAAGAGAATAATTGAGCATTGCATCACATAGATTTAGCTTTCAACTTTGGTTTCTCTTATGAAACACCCTGTATATTATTATATCTTTTGAATCGTCGTTTTTCCTGATTTCATCGATATAAATATGTAAGCTACTATCTTTTATTGTTTACGAGATATTGAAATTAAATTGCTTAAATTACATCGCTGATAATATGTCATTTACAATTAATCTATAATTATATTTTACAGAACTTGTTCAAACTGCCTTCCTTGCTTCTCCACACATAACCTATATATTTTTTCCAATTCTCGATAATTTCAGGATGTTGGTTTATGTTATCAACTGCTTCCTGAATTCGATGCTGAATCTCTAAAATGGTTGCGGGCCGATTTTTATAGACATTATCCTTTAAATAGCCCCATAGAAATGTATCAGGATGTGGTAAGTCAGGATTATTTGGAGGCCACCGTATGGTACCATATTTTCCAGCCCATTCAAGATACCGATGGTATAAATATCCATCTTGCTACCATATTAATTAACCCTTGTTTGTTATCATGTTCAACAATAAGATCATTTATTTCGTGATTTAAAAGTTGTAAATATCGTTGTCCGTTTAAATTTAGATGGAGGAATATAGGTCCAATACTTTATTACGGTATATACCACACCAAACATGTATCGATGTCCTTCCTTGTTATATAGATTTTCTTAAAAAAAATCTATATATACATTTATGCTCGGCGACTTTGGGCCCCCGTATCTCGAGAACGGCTGATCGGATCGACCTCAAATTTGGGATCTATCCGAATCTCGAGATTTCCAGAAACTTTCCGTCTGTCCGTAACTCCGGAACTCCGGAAGTCCGGTAGTCCGGAAACTTTTCTTTGAAATGCGATAACTGTCCCAAATATTGACCGATTGATTTCAAATTTTTACCAGAGGTAGACCTCCATGGTCTACATATTCCTATTGATTTTGAGCCGGTTCCGAAAACGGCAAGTGGGGCAAAAACGGCCTAACAACCAGTTTTTTTTACCTTCCTTTGAAATGCGATAACTGTCCTAAATATTAACCGATCGACTTCAAATTTTGAACAGGTGTAGACCTCTAAGGGCTACATATGCCTATTGTTTTGTAGCCTGTTCCGAAGACGCGAAGTGGGGCAAAGCGGCCTGAAAGCCAAATTATTTTTCTTTTTTTTTTTAAATGCGATATCTGTTCAAAATATTGACCGATCGAATTGAAATTTGTAACAGGGGTAGACCTTTACGGTCTACATATGCGTGTTGATTTTAAGCCGGTTCCGAAAACGGGGAAGTGGGGCAAAAAAAATTAAGAAAATTAAGAATTTTGATTTTTTTTGGAAATGCAATAAATGCCCCAAATATTGATCGAATTGGTACAAATATAGGCATATTAGCATAAAACTCAATAAAATTGATCACAAGGAACCGATTCCGACTATTCACGAACCGCTCCGATCATTCCCGAAGGCGTTATAAGCACTTTCAATAGCGGAATCGTTTTCTAGGTAATCGCACCCAAGGAATCGATTGGAATCATTCTGGAACCGATCCGATGTACTTTGTCCGTCTTTTGAAAATCTATATGGCATCTTCACCGCAGCGGTGAATGTCCCTCACTTGTTTTTTAATTTCCTTAGCTTTTCGTGGATTTTGCACTGTCTAGAATCTACTATTCTGTCTATTAAAGCATCCAGCCGTTGTGAATGTAACAAAGTCTGTCCATAATATTTTTTTAAGGAAATTCGGATCTCTACCTAATCTTTCAATCATATTGTTGCAATACTGAATGAGGCCTATATTCAGTTTGTTGCTCTGACAATTTTTTAACAGGTTTGTACTTACTTACTCAATTTTATTCTTTTTCAGGACTTTTTGAATTAAGCCAAATGACAATTATAGCATCATTAATGGAACGTTCAAGATTTTCTCGAAAATAACGCAATATGGCATTATTTCCAAAGCTGCGGTTTGGTAGTGCCCTTCTTTTATTAAGTAACGAACCTCTTTCTTGTAATTTTGCGTCAATTTGTATAAATGTTATTGGATGAGGAAGTCTTCTATCTGGGTATTTTCTAGAATATTCTCTTTTAACTATAAAATATTTGCTACTGTAACTTTACAAAATTTGGACTGTTTCTATTTACTTACCTAAAGTGGCATTTTTATTACATTTCATATATATACGTAATATATCATATCTGTCTTGCTTGGAATACATTTCTAACACAATAATACGCTAAACAATATAGTAACCAAATTTTAGTAATAAAAATATTGACAGATCTTAAAGGTTTTAAGCATTGCTTTTCTCAAAGCCACCTATATTTAATAGCATGTGAATGCTATCCGTGATTTAAGTTATTTAATTTCAATATCTCGTAAACAATAAAAGATGATAGCTTACATCTTTATATCGATGAAATCAGGAAAGCGGTCAAATCAAAAGGTACAATAATATATATGGTATTTCATAAGATAAATCAATGTTAAAAACTATATCTCTGTAATGCAATGCTTAATTATTGTCCTTTTTTTATAAAAATTTTAATTCCTTGTTAAAAATTAGTCAATAAAGCATTTTTTACTTTTCAGATATCCTCAAAGGCAACTGAGTTACAATAGAATCTAACATTTTCCCGTGATGACCCTGTACAGCGAAGTACCAGTGTTTGGTTTGAAAAACATTGTTTTGTGTAAATTCAGATTTCTGTAATACCGGCGCAGTGAGAGCCGGCACCGCCGCAAAAAAATGTGACAGAAAACAAGTGGTTGAAAATGTCAGAGACGCTTGTGTAGATACGTTTTAGCATGTCTGTTGTAAAAGTTTATCATTATTGTATTGTTTGTATACATGAATTTTGTATGTTGTATTTTCAATAAACGAATATCAATAATCCATAATAAGTTCAGATGAGGCCATAAACCGACATAAACAAAAATAAACAACCAGCTCTATTTATAAATAACTAGTTATCAATAAGACCTTCTTTGTCTTTATATGCAAAAATATTGTTACTGATTTTAAAACTTATTACATTTTAAATACTAGTGTTAAAAGTACTTTTAACATTAGTGTTAAGAATATTTTTTACACGCTAAATCATAAAATTCAATTTTTAGTTCTTCAAACTAGATTTAAAATTTTTTAATGTCAATCGTACCAAAATTACATTATTAATGCTCAAAATAGGAGTGATTTTAATTTGGTCTACAGAATATATGAATAGGAACACTATAAATTATTACATATTTGATTTTCAGTAATTTGTACGAAATACTGAAATAAAATATAAAAATAATTAAATTCATTGACAATGTTCCTATAAAAAAAAACATCTATAAGTACTTTATGTTGATTTTATAAAAATAGAGTAACTAAAACTTTTTCTGTACTTTGTAATGGAGTCCTAAGAGTAATATAACAAATTTATATATTTTTTTGTAAATTAGACTAGTATGTACAGAAGTTTTTCACCTGTATGTTATTAGATCCCTCAGGGAATAAAAGAAATCGTTTTTGTCTACTTAAGTCTTTTATATCCGCATCTGCTGAACCACAAACAATTACACGTTGCAGAATATTTATAATATATAGAATTGCAAATACTAATTTACACCACATATTTAAATTAAAACTTATTTAACTACAAGTAAACTAGATTAGAGCAGAATATTAAAAACGACTCAATATTTATTTTTGTCTAAAAAATTAGCACTTTACGTGGCCCATCGTCAATTAGTAAAAAACATGATAATTTTATCTTAACGCAACAGTTATTTATTAACGTATTTAATCTAATCATACTGTATTAACAGCGCGACAAGAATTTTCATGTGTGTAAATAGAGTAACTTACTTTTAATCCAGAAAAATAATTTATGCAATATTCTTTTTAACCCTAACGTGGGTTTCCACAAGACACCAAAACACCAAAATAACATATACTGCACTCAATGAGTACAGTATATTATGGTGTTTTGGTGATTTGTGGAAAACTATGTCAGTGTTAGCTTCACATCAAAGGCTTTAACTTACTTCAGAATCAATATTCTACTTAAATTACATAGAAGATAAAGTGGACTTTATAACAGGCATTATACAAATTTTTGACATACATGCACCATATGTAAACTCAAGAGTGTCCAAACCCTATGCCCTTTGCATTAGTCCTGCAATAAAAAAGTTAATTTCAGTTCTCTCCAAATATACAACGTCTCTACAGGGAGAAACAGTTAGGTTTAGAGCCACGAGAGGGTGCCCGCAGGGTAGGGTTCTCTCCCCCCTTTTGTGGACGACCTACTGGCTATTCTCACACTGTGGGAGGTTGAAGTTCTAGCATATGCAGATGATCTAGTCATACTAGTCAGAGGAAACACTGAAGGAGTAATATCAAATACCCTTCAAGAGACACTGGATGCAGTGAGTAACTGGTGCGACAGGGAACAGATGTCTGTAAACCCTCTAAAAACAGTAATAGTACCATTCACCCGGAAAAGGAAGCTGGAGGACTTAAGACCTCCAACTTTAATGGGTGAAACTATTCCATTTGCGGAGGAGGTGAAATATCTAGGAATCACTCTGGATAAATCACTTAATTGGAACTCCCATCTGGAAAAGGTAATCCACAAAGCAAAGCTGTTCCTATGGACATGTCGTCGTATTTGTGGCAAATCCTGGGGCATGGGTCCCCAACAAATTTACTGGATCTATATCACGGTCATCAGACCAATGATAACATACAGAGATTAGCATGCATGACCGTAACGGGAGCAATTAGCACCACACCGTCCTGGATTTACCCCCTCTTCATATATATCTGGAGAGATAGGCCAGGAGGGCAATCTACAGACTACAACAAGTGACCATTAATATGCCGCAGAATAGTATCATGGAGCGGAACAGGTTGTTGGATGACATAGAGAATCACAGCATCCTGGGAATGCCCTCGGATACTATGCCTACTATGACCAATTACGAGCTGACCTTCAACATCCTTTCTCCAGAAAGAGATGAGTGGGATCGGAATAAAGCCGACCTACTGAAGGCAGACAGTTGTTGGTTTACAGACGGCTCCAAAACTCCCGAGGGAACAGGAGCCGGAGTACACAGCTACAGACCAAGAGTGAGGATAGTCTCAAACCTAGGTACTCATGCAACTGTTTTTCAGGCTGAGGTTCATGCCATTGAACTGTGTGTACGAAGGCTGGAATATATGCATCTTACACGCAGATCAATAAAAATTTTCTCAGATAGCCAAGCAGCTATAAAAGCTCTTGGCTCCTACCGGTGTAACTCCAAAACGGTATGGAACTGTCAGAAAGCTCTAAATCATTTGAGCAAGAACAACAAAGTGACTCTGGTCTGGATACCCGGCCACTCTGGTATGGAAGGTAACGAAATAGCGGACTCCTTAGCCAGAGAAGGAGCGGGATCACGATTCATCGGACCGAAACCAATACTTGACATATCCTCAAGTACTGCCAAGATAGCTATCTCAACCTGGGCTGAAAGGCAAACTCTCCAGTATTGGCAAGAGTTACCAGGATTAGTTCATTCGAAGGCGTTTATAAAATACCCCTTGAAATCGAGAGCTAAGAAACTTTTAGAGTTAAACAGGATAAACCTGACAACTCTAACAGGCCTATATACCGGGCACTGCCGACTAAACTATCATCTGCATAAACTCGGCCTAGCGGAAAACGCCGAGTGCCGTCTATGCCTGGAGGATGATGAGAAGGCAGACCACATCTTATGCACCTGTCCCGCTGTGGAGAGGATCTGATTCTTAATATTTGGCAAAGGGCAACTGCTGCCAGAGGATCTGGACACATTCTCACCCAATAAAGTTATCCGTTTCATTAAGAGACTGAACTTATTGGGTGAAATATAATTAGGCGTGAGCCACAATAGGCCTGCTGATGGCCGCAGTGGAGGGTCTACTGAGACCCACTCACAACAAACCTAACCTAACCTCCAAATATGATAAAACCAATCATGCGAACGATTGGACTAACTATAAGCAACTAAGGAATCTAACCTTAGCTACTATCAGACGGGAACAAGCAGCATATTTAGCATTTCATCAAAATAATTCATCTAGCAAAGAACTTTGGAAAGCTATAAAAAAAATTTGCGTATTAAAAGTAAACAAGATATTGATATTCCAGTAGTGTTGAGTAATTCAGACGAAATTAATAAATATTTTTCATCAATTTTTAGTCCCTCTAATAATTGCCCCGAGACTGTGAATAGATACGCTACAAATAAGTTTAACAACAATTTAACTTTTTATTTTAAACTCGCAACAATCAGTGACATTGAAAGTGTTATTTTTATTTAAAATCGAATGCTCAAGGCTGGGACGGAGTCTCTGCTCTAATGATAAAATACTGCTCACCGGTTATTTGTAAACACATAATCCAAGTTATTAACTTCTGTTTAGAGGCAGGTTATTTCCCTAATAAATGGAAACTAAATTAGTTAAACCTTTAGCTAAAAAAAATAATTAGAATATTTTGACTTAAGATCTATCACCATCATTCCAGATTTATCAAAAATTTTAGAAATAATAGTTCAAGCTTAAATTTATCTGTATGCAACTGAAAATAAGATCTAATTTTAGTCCGGATTTCCATAAGGTTATAGTACAGTCTCTATTCTTGCAAATATAATGGACAATATATTTTGCTCTGTTAATAAAGGTGATGCAACTGCTCTTATACTTTTAGACCTTTCGGAAGCTTTTGATACTTTAGACAGCTCCTTATTGTGTGCGAAATTAGCTTATTACGGTTTTGACATTAATTCAATAAATTTTTTAAGTCATATCTTAGTTGCCGTCGGCAAATGGTGACTTTAAATGATACGGTATCGACATTCGTACCGTTACGTCAGGAATACCTCAGGGTTCAGTTCTGGGACCAATTTTATTCTTAATCTATATTGCCGATTTATTTAACTGCGTAAATAACACCAACATCCAATCATATGCAGATGATACACAGTTGCTATATTCACTCAACCCTGATCATACAAATCTTGCTTGTGATAGAATTAATACAGAGCCCAAGCAAATTTTACCAACTACCGACTACTGTTTCACTAATTCCGATGTCAGAATTATTACAAATAGTAGTTGAGTAATAACTTAAATTTTGTAGTTGTAATACGACGTCGAACCAAATATTGCGTCGACCTCGCAAACCTACTGCTTAAGTCTGGACGATTTACCAACGTTGCTTTGCCGTTAGAAAACGACTCAATAAGGTTTAATATATTTTCAAGTCATCGTCCAACGTTGATGAGACGTTGACAACTAACTAAAATAGGTATGGTTATATTTTGAATAACTTATCAACGTTGGTTAGACGTTGACAGCTGACTAAAATAGTTATGGTTAAATTTTGAGTAATCTACCAACGTTGGATAGACGTTGGTGACTAACTGAATAGGTCAAGTTTGTTATGGAACACTTGCCAACGTTGGTTTGACGTTTGTTAGTGGCTTAATAGGTTTGGTCCTTTTTAGTTATTAACCAACGTTGGTTAGACGTTAATGACTAACTTAAGTAGCTCCGATTAATTTTTCGGTAATACACCTACTTCGGTATAACGTTGGTAACCGACTTGATAGGTAGCTACATTCATTCCAAGTAACATTTTACCGACTACCGACTGCTTTTTTACTAATTATAAGGTTAGAATTATTACAAATAATAGTCAAGTAGCGCCTTAAATTTTATAGTTATGATACAACGTCGGAGCACATAGCTTGGACCTCGCAAACCTACTATTTACATCTAGCACATTTACCAACGTTGGTTTGATGTCAGAAATCTACTTAATACGTTGAGTGTGTTTTTAGATTATTATCCAACGTTGATTAGACGTTGGTAACTGATTAAGTAGATTTAGGTAATTTTTGGGTAACATTCCAGGGTCATTCTCAGTGCGACGGCATAAACCATGTCACAACCTATTTTAATTTTATTAATCTTCTCAGGCCATAATTTTTTATCGTTAACGCATAGTATACATTATAAGTAAACCTTTCATAATAAGAAAAACAAAAAATAATATTAATATTTATTAATTATCATGTCCACAGAGCGTGACAAGTCACAGGTGTAATGTGTGATACTTGGGACAAATTATTTTAAAAAATATTTTATAAGTCAACCTAATATCTTTTACAATCCGTTTAGGCAAAACCAATAAAATTAATGATATACGAAATGGTGTGAATTTATTACAAACTATATCCATTTTCTTCATTGTATGTGTTGTCACTGATTAATGCGTCATGTCTGTGGACAATCCGATTAAGCCGCGTAAAATTGCCTAACGGTGACAAAATGCGCCACCATTTGCTAGTGGTAACACAGGGAACCATAACGATTTGCCGCCGTAAGAACGTTGTTGATTGTGCAGTGATTGTGTCGTGTAAATTTTATGAAAACAAAACTATTTCCAATTTCATCAAGAAGGCTACATCACACCTGTGGACCTACTAAAAGGTAAAACAAAAAATTTTTTAATTGTATACCAAAAATGTTTTAAAATAATAGCTTGGCTATTACTTCATTTACCAAATTAAATTTTCCTAACCTCAAGTATGCATGTGTTATAACCAATAACAGAGAGGTTTCGTCACGTCCGTGGATATCACATCCGTGGACAATTGAAGTCCACGGACATGATGAACTGGTCACGGACGTGACTATGAATAAGAAATTTATATTAAATATGTTGTGTTTGCTCAACTTTATCCTGTTTTCTAAATTATTTAATAATATTTTTTTAGGTTGGATTTTGAATTAAAAAATGGGTAAAGCAAAAAAGACGGATAGGGAAATACAAAGACGAAGAGAAATGAAGAAATTGAGCATGAGGCGTGCAAGAGAAAAACTGAAAAATGAACCTGAGAAATATGAAGAAGCTAGGCGAGAAGATAGAGAACGATAGAAAAACAGTAGGGTTTCAATAGAAGATCTTAGTGACAGAGAACAAAGAAAAGTTAGAAAAATGTGGAGGGAGCGTTCAAGATGGTACAAAGCTAATAAGAAAAGGGAGAAAATGCAATAGAGAACGAAAATAATTTTCTACAGTCCATAACTCCACCAGACAGTCCATTGGTCTTTGGGCAGCCACTGGAAGAACTGAATGAGTCACGGAATAACAGTGCTCGGGAACGTGGAAAAAAAATAGCCAGAAAAAAAAACAGGGACAAAATGAGAAAAACATTAAATGACCAACAGAAAAAGATTAATGCACTTGAAAAAAACTGTTAATAAATATAGGAAACGGAGTAGTCGATCACAACAGAAAGCAAGACAAGTAAACGATAGTCCAAGGACGAAAGTAAACAATATGTTAGGGAATCAAAAAGTTTCTGTGGATGTTAAAAGGACATTGCTATTTGCAGAAGTTTTAGGAAAGCAAGTGAAACAGAACTATTCTCGGGAAAAAAATCTCAAAAGAAAAAGATGTTTTCTATCACTGCTTTCAGGTGAGGTGATACGAAAATATAAATACATGAGTTATATCGGCTCCCTGACATCCTTAAAATCTTTACATCATAAAACAAAATATAAATCATTGAGCACTGAACAAAGAATATTAACAGCACAGAAACATGTAAAGGAGTTTTTGGAAAAGGACGAAAATAGTAGAATGACAGCTGGAAAAAAAGAGACAATCACAAGATATAAGAAAAAAACGACAAAGAAGGCTACTTAATGACACATTATTAAATTTGCACAAGAAGTTTATTTCTGCCTATCCACAACATAAAAAAATGAGCTATGCTACATTTTGCAAATTTCGGCCGTTTTGGGTGCTAAAACCCATCAACAAAGATAGGGACACATGTTTATGTAAACAGCATGATAATATTGACTTCATTGTGCATAGTTTGAAAATTAACAAAATTATAAACGAGTCTACGATTAATGAAATTATAAAGAAGCTGTGCTGTGGAGACAGCCCTCATGAAAAATGTTTAGAGCGATCATGCTCCCAATGTAAAAATAGAAATGTCGAATTAAATGTTTTCAATAAAAGGGAAAATATAAGTTTTCAAATTTGGGTAACAAAAAATGATGATATTAATGTAAAGGGGAAAATTAAATTATGCAAAATAACTATTAAAGAAACTCGAGTTTGTACAAAAACAGAACTTGTTAAGCTTCTAAAATCATCATTAACTAAATTTATGCAACATGTGTGTAACATAAATCATTAGTATGGTATTTTAGACAAAATTAAGAAGAATTTGTTAGCAACTAAAGTTGTGGTACACATGGACTTTTCTGAAAATTATGTGTGTAAATATGCAGCTGAAGTTCAGTCCTCACACTTTGGGGCTTCGAAAAAAACAAATAAGTTTACACACTTCTGTGTTTTATTACAAACCAAGTGAAGATGACTTGACCAAACCAGTTTCATTTGGAACTTTATCCAATTCCTTGGCGCATAGCCCAGCGGCTATATGTGCACATCTGATACCAGTCATAAATGAAATAAAAAACCTTATCCCCAAATTAACAACAGTGCATTTCATTAGCGATGGCCCTACGACACAGTATCGTAATAAAACAATATTTTATCTAGCTGCCACGTATCTTACGAAAATTTTAGGTGTAGAAAAAATGTTTTGGCACTTCAGCGAGGCTGGGCATGGGAAAGGAGCCCCAGATGGCGTGGGGGGTTGCTTAAAACGAAGCGCTGATGCACTAGTTGCTCAAGGTAAGGATTTGCCCAACTTGAAAACTTTGGTAAATGAACTCAAAGAAGTTTGTAAAGGCATTCACATAATGTCAATTACTGACGAAGCAATTCTTGAAATAACCAAGTGTATCCCAGCTGATCTTCCAGTTTTTAAGGGAACCCTTAAAGCTCATCAAATTCTTTGGCGTCGTGATGAAACCACCTCGTTGTTTGTTAGTCGACTAAGTTGTCTTAAATGTCTTAGGTCCTGTAAACATTATGGAATTGGGAAAATAAAATTGGAAATCAGTAATGACGGTATCCTTTTTCACACTGCTTCTATCATAGGTAGGTGTTTTAAAAAATTAGATTTATTGTGTACCAAATCTTATGTTGATAGTTTCCTTAATATGCAAATAACAGGTTTGAATAATTCTGCTGTAACAATCAATTCAAAACTCAACTATTCCAATGTTTACTCTGATAGCGATAGCGAAGAAGAAATAGCTAAATTGTTTAAATGTAAAATAAATGACTATGTAATAGTGAGGTTCCTTGGAAAAAAATTATCAAGTATTATGTTGGACTTATAATTTCAAGATCTCTTGGGGAATATACCATCAAATTCATGAAAAAATCTGGTGACAATAAATTTATATTTCCGGAGAGGGAAGACGTATAAGTTGTAGACCCGCCTGATATTTGTAGAATTTTGGGTCAACCTGAAGTGAACAACAGGCACCAATATATTTTTTCCGAGCTAGATAAACTCGAATTTAACATTTATTAGATTCATTTAATATTTAGATCGCTTTTTTTATATGAGTAAAAGTTTTATGCATAGAAATATTGTATTTTTTGAACCCGTCACGTCCATGGTCATATACAGTCACTTCCGTGGACATGTAATTCTTCATTTTTCAGTTTTTAATCAAAATAATCAAGATCCATCTTGACCACTATGGAGGAAGCATTCAATATTATTAGTTTGACATATATATTACTCAGTAAGCACATAAAAAGAAAATTTTTTTTATTTTTATTTTTCTTCTAAAATCTTCCGTTTTCATGAGAATGACCCTCCAACGTTGGTTAGACGTTGCTGACTGACGTAGTCGTCTAGCAATGTTGGCTAGACGTTGGTGTTAGGCTTTTTGGGCGTTGGTCTAACATAACCTCAAAGTTAATGTCGATAATTCAGGTATTGGTAGATATTTAGTAAAGATTTATACACCAGCTGCAACAGACGGTCGATATTATAGCGATTGTTTGGAATGAACGTTAGTGTTAGTGCAGATTTCTGCACCAAAGCCTACTAAAAGTTGGTGCAGGTAAAATGATTTAACCGTGAAGTCGCTGTTAGTAAAAATAGTTGCACTTATTCCCGCCTTCGCCATATTTTCTGGTTCCACAGAAGGAAATAATAGGCGGCCATGTTGATTATGTGTACAATTATTTTAAATACACAAAATTTGCCTCTTTTTTCAAATAAAGTAGGCAAAAAAAATTTTTATTTACTCGTAAAATTAATTAAACAATATATCAATTGCGCTTTCTTTGGAAAGGGAAAATATTTTTTTAAAGTAAAAAAAATAAAAATAGTACTTTCGTTCTTAAAATAAATATTATTCTTATGGGTTCACTATATTTTTCGACCTACTTTATATATATGTATCAATAAAATTTCTTTCGTTTCAGTTTTTAACCCACCAGATTTATTAAAATTTTATTCGAAGTATTTTGTATATAATACGTACTCAATGATAAACACGCCTTATCCATTTTATATAAATAGATAGGTACGACAAATAGAATAACATACAAAATTGCTTAGTTTCACTACCTACACACGACTTTTGTAGGTCACATTAAGGGCAAATTTTAAATAAGGTTGGTAATAGCCTGACAACCAACTTAAGCCGACGTAAAACTTGGTGAACATTTGGTCGGTAATCACAACGACTAAAGTCGGTCCTCTACGTCGAATCGACCCATATTTTATTGATCAGATTAGAAATATGGGTCAGCCCGACGTTTTGTGTACGTCGCACACCGACTTTTAGTTGGTCGTCGGTTCGTCGACAGAATGTTGCTTAGGAGTCATTTTCAAAATATTCAATAAGCAATAATTCAAAGCTTAATCCAAGTGTGTCGTTTTGTGTTTTGCTAATAGAGTACATGATACTGTGCGTTCTAATATTAGCTTAGCTCTTGAAGGTAAACCTCTCCCTGTTGTGAAACATGCAAAATTCTTGGTTTAATTTTTGACGATGATATGCGCTTTAAAGGGCATGTTTCCATTTTGATAAGAAAATCATATATTGCATTAAAACTGTTATATACTAAATATTTGCATTATAAACTACAAGTTATGAAAAAAACTCTGCGGAACTCTTGTTCTTCGTATATTAAATTATTGCAACATCGTATTGCTCTCTTGTTTAAATAAAATAACTCAACTCCGTTTACAAAAAATACAAAATAGCTGTTGCAGATTTATTTTCAGACTTAGAAAATATGACTATATTTCTCATAATATAAAAGAACTTGACTAATATAAAAAAATCTTTACAAATATAATACATTAATTTTTATGCACAAAATACTTGTACTATATCCTTACCTTCGTGAAAAAAATTGTTTTTAGATGTAACATTTATCTCAATTTTAAGGTTTGCAAAGAAATTAAACTTACCTAAATATCACTCTTCCAAGTTTCGACGCTCATATACATATAACTTCTGTGACTTTATATAACAGCATTGATGACCGGTTAAAAAACTTACCTGTAAATAAATTTCGGAACAAAGCAAAATCATTCTTAAGTAGGTTATTCTGATTTTATTTCCTTAAATGCATTAATTTACTCACATTATTTTGTTTTGATTATATTATTATCTATTTATTATAAATTAATTTATCACATTGTCGTCCGTTTCTCTTTTATTTTTAATTGAGATATGTTTGCACGGTTATTTATTTATTTATTTAAATTTAGTATAATTATTTTACTTGATTATTTAGTATGTTATTTTAGGTTCTAGGGATGAGTTGAGTAGCTAGACTTGTATTAATTATGCAATTTTTCTAATTACTGTTATTATTATTATTATTATTATTATTATTAATATTCATTTTCGAAAAAACCCAGAACATGTCCAAAATTTGCTATAAAAACAATGAAAATAAAGTACTTTGCTAGATTCTTGGTTTAATGAAATACACCCATTAAATTTGTGCTTGTTTCTTAGAATTGCAATTATCTTCCTCATGCATATTTTGTTTTTGTTATTTGATTAGAATGAGGTTCTGTGTTCAAATCAGATTACAGAGAAAAAATATCCAAAAGGTATATATAAGAAACTACCACGACATATTTCCGAGACCAAAATGAAACATCTGAAACCAACGTACCTTTATCCAAAAGTGCTTCATTATCGAAGGTAAAAGTTCTTAAAAAAAATTGTAAAAAAAGCTTTCAGTTATTGAGATCAAGTTTGGGCTGTTTATCTGTATTGGTAATAGATGTTTTTTGATATAAAGAATTCCAAAATTTGCTTAATAAATTATCCAATATACAGGTTGATTCGCGAGCAATGTGCCATAGCCTAGATGCAGATAGAGCTAGCACTTCAAGGCAAGTTCAGATCTACAAGGAAAACATTTTTTGACCACTGGTTAAGAAGATATAGGGTGTTTTATGCATTTGGTCTGACAATTCAAAGAGCTATTTTCTGCAACGGATTGGGTGTAATTGAATTTACTAATAACATTCCTTACCCGGGACTTGTCAAAATGGCCTATTTGGTTTTGAAAAATCCACAGCCGGACTAGGTAAAAATCTGTCCTCCTCGTTTTTGACAAAAAAGTACATTTTTCAATCGCATTTCTGGAAAATTATTGGCGGAAACGGAAAGTTCAGAAAAAATTCTATCAGAATACCGAATCAATTTTGACGGCTCACCTAAACCGTTTCGGCAAAAAAATCACAAAACAATTTAGTGCATCACAACTAACACTTTGACCGAACATTAATTATGGAACAGTTTGGCAGAGTTTATTCAAATTCTTCAGATCAATATCCCTTCTGAGACATAGCAAAAAACATAGCAAAAAACCTTCCTACCTAATCGATAGGAAGAAGCAAAAACAATATTATAAGAAAGATACATACACAATTTTATTTTGAAATTGAAAAGAATAGTAACCTATGTATTTTTGAGTACCTTGACATTATTATTTTGTCTATTTGGTGTTCTAATTGTTCCGCGATTTCTTCGTTTTTCAAAGATGCCTAATGAGTTTACTACTGCTGAATTCGCTAATATCATTAGATCTAGATGTGCCTTGAAGTGCTCTATCTGATATTAGGCTATGGCACATTGCTTGTGAATCTTCCTGTATTTTAAACTATTTTTAAGGTTAGGCAACCTTATTTCCAAATTTCTTTGACTTGCTTTTCATAAACGTTGTTATCCGTCATAGGTAATAGATTAGCCAAAAATCTATGCAGATAAAACCACGAAGTGGCGAACATGGTGCTGAACCGCGCTCACCGATAGGCGACTATAGATCCCCCTTCCACTGCTAATGTTCAAACGGATATTGTGCATACCAATGGCCGTGTTCGCACCTCCATGGTTTTATCTGTATATTGATTTGAGACACTCGCAGTGCATTACTATGTTATAAAAATCTTAGTACATATTTATTCACGACGATAAAAGTTAGCAATTAATCATTAAATTTTTCAAAAAAAAATTGCTAAACTTCTCTTATTGATGATCTTCATGCAACATACTTATACAGAACACTAATATCTTACTGGTTTTAAGAAGTCAGTCGCCAAGGAAACTTTTGCACAAGCGTAGGGAACACAGTATCACTGTGTTCCCTACTGTATTCCAAATCTCCGCTCACCAAATTACCAAATCTTTGTCAGCACTAAGAGACGTCTTCGCGATCAGAAGTGCTCTGCTCCTGCAACTGCTGATTATAGACGTCGGCGTATGATTAGAACTAATTGTGAAGAACAAATTTTGGAGACTTACAGACGATCCAAAATATCCTCTTGGAGACATCCTGTATATTTACGATCAACATTAATTATACAGTCTGCCTATAAAGTAGCCCCCGGCCTGTTAACTTTTGAACGATTTGTATTTCGTCATAATTTTTTTTGTTCTAAATACTACTTTTTGGCACATGAAAATTGTCAACTTTTAAAATTGCGACGATCTTGAACTAAATTTTTAAATAGCAAAGGGGGATCGAACGACACCTCATTTTAAACGTCCAAAATGACGACTCTTAAAGTGATGAAAATTAATTCTAAATCATGTTGTGTTCTTTTAAATAAACATTTTTTGTTACTGTAGTCATTGAAAAATATTTTTGTTGATCTAGTAGTTTTTTATTTGTTTGCTTGCTGTTAGATGTCAATGAGAAATTAGTATTAGTTCAGACTAAGAGGTAAACAATAGATTTTAGAATTTTCGCTAAGAAGTAAAAACTAATTCGTAAATCTAGCCTCTGTTTCATTATAAAAGATATTTAAAATTTTAATTTCAATTTAATACTGTACTTTTCATTATTTCTTAACACATTTATTGGTGCTATGCATACCTTAGAGTAAAGAGTTTTTGCCGTGGAAGTATATTAACAATAATGATAGGTAACCATATACCAATTGACTTAGAGACTTAAACTGATCTTAGATAATAATTTATAAGAAAATTTGAATTAACTGAAAATGTAGTAGATATCAAAATAAGTGAAACGCCATCTCTCTCACAAGGCAAACAAATTCGTATCTTGGTCGATCTTCAAGCCAATCGTCAACAATCTACCAAAGAACTAGCTGATCAACATAATATGTCACATTTAACGATCTATAAAATGTTAAGAAAAAATAAATAAATTACAACCGTATAAACTTAAACTGATACATGAACTTTCTGAACACGACCCAGATTACAGAATGCAGTTGTGGAATTTAATAAAAGACTTCAGCAAAATAAACTTGAGGGGAGCAGCATTTGCTTTATTGATGAAAGCACATTTTTCTAAATGAACCTGTTAATAGACACAATGGAGTAGTGAAAATCCTCACGAATTTAGGGGAACTCATATACAGCTCATTCAGAAAGTTAGTGTTTATTCTGGCATATGAGGCAACCGTGTTGTTTCTTTGAGAGAAATCTTAAAAGCAGAGCGTTAATTAAGGAAGAAATTTTCCCAGGTGGTTGGAAATAGTATTGAAAATGTTATATTATGAGTTTGTTACTAACTTTCGAATATTTTTCCGAAAGAAGGATTGGTAGGAAAGGTCATGGAATGGCCGGCTCAATCCCTGGATTTGACCTCCTTAGATTTTTCTTGATATCTGAAATTTAAAATGTGCATAATTTCCTTAGAAACAATTGATGAACTAGAGCAACGCTTTACCGATGTTTGCAGAAATATCGTTCCAGAAACTTTTGGAAATATAAGGCACGAATTTCATAACCATATTATTTTATTGAAACAGAATGAACGTAATTTAAATTTAGGTTTAAAATGTGATCCTGAACAACTTGTATTTACTTTTTTATTACATTATCGTTTTCTGATGTAAAGCATCAAGCAACCTTAAATAAAAAAAATATATATAAAATTCCAAAACTTCTCGATTGATCTCAATTTTAAGCGTGCAGGAAAAATATACATAAAATATTATTCAATTCAAAAAAAAAATTGTTCACGTCTACAGTACAGTCGTTTCTGGGACACAATGTATATCAACGTTTGATATATAAACAAGCAATTTACGGATATTGCAAAGTATTAGACAATAAAATTTTCTCAAGATATTATACCAAGGAAGCCAATGACAAGTATAGCCAGTTTTAATTAGATGTTAAATAAATAATAGCTACTCGTACTGTGTCAAAGGCATTAACGATATTCATAAATATTGCTACCGTTTTGCGCTATTACTAAAATATTCATTTATGATGGGGATTAATTTTAATTATAATTGAATATGGTATATCTAAACGGTTTACAAAATTGACTTGAAAATAGGTTGATATTTATTTTTGATGTATGTACTGTATTATTATGTTGTAGTTGATATATCTCGTATCCTATAATTCTACCATCTGAACAATTTATTGGTACTTGTAAATCTTAATGATGGATAGATAGATGTTATAATAATACTACTTATATATTTTTTATTTGTTTATTTCAATAACCTAACATACTGGACCAAATCGATCCATCACATGATGCATAAAGTTCAGTGCAGTTATGATTCTTGTTAGAAGCAGTGTCATATTCGTCTTCGTCTGGATATGTATTGTGCGGCTTTACCCTAAAACGAACATTTAAAAATTGTATTTTTATTTTAAACATTTTTGAAAAAAGTAATCTTAGAACATTTATTATACTTTTTGCACAAACGGGAATAATGCAGTATTTTACTGCCCCGAAACAAAGAGTAAAACAAACATTTATACCCTTGGAATTTTAAGTTACCATGGAAACCAATACAAAATACAAACATAAAAAACCGCAAGATTTTTATTATTTACTTATTTATTTATTTATTTGCCTACAACTATCCAACGGGATAAAAATCCCAGGTATAGAATTGGAAACAATATAATGTTAAAAGTACACATAAATTTAAATGAAATTATTACTTAGTAACACAGAAAAATAAGTATACAATATTCAAAAAATACAAGAAAAATACAGTGCAATACAGTACAAAAATAAAGTAAAAAAACAGTATTAAAAAAAAATAACGCTCGAATATTTCGATGGGTGGTTCTACACCCAAAAATAAGAAGAAAAGTTCATATAAACGGGGGTCCGGAAATGCTTCTCAAAGATGTATAAAAAAATTATTTTTCTTGATTTTTTTAAAAACTACTACTACTCGATGGGCGATTGATTGATTAATTGCGCCTTAAAAAAAAATCAAAGTTGGCTTTTGTCAACCTAATAGAAATGTTATTAAATGTACATAAATAAATAAAGTGAACTGAATTCATATCAACAGTTTATTATTTATCATTACAAAAGGTGTTTAAAATGCCTCCCATTCATTTCGATGTAGCTTCTTACTCGTTTTTTCATAGATCTTCTTACATTTCTAAAAATACCAGGTTGTTTTTATAAGTTCGCATCTATCTATCACCCTCTGCTCCAATTCTTGAACATTTTGGACAGGGACGGCATAACCCAAAGATTTTAAATAGTCCCATATGAAGTGATCAAGTTGATTTAAATACGGATAACGAGGAGGCCAAGCTACAGGGCCACCTCATGCTATCAATCGCTCATGGTAAGCAACATTTAAATGTACCCTAACGGTCAAACTAAAATGTGCCGGTGCTCCATCGTGCATAAAATACATGTTATACATAAAATAGTATGCCACATCGTCGAGCAAATTATCTAAAAGAATTTCCAGAAAATCTAGAAAATTTTGACCGTTCAAACAATTTGTCAAAACATAGGGTCCTACCAAATGGACACCAAGTATCCCCACCCAAACATTGATGGAAAATCTATCTTGATTCCTCGATTCAAAAATTGTATGTGGGTTTTCGTCAGCCCACACATAGGAATTGTGAAAATTGACTATTCCATCCCTAGTGAAACCAGCTTCATCGGCGAAAAGTATTCTAGTTGAAAAATTAGGGCCCTAGTGCCAATTTTGCCTAAACCATTGACAAAAATTCATCCTGGGCTGAAAATTCTCATATTTTTATGCCCGGACTCTCTGTAGGTGGTAAGGATAAAGCAACTGTTCATTGAGAATTTACCAAACACAGCTTTTCGGAATGCCCTCTTGTATAGCAATTCTCCTGGTGCTGGTTCCTGGGTTAGCTACTACTAATTCTAGGACCCTTTCCTCTACTTCTACGGTGCGAGTAGTACGATGTCTCCCAAAGTTACTTAAATTCTTTTTGAAAGTACCTCTTTCACAAAATCTGAAATGTAAACTGGGTGAAGGTTTTGTCACAGGGAATATTTCTGCCATCATTAAATGATTCTTCATATAGACTACTTGCTTTGGAAGCGTGTCCGTTGACCTTGCCATACACGAAATGGATATTAGCCATTTATTCAGAAGAATAGTCTTCCATTTTACAGTATACAATTACAACTTGACAGGTTGAAATAAGCCAATTTTGATTATTTGAAGGCGCACTTAATCAATCGCCCTTTTCACATCTAACTTTTCAATCGGGTTTTAGAGAAAACCATACGTTCTACGACTTTTCCCCAAGGGTACATTTAATTTGTCTGGGAAATCACATTTAAAGTAAAAAATGGAAAATATTTCAAAGAGAAAAAATTATGGGAATTTTAATTAGGAGCCCCCCTATTTCGTAAGCCCCTGGTAGTTGCCTCCGTTTTTTTTTTAGCACCAAACGATTTTTCATAATAAAATTACCACATGTAGGAAATTTCGTCGCTCTAGTAGCAGTAGTTTTTAAGAAAAGCAGGAAAAACGATTTTTTTTATACCATCTTAGCTCCGTTAGGAAGCATTTCCGAACCCCCTTCATATGAAATCTTCTTCATGTTTTTGGGTGTAGAACCACCCACCGAAATAACTGAATTTATTTTTGGACACCCTGTAGGTATGATACGAGTTATTTATATTAATGCTGTCTTGCATGGATGAGTAGTTACAGTACATCATACACAAAGGAGAGTAATGAAATATGTTAGTATTAGCCGTCTTTAAATAAAATGTTTCGCAGCGACGCCACGCGACGAACGACCCTTCATAAAACCGTGTTAGTAAACGGTCACCATAAAATTTGAATTTTGATTGACACTTCTTAAAATTTAAAATGCCTAAAAAAATATTAGTGACATTTCAAAAATGTGACGTTTTTGAAACTTCAAAAATTACTTTTATTACAAACTCCACCACACATCGAGTTTTACTACGGTGAGGAAGTTCTGATCCACAAGTAATTGGCAGCGGTTTTTATATTTAATTTTTTTTTACAATAAAGATTGAACCTATTCGTGCAAAAATGTACAAATCCGGCCGCGTGATTTATACGTTCATCTGTTATTTAATCGAAATACGATTTTAATGAAAAATTACATATAAGGTCATGCATCGCGGTGGGGTTGCCTTGCAAAATAGGGCCTCAAGTACCCTTAATTAGAGCAGCTTTAATTAAATTTTAATCGTTTGTTTGTGATGTAAATGAAGTGCCTTCTGATGATATAAGGGACTTGAAAATATAGGCTGCCACCTCTCATTCTGCCGCAACCCCATGACAACTAGGTGCAAATAGGTCCATTTTCTATAATTATCGACGCTCATCATATATTGAATTTCTTTTACAACAAATTGAAGGTAAATTTATTCTCTACACGAGGGAATTTAGTTGCCTGCGTAAAACCTGCCGCAACTGATGGTTGCCAGCATTTGAATGACCCAGTCTCACCTTTGCAAATGAGGAGCAAGTGAGAGGGAATGCGCGCTCTATTCAATGCAATAGACAAAGAGGCAGCATTGCAAGTGCGATTTTGAGGTAAACGCATTTATTATAAAAAACAGGAAATTTTTTATTTAAATAGTCGCAATTACGTTGCACAATGCTGGAGTCCTCTTTGATATAGAAATCAATTCATGGGATAAAAAATGTAATTAAAAATTGCATTTATTAAACACAATTAGAAAATAACAATGTTACAATGTGTTACAACGAAATAATCACAGCAATTTCACAAAATTTCTTTATTTACAGTACATCATTATGTAAATTACATACATACCATTTTTACAATTATAAAAAGCATAAACGAATTGTAGTTGGTTAACGAAAGTTGTCACAAATTCCTTTAAAAAAAAATGACGCTGTTCATTCGTCTTTATTAGAACCCGCAACATCAAAATTCAAATCCTCAAAATTTTCATTCGATTTTTTAGAATTTTCGTTGATCGACACGCTCAATACATCTTCGACTTGTAACTGCGTTGGGTCCCCAATGGACCACGTTGTTTCAAAATATCACAACACTGTAACACTTTGCTACATTGAATTCACACAATTTGTTCGCAACATTTTTTGCTTCAATGACTTCCAGCATGGTGGAATCTGGCTGAACTCGAAACCTTTCACTTTTTTGAAAAATTTTTCATTGCTTTTCGTCGTCGCATACATTTATTTTGTGGAATATTTAGTATCTTACGACATTTACGTTTTACAATTTCTGATGCCATACATAAGAGCAGTAAACTCCTGAAGAACATCAACTTTTTCATGAAAAGTCTGATTCTTCGAAAAAATTTTGAAGGGCCTGGATTTTCCTTTGTTATAAAACGCGGCTGTATAATCGCAGCCCGCGAATGCATGAAATGCTGACAGAGTGGGGTCCAACTTCAACGCCAATTCCATACAATTTATGCACTTTTAATCTTTCTTATCGCCTCTTTTCGACGTTGTACCAACCAAGCAAATTTCTAACCCAGGAACTTTATGCATATTACCCAACAAAATTACCAATATGAAAACTTCGTCAAGAAAACACGATGACTAATGATTAGAGCTGGCATATCGAGCCGCAAGTCAGGGGCGGTGCCAGGTAGAGAAATACCCAAGTACGTAAGCAAGACTTTATTGCTATTTCAGCAAAGACTATCATTTGATTTTAGTCTACTATGATGCGTCGTGGTATGTAAAAGGTAATTTATTGCTCTTCATTGCATTATTGAAGATTTTATTTTTTGTATTTTATTTTTGATATTAATTTAATAATAAGTATGTCAGACCTGCACAAGGGTAAAAAACGGCCATACGCTAACAAAGTGAATAAATTTATCAGTGAATTCCCGCATTTATTCTACAATGGTGGACAGATTTGATGTGCTGGGACAAACGTGACTATAAACGTTACGTAAATTTTATGCAACATAAAATTAAAAAAAAATGGCGTGCCTTCGACAACACAGTTTATGTTTGATTTACTCTTAATGCTGATTGCCTGTGATGTTCTGCTGTACATACTAGATAAACAACCATTTCAGGAGTTCTGGAATAAATACAATCCCAAGGTGACGTTACCAAGTCACACAACGTTGCGTAACTATGTACCAACTGTAAGGGAAGACATTGTAAATAAGATCAAATGTGTATTAAAAAATACACGACTGTGGTTATGTGTTGACGAGACGACAGATTTTAAAAAAAATTCTATTTTAATTGTTATAGTACGAGTACTGGACTCTCTTAAACCAGAAATTTACAGTGTTACTAGCAAAAGGTTACCTTAGTGTACTGGCCAAATAATTATGCGGGTGGTGCTGAAGACGATAAATTGTACCTGTCAAAAATCAAGTGTTGATGTTTGTGACTGATGGGCTACGACAATGCGTTTGGTAGTCCGTTCTCTTCACACGATTATAGGTTGGTATATGTTACGTGTAAATTGCATGCTTCACACCTTGTGGCAGAGATTCAACATGATTTTCCAGAGGTAGATGCAATAACAGCAAGTACTAAAAAAGTGTTCCTTAAATATCCTAAACGTCTTCCCGCATTTCATAGTAAGCGTCCCGGTATTCCCGAACCACCACAGCCGATTCTTACACGTTGAGGTACATGGTTGGAAGCAGCTTTTTATTATGCTGAATATTTACAACAAATAAAATCTGTGATACTACAATTCAATCCAGACGAGGCTGCAGTTATTAAGGAAAGCCAGATAAAATTCTAAGATATTTCTGTTGAAATAAATTTAAGAACTATTCACAAGAACGGTAAACGGTTACATGACATCATAAAAAATTTTACAAAACAGTGCGTTGTCGTTAGCGGAGTCACTGCAAATAGTGGACGAAGTAAATCGAATGCAACAACACTGCAACAAAAATGATCCCGTTGGAGAAAAGTTCGCAGATGTGTTAAAGCAAGACACCGGTTTTACCAGATTAAGACAAATTTGTGGTGGTACTGATGGTACATCATTAAGTGAGTTTAAAGACTATTTTAAGTATGCTTGATTACATCAATAGATGTCAAACGGTCGTTCTCAAAATATAAGCATATTTTTCCATCACGTCGAACATACTGTCGAAGACAACCATAGAAACATACACGATGCTGCAAAGTTTTTACACATCTTTTCCAGTTTGAGATAACTGAGCTAGTTAAGAGGCTAAATTGTGCATACATTACTAAAAATGTTAACAGTTTATTGCTTGTATTACACTTATTATGATGCGTATGCCTTATCTTGCGGCCCATTTTTGCCATCTTTACTGATGATGCATAAATATAAGTTGTGGTAGTGACAATTTGTTCTGGTGTTAAACGAAATTTATGGGGTTAGTGAGACAAGTATGTGAAATATGGCCAATAGTTTTGAAATTCGTTCGAGGTCAAAGCCCTGAAGGGGAAAAGCACCGAGCATTTGGAACACCTGGTAAGTATCCTAGACATTAAAGACAAGACTCAGAACATAGTACTTTAGCATTTGGAACACCTGGTAAGTATCCTAGACATTAAAGACAAGACTCAGAACATAGTACTAAATTAGTTAGGTTACGTTAGTACTTAATTTTAAGTTAGTGTAAGTTCAGGAGAGATGACCCTAAAGTGCGAGCTTTTAGTGCCCGACTATAAGTGCAGAAGCTAACTGCACTGTACCGTAGTGCAACAATCGGTGCCTGAAGCTTGTCGATGCGTACTGAAATTTGGCCTATATAGTTGCGTCATAAATATTTCATACATAGACTATAAAAATATCTGAGGGTGACTTAAAAGCTAAAAGTGCGATAACATTAAAACCATAAACGTCACTGTAGTAAAATTGGTGAAAAATGGACAAGCAGAAAACGGATGAAGTAATACCAAAATTTGAAATTTACAAACCACCCTAAACAAAAATTATAACAGAAAAATATGAAAATTTCGAGAATCTGCCGGAGGAGCCGGCAATAATCGGAAACCTCCCCAAATATACTTAGATACCCCATAATAGCCCCAAAACTGAGTATTACACTTAGAACCATTTTAAAAGAAATATGGGATCCTCAGAAGAGGATGAAACCCACGAAAAACCTACAGGTACGTCAGTTGACCCGTACTGAGAAATAGAGGAGGGGGAGACATGTCAATAACCTCCAAGTTTACTAGGACTTCACAAGGTTTCACACGAGGTAATTTAGGAAATACCTGGGAGGATGGAAAAAAAAACAGGGAAGCAAAACAGAAAATAAGAAGAAAATATGAGAAACATCAAACGCATCTAGCTCCGAGGAATAAGAAGAAGACAAAAATCTAGGCATGAGCAGCGAAAGAATAGAAACACAAAGGGCAAAGAAAAATAAAGAAAGGAAGAAACCAAGAGACACAATAAACATAGTAAGAAATATCAACAGAGCTTTGGAAGATATTATAATAGCTACTACACGTGAAGATAAATCAAAACTGCAGTTTAATAGAGCAGAACGGTCCAAAGTAAGGGAAGCAACTGACAACATAAAGAGGCACTTTATGGAAATTACATGCAAATTGAAGGAACAATAAACAGATTGGATGCAATTAAACAGGAACACAATGTAAAAGGAAATGAAAATACGAAGATGACTAATGATTTTGAAGAAATAAAATAGCTACTAAAAACAAACATATTAAACAAGGAATCCGAACAAAATATGGACAACCAAGAAATAGTAGAAAACAGAAGTACACCAGAAGACAGAAACTATATAATGATGATTTGAGAAGAGCTAAAAAAACTCAAGAATCTACTAAAACAGCAAAGAGAAGAACATAAAAAGAAAAATAAAAAAGAAAATGAAGAAGAAATTAGGGTATAGGAATAAACTACAAAACAAGTTGAATACAATAAAGAAACAAATACCAGAATTACAACCAAAAACTAAAAAAACAGGTGAAAAGAAAACGAACAACAAAAGAACAGTCAACAAACTGGAACATCTAATTTTACGGATACAAGAAGAAATTAAGCAACAACATATATAGATATTGAAGAAGTAGGAGAAAGTAAATAGTAAACAAGACTGGAAAAGTGAGACGAGGAAAAGAACAAAAAATAGGAAATCTAAAAAGGCCTATGCCGACATAATTAAAAGGTGAGGGAATAAGGAAACATAAAACAAAACAAAACAAAACAAAGCAGGTACAAGCAGAGAAACTATAAGCTAAGTAGGTTGGAGAACAAGAAATATCAAAGGAATTAGACAGCTCAAAAACGGGGGAGTATAATAATCCAAACTAACAATATAGAGGAAACAAATAAAATTAAACAGCAATTGATCCTGGGAGATTCGAGATTAAAGAAATGGGAGGACAAGACCCCATAATTCAGCCAACAGGAGTTTAATTTAGCTATAGTATAGAAAACTTTGTGGACGAAATATTAATCCAAAATCCAGAAATAAAAGAAACAATAAACTCGTTAAAACCCTAAATAATAAACAATGTAGAAAGGCAACCAAGGAGAACTATATACTAAAAGCTACACCGGAGATATTTAGATACCTTATGAAAATGAAAAAAATAATAATAATGAACTTCACATACATGTATTATAAAGAACTTCTCATCCCGTCAATGTGTGTCAAGTGTTGAATGTACAGCCATGTAGCTAAATATTGTAGGAATGAGCAAACCTGTCATAAATGTGGCGGAGATCATGAAGGAGTTACGTGCAAGTCCCAAATTGGAATTGTATTTAAAGCAGATGAATGGGATATTTTCCAATGGAAAACTCAACCAGATATTCCAAATGCCCGATCTGGTTCGGAAAACTAGAACTGGAGAGAATGAATATAAATTATAAAAGACAACAAGATACAAGAAGAAAAGATTAAACCTCCAATGTATCATAAAGCCAAATCATTAGCAGTAGGATAACTAAACCTGGGTAAGGATCGAGAATCTGGAGACCTCCTACTGAAAGTAATTACGAAAAGAAAACTGAACAGCGTTATGATTCAAAAACCACCCAAAAAATTGCAACCACAATTGAACTATACCAAACATGGAAAAGAAAAGAGCAAAGCAATTATTTTCGTCTCAAATAAGATCAAAGGCAAAACGACAATAAATCAAGCCACTGACGAAAGTGTCACAACATTGTCTACGGATAATATGTTGACCGTTATTAACATATACGATAAGCCCGGTGGAAATCAAAATGTCAGACCTAATAAATATAAAGAATATATAGAAAGATTATAGGAGCAAGTCATCCTTGCAGGTGACTTAAACACAAAAAAACCCTGCATGGGGAGGAATGACTTTAGATACAAAAGGTGATAACTTATTGGCATGTGCAATCATGAACAATTTCATAATAACAAATGAACATAATGACCCACCGAGATTTTAGGGCACCAGGGGACAAACTTGGATTGATGTGATCTTTACTAAGAATGTAAATATAATAAGAAAGTAGAACAGCACACCGAGACATTAAGTTACCACTGTTTAATTACCCACCACATAGGTTTAAATAGAACATATAATAACAACAAAGAAAATAAAATAAAAACACCATATATTAAGAAAGCGGATTGGGCAAGAATCAATAATAAAATGACGAAAGTAAACTGGGAAACCGTAAACATTAAAGAAGCCGAAATATTTCAAACATACGTAGAAAGCGCTTGCCTAGAAGCTATTTTACGTATGAATAAAAAGAAAACAGGAGCAAATTTGGCGGGACAACGAGATAAATACAAAAAGGACAGAACTCAATAGATATAGAAAAGATTATCTCAAGACCCAAGTCAAAAAGAACGTGAAAAATAAATATAAGAACGAAAGACCCAATTCAAAAACTAATTAAGGACAAAAAATTAAATCGACAAAAAATTTCTTAACAAAAAATTGAAATGACCCCTGAAAAGCTGCACAAAAGATACTATCAGGCAAAAATGGAACTAGAAAAGATATTGAAACAATAAAAAAAGATGATGGAACATGAATTAGTAACAAAGAAGAAACCATTAATTATTATTTGATAACAAAATACCCGATTGACGACGAGGAAAACGACAACCAAATATTAAAAGATAGAAGAAGAAAATAAAGACATGAAAAACACCGAAATACCGAACGCAATTATGGACATGAAAAACAACAAGGCTTTGGCAGAAGATAAAGTACCTAACAAAACCGTTAAGAAAATAATAATTAAACTGGAAGATTATGTCACAAAATTATATTACAAATGCTTGGAAGAAATCTTTCCAAAAATATGTAAACAAACGATAATTGTATGGTTACCAAAAGGAAATCAGCAGTGGAGGCCCACCTGTGTTAGGGAAAATTTTAGACAAACTTTTAGCCCAAAAGATAAAACTATAAACCTTAGGAAAAATTAAAAATATAACAACAACCAGTAGGGTTTTAGACAAACAAGACACACGATAGTGGCATTAGAAGCGGTATTAAACAAAATCGAAAAAAATTAATTACAGAAAAAGACGCTTATAGTCATCTTAGATATGTCAAATGCCTTTAACTCGGCATGGACATCCACGGTATAGGAACAAATTGATAGATTAGGTATACCAAAAACATCAGGGAGACAGTAATACATTTTATAGACAACAGGACAATTAAATCAGAAATTATCATTAGACAAGTAAACCGTGGGTGTCCAAAAGGCTCAAGCCCGTGTCCCACACTATGGCTCAATTTAATGGAGGGTTGGTTTAAAGACATCGACAGATAAAATAAAGAAGATCTAATACAAGCATTTGCGGATGACCAGATATTAATAATTTCGGAGTACTCGTTAAAAGACATTAAAACAAAATTGAGAAATTTATGGGATAGATGTGGGCCAATAAGAACAAGTTAATATGTAATGGCGACAAAACAGAATCCATGTTTATAGCAGGGAATAAGAACACAAGAACCCAAGAATTAAGATAAGCCACAAACAAATTGAGCTGAAACAGTCAATTAAGTATCTGGGGCTGTATATCGATAAGGGAATGCGATGGATAGAACACGTAAAAAATCTAAGAAGTAAAATAACTAATATTGCTCAAAAAGTTATCATTGAGGAGGCACTAGTGAGGATAACCTAAAAACTATCTATGAAATAGCTGTTAAACCAATAACCGTCTATGGTTCGTAGTTATGGGTGAAAAGAGCAAAACACTCTCTCGAGTTTTAAAACTCTGTGCAATGGAAAGACCCTTTCTATAAAGCATAACTAAGGCCTATAATATAGCACCAACGGCAAGTCTTCACATTCTGGCTGGGTACATACCACTAGAAGTTGAAACCAGTGTAAATGGAATACAGAACAAACACAGAATATACACTACAAAACTTTAATAAGTCCTAAATATAATATACATACAACAAACATCACAGAGAATATGGAAAATCTAAACCAAATAGGAGACACAATGAAGGTATATACTTTTGCATTTCTTATTATATTTATTTCAATTTTGATAGTGATTTCTGCTAGATGGAATCTGAAATGATGAGGAAAAATTGGAACTAGTGTAGGTAGAGGGGACATGAACCCTTTTTTTCTTTAAATCTTCTACGCATGCATTAAAAAATAAACCGTTTTTAAATTATCCCAAATTTATTTTGAAAAAAAAGTTGGAAGTTTTTGATATTTTCGATAGTCTTCCCGTAAATTAAGTCCAAGTGTTTCATGCATACCTCTGTTCATATTTTTATTTTCTCATCTATCCATACTGATAGAAAAAGTATTGGCGTTGTGAGAGAAACCAAATTCCAGATTATGATGGAAACAAACGTTTCGAGACCAGAAAATAGAAAATTTATCCCAACTGGCTTGACGTCTGTGTGTCTGTGTGTCACAGGTAATTTGTTGTGTTCGAATTATCTTAAACACGTCTCAACTTGGAAATCAGAAAATTTGCATATGTGTATGTCCAAGGATGAACCCTATTGATTATACCAGGGAGGGCACGTCTCAGGAGGGCAAACATTTGTTTGCGTCAAATTAAACAATGTTTCAAACAAAAATTTTTCATAATGAGAAAATGTGTCGAAAAGAACTTTTGACAATTTCTCGTAAGATTAACCGTTACTGAGAAAAAAAGTTTAAAATTAATTTCATTAAACTAAAAAAATAAAATCGGTCTCGGCAGTACTTCATATCCAATTTGAAATAAAAAAAACTAAATTATTTTGTTTTTTATTTTTATCATTTGTTTCATTTTTATCATTTTTCATTTGTCTTATTTATCTCATTTGACATTTGTCTCATTTGACACAGTTATATCATTTGCCTCAGTTATATCATTTGCCTCAATCGTTCGTTTCATTTCATCTTCGTTTGTCTCATTTGTCTCGTTTATATCATTTTTCATTTGCCTCAGTTTTCGATTATCATTTGTCTTATTTGTTTCATTTGTCTCATTTAACTAATTTGTCTTATGACTCATTTGTCTCATTGGTTTCATTTGATTCATTTATCTCATTTGTCTCGTTTCTCGTTTATATTATTTGTCATATTTATCTTATTTATAACATTTATTTTGCCTCATTTGTCTCTCGTCTCATTTCTTATTTGTCTCATAGTTTAGTTTGTGTTATTTGTCTCATTTGATTCATTTATTTCATTTATCTCATTTGCCTCATTCCTCATTTGCTTCCATCGCCTCGTGTCGTATTTTTCATTTGTCCCATTTGTCTCTAATGACTTATTTATTCCATTTGTCTCATTAGTCTCATTTGACTCATTTATTTCATTTTTTCTCGTTTCTCGTTTACCATTATTTCTCATATTTGTCTTATTAATATCATTAGTTTTGTCTCATTCATCTCACGTCTTGTTTCTCATTTCTTTTGCCTCATTTATCTCACGTCTGTTGCTCATTTTTCTTATTTAGCTCGTTTGTCTCATTTGTCTCATTTATTATTTGTTTCATTTGTCTCATATATCTCATTTTATTCATTTATTTCATTTGTATAATTTCCCATTTGTCTCATTTGTCTTATTTGTTTCATTTGTCTTATTTATCTCATTTATCTCATCTTATTTGTCATATTTATCTTATTTATTTTGTTTATTTTCATATTAATAATTTTATATAAATAAATAAAATAAGTGGCAATGGCATTTTCAATGAAGGCAATTTATTTATTGTCAAATTGGAAATAATGATGAGAGAGTACTATCGAGGAGCACCTAGTTTTTTGGCGCTTTCATTGTATTCTTGAAAGAAATGTTTTCCCGCAACATGCGAAAAAATATATTTTACACGAAATAGAATAATTATTATACTAAGAACAACTAAATCTCCCATATTTGAAACACTATTTTCTTTTTCGGTCAATTTGACATACGTACTAAATATTTCAACTATATATACTGTGAAAGGATGGGTAAGCTTTTTTTCAATGAGTGGTATGGAAGTGATATCTTTAGGTGATTTTTTTGAACAAGCAATATTGTTCTTATTTTTCTTGGTGCAATTTCGGGACATGACGTATATAATCCATTCCTCAAGCTTTGTTAAAATAAGCACAGTAAAACCGAATCCCTTTTTTATTTTTTAGAAATATATGCTGAAAAACAAAATATGGTCGATCTGAATGAGATAGAAAGAAAGTATGCTCTGTAAATGAAGAAGAGACTTTCTTCATTGTATTATTTATATGTTAATCACAAAGTAAAAAAATATATATAAAAATTTAGGGTTTATAAAATGATAATGGATTGTAACTATTAGGATCACAGATGAAAATTCGTATTACTTATTTGTCGATTTGATATATATCTGCCGATACAGTAAAATAATGCTAATATACCAGTATTTGTACTGATTTAAAAGAAAAAGTTTTGCTTCTAGAAAACTGTAAAAATTTGATCTGCCGATAATTTAAACAGTGGCTATGTTGACCTAAAAAATCCTAATTTTAAAGTTGTTGCAAATTTTCATTAAAGAAGTCAGTATCTATTTTATTTATTCTAATAATGAATGAGTTGTTTTAACAGTTTTCTGGTGAATTTAAAAATATTCAAAGAGAGTTTAAAGGTCAACAACTTAGTACTGCATTAAACGCTAAATGTTACTACACATTTCTACTAACAACGACTTTTTATCCATCGTTCCGTAAACTTTTCTTTAATACACTTACGTACCTGAAAATGACTTTAATGATTTCCTCCATAAACGTCCCCTTTCTTTGAGCTACCTGACTTACTTCACATATTGCCTTTAGCAAACATGCTTTACCATCTTTACTCAATCTACAAAAAAAGTATAGCTATTAAAAATAAAGGATGTGAGTAGAAACGACAACTTTTAAAATTTTTGTCCAATTTAATTTCGAACTTTCAGCTCGTTGGCACTCTTAGAGTGAAATGTATGAGCTTGCAAAATATGTCGCTTATACCCTATATATTACGCATCCACTTGTAAAAAAAATCGTCCTGTACATAAGGGCACAAATCAAGATTCTCCAGCTAATCACACCACGTGCAGAGCTAATCATGAAGCATATTTTCACCAAAAATCATGAAATTTTCTGTCAATCTTCTATTTCTTAAAATGAATAAAGAAACATACTTTCGAAAATATTTATGAAATACATGAAAATCTATGTAATAAATAAATTAACGCGTTATAAGAAACTGTCTAGTTTGCTGTTTAGAAGACATCTACAGCTGGTATATATTTTTTTCACCAAAAATTGTTTGCTACCCATATAACTAATGTGTGATGTATGTGTTTTTTAGTAGAAAATAAATCCATATCGATTATGTTTAATATATTAACAGAAAATTAAAGTTATTTAAACATGTCAAACTGGTAACCTATTACTGTCATTATTTTATAATGGTTGGTATTAGGTATGTCCATGAAATCAAAATAACTTTTTGATTTTCCATGGCCTATTATTTTGTTTTGTTAAGCAATGGATAACTTTCTTAAATTAGTCCCTTGAAAAACAATTTTCCCTCGGCATGTTATATATCATTTGAAAGCACTTTTTAAGCGCAATCTGAAAAACGAAAAACTAATATGGCTACCATAAGAAAAACAAAAGTTACCTCGGATATCGTAGTAGAATATCGAACATTCGTTTCTACACCAAAATATTAGTCTCCAAAAAGCGTCCTAATAATATAAAAGCTAAACAACTTACGCTGTAAAAAGTTTTTCTATTTTTCCATACAAATCTCTTCTAGTCCTTCGATGAACTTCATGGTACGTAGGGTGAATGTAACTGGTAACGGGTTGTAATCCTGTAACTCGATGTTTATGTGACTGCTGATAACCATTAGATTGATACCTATATACAGAATATAGAAATACATAACAATACCTAAATTCATCCTTGACTATTTTAAAATCTAGCTACCACCAAATTCAGTTAGTCAACTTATAGTCAGAATAACTTGAAAAGTAGTACTCGTATCACAGAGTCAGATATTAAATAAAATGAACGCAATTATTCAAGGTGATTTGCCTTTCAAAAAAATTACAATACCCGGCATAAGTGAAAACATTTTATTCAAATTTTTACAATTGAAGAATCTTAGGTATAGAAGTAATGTATTGAAATTTGGGCCAAAACTCAAGCTTATCTTGTTTTTTGTAGTTTTATTCTGCGTAGGATGAGACGCCTCGTTGGCGAACTTAAAAACTTGGAATTACTGCTATTGCACAGAATAATGGGCGCGTTTAGCGAATGCAACTGCTGAGAATTAGCACTCAACTCGTTTAGTTATTATTACTGTTAACAGTTGTAATTTCGCTAAACGGTCTGGAAGGATGCGAATGATATTACCTGTGCTGATTAGAAACAGCGAAAATTTGTCGCTGACTACTTTGAGCAACATCTGTCTCATTCAGAGAACTGCTGCTGGTCAACCTCTCAACGGTTGTGTTCGCTAAACGCGCTCAATGATTTGGGTGATCACTGGAGTTGGATATCAGCGAATCATGACGTCAGCAGAGTCAGCGCAAGTAAATATTTGTTATTAATTTATAAACCAAATAATTTTTAAACTATTACTACAAACCAGTATCTTTCAGTGGCTTATTTTGTAGTGTAGAGGCAGTGTTTATGAAGTATAGTTTATCAACATAATTTTTGATATTTGGGTGCAATATAAAGCGAATATTTTTCATTACAATGAAATTACTTAAAAAATTAATAATTTTTTCCTGATTTTTGAGTGACAATTACTAATTTTTTTCAAATAGTTACCATATTTTTTCCTTCCCTATGGAAATCGTCATAATTGACGTTTTAAATTGTTGTAAGTGTAACGTATATCATTAGAAATGAATTGTTGCAAATTTAAAACTGTTGATCTTGTATGAAAGATATTAATCTAAAGCATTAAAATAATTTGCAAATAAACTAAGTTTCCATTGGAAATAAATGAAAATCACATAATATTATTTGAACTGTCAATTTTTAAATAACTAATTGATTGTTGCTGCTTTACGTTTACTGTTTCAATATCCATTAAAAATGTACATGCCAAATGAAAAAGTCGACATGCTGTTAATTTACGGCGAATTCAGGAAAATTTCCAGAGAGGCTGCAATAAACTACGGATAGCACTTTCCAAACAGAAGACGAACTCCGCAAAATTATTTCATAAGACTAGAAGCTCAATTAAAAAAAATTGACCCGGTAAATAATGAAAATGAAGGGGTAGTTAAAAACGAGGAGACTGAAGTAAATGTATTAGCCCTTGTTGAAATTGATAGGACTATATTCCTGCGTAAAATTGGTGATGAGTTAAATATTAGTCAAGAATCTGCAAGGAGGATTTTAAAGAACTGTAGCTAAAGCTATTGACAACTCTAAAATAACCTACCTTGTTCTGCTTGACTTTAGTTCCGCCTTTGATGTTATTAATCATGAACTATTAATTCAGAAACTAAGTCATTATAAAGTGAATGGGCTAATATTGAACTGATTGATAAATTACTTATCTGAACGTTCGCAAACTGTTAAATTGGACACAGGACTATCTGAGGAAGGAGTGTAATATGTGGTGTGCCACAAGGTAGTGTTCTAGGGCCACTTCTATTTATACTGTTTACTGCAGACTTGCCCCTGATTATCCCACATGGCTGGAATAAACACATCTACGCTGATGATACCCAATTGTACAAATCCTGTATCCCAGAACAAAGCAATCATGTGTTAAATGAATTTTCTGATGTTTTGTCTTCAGTAAGCGTGTGGTCATCACAAAACGGTCTAGTGCTTAATCCAATAAAAACTAAGTTACTATGTATAGGAACCAGATATTTAGTCAATAAAGCGAAAGAAAATATAAATACCAGCGTTATGTTAAACAATACAATGGTTAATATATGTGAGAATGCTAATAATTTAGGGATCATATTAGATAGTAATTTAACCTTTGAGTCGCATGTGTTACTAAAAAAGTTAGGTATATGTTATGCTAAGTTAAAAGCCCTGTGGAAATACAAATTTGTATTATCACCTGAAACTAAGTGGAGTTTGTGTAATAGCTTAATTTTGAGTAATATGGAATTTGGATGTTGTGTTTATTGCAATTTCTTAACTAACGAATTTAAAAATAAGATTCAGAAACTTCAAAACTCCTGTCTTAGGTATTCTTATACCAATATAAGAAGAGAGAAACACATTACTCCGCAGTTTAATAAACTTGGGTTATTGAAAATTGAAAGTAAGTTCTTGACAATATATGCAACCTTACTGTATAATGTTATCCACTCATCATTACCAGAGTACTTAGTAGATTTGTTAATATCTCGAACTGATATCCATAATGTTAATTTAAGAAATATCGAGTGTCAATATACTATACCTAAACACAACTCTGTTAAATACAAGTACTGCTTTGAATATTATGCGCCTAAACTGTTAAATGAATATCCGGAATGTTTTTCTCAGGCTTCAATTAATAGTTTCAAAAAGCATTCAAATCCGTAGTGTTGCATACCCAATTAAACAATTAAATAATCTGTAATTAGTTTGCATTATTTTCTTCTCAAATCCAAATTATTGCTAATACACATATTTAGAATATAAGTTGTTCATGTTATGTGTTAGATTTTAAGATTTTTAGGCAAAATTGAAAAAACGGCTCTGCCGAATTTTGTCCTCTTGGTTTATATTGAATTATTACATTTGTGATGTCTTCTCTTTGAATTATAATTAAATTAGTCCAAATGTAATGTAATAGTGATTATAACCAATAAATATGTATTATTATTATTATTATTAATTAGAAAAACTTTATATATCATACAATTAACTTTTATATCGAAACAATTTTGAAAGAAGAGTGATATTTTGTGACCGGGCTATAACTAACATTAGAAGAAATAATGATTTTGCAAGGCAAACACTATTTTCTGATGAATCATGATTTACAAATATTGGATTATTCAACCGGCAAAATACTAGATACTGGGCACAACAAAATCAACACCCCTTAGAGAAGGAAATCAGCAAGACAGATTTGGTTTTAATGTTTGGTTGGGTATATGTTGCTGCCTTCAATAATTTTTAATGGTTAGTTGACTTCTGAGAGATATCTGGAATTTTTTACTAATATTAACAATGACTTTTTAAATCAATTGCCAAGAGAGGCCAGAGATAGCATGTTTTTCCTGCACGATGGGGTCCCACTGGACTTTCATATTTGGGATTTTCTGAAAATAGAGTCTACATTGTACAGTTAGCCACTCGGGAAGAACGAAGAACTAGAAGCAGGTGTCAGAAGAACTGTAAATGAAATAACTCCACTACAGTTGGAAAATTATATGAGGATATTCGTTAAAAGAATTAATTTATGCATAAATGAGGAGGGGTGTCATTTTGAACATTTAATATAAATTCAAGGTAGCTTTTTTTATAATGCAACCATGATTACTACATTGCTAAGATAAAAATGAGACACATTATATTTTTATAACTATTTCAGGGGAACATTCTCTTTCTTTGTATTAGTTTACAGTTATTGCCTAGGCCCAAAATACCTATTTATTTCCTTTCAAAGTAATTGTGCTCATAAGTTGTGATGTAGTGTTTGAAGTCTTCTAAGATAGCAAAATATTATCGTATCGTACCTTTTGTCGTTTTCATATATAGAATATTACCGTATCTTACCGTTTATCGTTGTATGTAGAACTCACTGTATCGTACCGTATCCAATATATTTTGGATAAAATTTTGAGTGATTTTTACATAATATATTCTATAGTAGCCTTAGTGGCTTCAGTTATGATTTTGCTCTTAGAAGATTTCAACTCATTGACATTAAAATCGTCATACTTTTCTCTTTTCTTTAGCTTATCTTTTCTCGTCTGTGCTTTTTTGTCGTTTATGTTTCCGCTATTTTATTTTTTATCATGGATTCTCTTGGAGAACATTTATCGTTTCATATTTTAGTCCTGGTGTTTTCCAGTTTTAGCGGCTACACTGTTGTTAAGGCGGTAAACCAGCGTCTTTGGAGGCCAAAGACCTGAGGTTCCTCTCCTAAAGTTTTTATTTGGTTTTCTTCTTTGTTGATTTGTTTTTTCAAGCAAATACAGTATCTTTTAAATTTCCTTTTATCTTTTTCTCATTTCTCTATAGTATTATGATATAACTAGGTAAGGCTCCCCTAAAGCAGCGTTCCTGACTAAATACTAAGTAAACGTTCAAATAAGCATTCGATATTTTAAATTTAGAAAAACCTTACGTTACTGAGGTCTGGTTGGTAAATATATGCACTGATATAAAATGATCCACCACAAAACAAATGCACCACATTAGATAATTTTCACAAAGGTTATAAACAAATAGGTTTGATCCAACAAGGTGTACCACTCTCCAAATGTCACCAGTCACCATTGTTCAGAGCGCTACCAACGTAGCTAAGTGACCTAAAACATCAACAGACAAAGACAGAAAACAACTAACTACGATACAAAATGGCGACATCCGTTGCCGAGTTAATCTAAAATTTACAATAACCAAAAGTTAGTTTAAATTAGCACACGAACTTATTACAATATCAGAGGGATATTAGACAAATTGCCAACAAGGCACGATAAATCGATACTAATCAATATTAATGATGGCTGTTCCAAAGAACAACCAAGGTGAACTGATCACCGAAAAGCAAATTCGCCCAAGGCGTAAATTAAGATAATTACGGTACAATATTATTAAGAAAATTACCTCAAAGGTACTTTAAATCAATATAGCAACTTTTTAAATAATGATGATCATAAAATCAAATGATAATACCAGAAAACATATAAATTTTACCAGACCGCTGAACTAGAGATGGTTTCCATCAGAACGCTACACTAATAAGAAGGAAGAAATCCTGTTCTGTCCTCCCACCCAAACTCTGTTATAGTTTGGAAAGAGACAAACATTTGAGAGTAGAGTATGAGCAATAAAGATAGATAGATATTTAGTGCAAAAATCTACAAAACCAACTGTTCCAGTAGAAATCAGTGGCGCCATCTCGACTAGACTGGCAGAAACTTAATTCATCGTGGAACACAACAAACTGGAATGAAATAGCTTGCAATTTCGTTACAAAGTATAAATGTTGATTTAGTTATTTAAAGTTTTTGTGATTATGTTTTTTATGATTTGTTTTTATGAATAAATTCTCATTTATTTCCAATGGCAACTTGGTTTATTTGAAAATTATTTTAATGCTTTAGATTAATATCTTTTACACGAGACAAAAATTTTAAATTTGCTACAAATTCATTTATAATGAAATCCGTTATACTTACAGCAATTTAAAGCTTAAACTATGACGATTCCTATAGGGAACGAAAAATAGGAGTTACTATTTGAAACAAATAGTAATTGTTGCCAAAAATCACGAAAAAAATTTCATACGAGGCAAAAGTTTTAAATTTGCCACAATTCATTTATAATGAAATCAGTTATACTTACAACAATTTAAAGCTTAAATTATGGCGATTCCTGTAGGGAAGGAAAAAATAGAGGTTACTATTTGAAAAAAAAAATAGTAGTTTTACCCAAACGTCAGGAAAAATTATTGAATTTTTTCAAATAATTTCATTATAATAAAAACTATTCGCTTCATATTGCACCTAAATATCAAAAATATTATGATAACCAATATCTACTTGGAAATTTTTCCTTATACAAAGTTTCAATTATTAATTTTTAATTTCATAATAAATTGAAATAAGTCCCCTATATAGCTGAGGGTAATGTCAAAAATTTTGATTTATTATTTAGAAAATTGTGTGCATAATCAGAATATCTTAAAATATACCAATTAAAAATAAGCCCATTTACTTCTCATACGTGAATTTTAAATTTGAAAATTTTATTTCAATTTATAAAACGATAGAGGGCTGATACTCGGTATTGTCGAAGACTACATTCACCGCATCGCGCATCGAGAGGGATTCGCAAAAAGCTTAGTGCATAAATTCTAAATCTTTTTGGACATTTGAATCGACAATAGCTTCTTGGGCATTTATAATTGCAACGGCTCCTTTAGCATCCGATTGTAATACGATTCTTTTTAAATCGGCAAAGTTTCTGTAGTAATACAATGCTACCTGCGTTTAGCTGAGTGAACATCTTGCAAGACATTTGATACAACATCGCATGAGCTATTGTTGCACCATCTCGAATATCTTGCAGTACCAGCACCACCAGTGAGATGCATAAAGCAGCTGCTGCCGCTCTGGAAGACTCGCTTCACCATAACATCAGGTGCACAGCGGGTCACGCCAGAGCAGGTAGCATTTAGGAGATTAGTATTCCAGGGTGACTCCCTGAGTCCTCTCCTCTTCGGCATCTCACTGCTACCGTTGTCTGTTGGCCTCCGCCAAACCCGCGGATATCAATATGGACCACCTAGCGAAAGGAGGCATAAAGTCACCCATCTATTTTATGTGGATGACCTTAAACTTTATGCCTCCGGAGAGCGCGAACTACAAAACGTGCTTAGGGTAGTCGAATAATACATGCGGGCCATTGGTTTGGATTTCGGGTTGGACAAATGTGCAGTCGTCTATCTCAAGAGAAGACGATGCGGAGAATTCTCTGAAGATGCGCAGCTCGCAGATGGAAGCATTCTAAGACATCTGGATGTAGGAGAGACCTATACATATCTGGGTGTGCAACAAAGGCACATTGAGGATATAACTCAAATGAAAGTTTCTCTCCGCGGCAAGTACAGACACCGCCTCCGAAAGATTTGGTTTTCCGAACTTTCGGAAAAAGACAAGGTGTCTGCAACTAATATGCTTGCCGTTCCGGTCCTGCACTACTCCTTTGGGGTAGTGAAGTTGACAGTAGACGAGCTGCGCCATTTAGACAGAGATACAAGCAAGAAAATAAATATTCACAGAAGTATTCATGGTATATCGTCCGTTCCTCGTGTGTACCTCCCACGTCAGGACTCTTCAGCCTCGAGTCTACGCATGGCAGGGTAGTACTGAGTATGGCATGTAATATTTTTCAGGAGCTCAGATCCTCTTTTACGGTTTGTAAAACATCACGAAACTGTAGGAGTTGGAGCAGGACTGTTCAAGGTAGCAAAAAGGGCAGCAGATGAACTCGGTCTCGCATTCAACACCAGGCGAGGTGGCTGGCGAGATGCTGATGTAATCAGTCACTAAACTTCAGCCAAATCGCCTGAAAGCCCGAATTAGAGCTGCCGAACAGCAAAATCTATTTCGACAGCACTTCGATAAGCCCGAGCATGGTGTCTTCTATAAGAACATGGAAACACTGGGCTTATCGACCATGCTGGCATTCGCCTTTCTAAGGTCAGCCGGGCTTAAGTCGGAGACCGAAGGATTCATTATGGCCTGCCAAGATGGTGTTATCAACACCTTGGTATACCGCAGATGCGTGTGGCGTGTAGAAGTTCCTGACATCAACTGCAGGACCTGCTGTCAGGCGCCGAATTCGCTCATGCACATATTATCTGCATGCCACGTATACGCGATTTCGGCCTACATAACGCGGCGTTACGAGTGCTATACTACCATTTAAGGTACTCGAACAGGGTAGACCAGACACCAGTGCAGAATTACATCCCCGGAGATATTGAGTCAGTTGCCGAGAATGAGAAATGCCGGATTTACTGGAACTACTCGTTCTCGACAGTCAGGCTAATCCAAGACATCAAGGCTGACATAGTCCCCCTCGACCATCAACTCAAGGTGATGTATGTCATCGAGTTCTCGGCACCTGCCGAGAAAACATCACCTTGAAGGAGGAGCAGAAACGGACCAAATACCGAAATCTCCGGTACGAGCTCCAAGTGCTGAATCCAGGCCATTCGGTCAAAATGATCGTCCTAATAATCGGTGTACTCGGAGGGGATAAAGCCCACGTTGCCCTCGGAACTGAAGTCCATATATACCGGTCTGCCAAAAATCAGCCGAGTGGCTGGCAGGCCAAATGCAGAAGGCGGTCATTCTGGGTTCTCTCCGTCTGCTTAGGGCACACGATTCTGGTAACTACAGTCACTACCCTGCGGGATGTGGGGAGTGGCTGTAGTTAATTGCACCGGCGCGACTCCTGTGAGGCGTCGGGGGCCACGGAAGGACTGACCGGCATCGGGAAATCGAAAAAAAATCCTAAATATTTAAGGATCCATGATGGTGCTACTCATTATCGTTTCATTGAATTTTATATTATATGAATCATTTTCTTACCTCGCAAAATTGTACCTTTTTGAGAATAATTACTAAAATGTTTCCTAGTTCCCTAGGTGTTGCAATCTTTTTTAAAAGCAGTGTATAAGAGATGTAAAGAACACTTTAAAAAAATTTACCGATTTGCTCCTGAAATATATTTTCCTCTATTCGACCCACTGCTTGGAATTGAATTCCTATGTAATGTACTGTAAGCAGCCTGATTTGACATTGTATTGATGGGGCTATAACCGAGCACTGATGGTTTGTTGATGAAAAATGGATTGTAATAAGTTTTCATGGCACTGACAGGTCCAGGATACTTGCTATTTTGAAACTTCCAATGATCGGAAGGATATTTAGGTGGTTTGTCAATCCTCTGTGAAGGGTGGTTATATGACATAGGTCCGTAATCGAAGTCATTATGGTGATCGTGATCGTGGTTGTGGTCGTCATCGTGATGCAAAGGCTAAAATATTTAATTGTTTTTAGAAAAACATTAATCGTTTATAGAAAATTCTGTAAACAGGGAAAAATACTATTCTCTATGTAAAACCCGTTCTAATCAAGAGCGTTGCGTCGTTTGAGAGCGGTATATTGACAATAAAGAAGGAATCTAAATTATAACCCCTGGGTAAATATTGAACTAAATGATAATGCAGTTCTGTCTACCAAACCCCAAATAAACGACAGGTCCGGCGACAAGATAATAATAATAATGTTTTTATTTTCCAAATTCTTACATATTCATATTATATGTTTATTTAAGAGAGATGTAAGCAAATAAAAATCGGAAAAAGCCGAGGATCAGGTGGCTATGCATCGGAAATGCACAACCTCTGTTACTATAAGCCAAGTGCTTGCACAAGATTACAAGTGTTATACATAAAGATAAGTAAATAACATACAAAGATATAATATATAAAAATGAGTGAATATTATGTATAAAGAGTAACTATATAAAAGTAGACAAAGATATGGGTTAATGGAGGAAGAAATAAAGACATTAACTAAATAATAGGTTCATCTTTAGCGGGAAATAAATTAATGAATTAATGAGGCATATATTTTGCTCAACTAGCATTTTATGTTTTAACAAATGCTTAAATTGATAAAAAATCAATTCAAGCGTTGTGGTATATCATTATAGATTCTGGTTATTTGGTAGGAAAAAGGACGCTTCAATAGCTCGGTATGGTACAGGGACGTGGTTAGAGTGCCCTTTTAATCTTATATTAAGATTAACCTAGTCAACCAAACTTATAGTAGTTATATTACTAAATGAGATTTAAAAAAAAAACTTGTTTTATAACAAAATGTTGTCCTACTTTCATATTTGTTCGCACTATTTTTAACATTAATTTTGTGGTAATGTTTTTTCTTTGTCACGTAAGAGTCATATAATTGAAACAGTATTTACGTAATATTGATAAAATAATATTTTACAAATCATATGAAACACAAATTTATAATATTTATGTTAATTTAAGTTATCAGTGCTAAGTAACAGGTTCTATATTCGGCGCATACTAAGGTTGTCTTAATGTTACGTAAAATGTATAGTCTGCGAAACCTATATTGTTGCAGGACGTGCGCAGCAAGACGCGATATGTAGATGGGAAATGTATAACACATGACATCTTCCGTCTTTTACACCGCTTACATTAAAGCGAGAACGATGTTTGTTGTTTTTGCTGGCACTCGACCGAGGCGGAGTTTAGCTTACATGCTGGGATACCTCAGAGCCACACTTAATTTTATTACCGAATCATTCTAGCTGTGCTGATATATTGTAAGTATAATATTATAAGATAAATAATAATTATTTAATATCTGTTTATTTGCTGGCGTGTTTTTAAAAATATTTTAAGAAATTATCGTGTTGAAATGAGTTGTGTAATAGTGTAATATGAGTAATAATTATTTTCTATCGTTTAATTTGCTGGTGTATTTTTGAAAATAATTTATAAAGTTTATCGTGTTGCAGTGAGTTGTGGAATAGTGTAATATAATTAATAATTATTCCATATCTGTTTATTTACAGGTGTGTTTTTGAAAATAATTTAAGAAGGTTATCATATTGCAGTGAGTTGTGTAATGGTGTAATAAAAGTGATAATTATTTTATATCTGTTTATTTGCTGGTGTGTTTTTGAAAATAATTTAAGATGTTATTTGATGTAAAAATGTTTCAACCGTGGGAGGTCTCTACGTCCGCATCTTATTGTGTTTGTGAAAATGAAAGTGATAGTGATTACAGTGATAAAGAAAATCAAAGTTAATTAATATTTTCAGTAAGAAAAAATCGGTTACATTTGAACAATGTGACAATGCGAAGTACCATTCGAGACAACTGTATAAAATTTCTAACAAGAGTTCTACTAAGCTGGAGTTACATCTTTTTTTTAATGGAGCATGATCTCTATTATGACAAAAATTATAATAAAGCATAACTATTGGAAGTCCTGCAAATGAAAAAGTATGAGAAGAATATTATAGATAATGTAGCAGAGAAATATGGCCACAAAGTGTTGAGATTACCTCCATATTTCTGTATTTTTAACCCGAATGAATTAATTTGGTGTAAATTGAAGAGGAATGTCTGAAAAGGAAATATTTTTCCGAAATTCGATAAAAAAAAAGTGGAGTTAATTCAAAATGAAGGGTCGAAAATTGACAAGGAAATTGGGAAAAAAGATTTAGGAAAGTAATTACAATTGAATATGATTATTTAAAAATTGACAAATTTATTTATAAATAGTGGAAATAAATTTATTATAAATTTGAACGACGATAGTAGTCATCTCAGAATGAAGAAGAGGGTGAGAAGGACGAGGATTCAGAAGAAGTAGCAATTTGAGGTGAGGTAAATTGAAGTGAAGAAGTGAATTTTGTGATATCAACTGCTTTAAGTATTTAATTCCGTTTTTGTGCTTTCGCGGTTCAGTGCTCGAGAAACATTATTTTCAGGATGTTATTGTTTATTAATAAATTTATTATAAATTTGAATGACGATAGTAGTTCATCTCAGAATGAAGAGGAGGGTGAGAAGGACGAGGATTCAGAAGAAGTAGCAATTTGAGGTGAGGTAAATTGAAGTGAAGAAGTAAATTTTGTGATATCAACTGCTTTAAGTATTTAATTCCGTTTTTGTGCTTTCGCGGTTCAGTGCTCGAGAAACATTATTTTCAGGATGTTATTATTTATTAATGTTATTTTTTTTTATTTTGACCATAATTTGTCTTTCTGTTTTTATTATAGTAATAACTCTACTATTAGAATTTATTTTTAGTTCATTTATTGAGAAAGTTATTTGTTTCTGTTACTATTTTGAGAGTATATTTTTGGTTTTTATTTTATTTTAAAGCTCTCTTGTTACTTTTTAAATAATATCTTTATTCTATACTAATATTCCATACCCATACTATACTGGCAAGAAATGCTCATACGTCCTCGCGGTTTCTGCTGGGTAGTAACAATTTATATTAAGCAAACTTGAATACTGTAACTGTTGTATGTGTAGTCAATACGTTAAATTCAATACTTCCATTTCAAGTTAATACTTTTTTGTACAATTGTTAAATTGTTGCTAACTAAACTGAGCACAAAAATCTACATTGAAAAAGTAAACGAGCGAACAATACAGTTAAATCCGGCTCTGCATTCCGTAGCGTCTTATATCGGACGTCCCGTCACAATATCTTATTTGACAGAATACATAGGGTTTTTTGTCAAATAACTACAAAAAAAAGTTACGCATTTTTCAATTAAATCAATATAATGAAGGATGGCAAATAAAATTACATGATTAATGGTATCAAATACTTGCAAGAAGTCAATCTACACCAACTCAGTAATTTTATTAATATCTACGTCTCTTATAATATATCTGTAGTGTGAACCAGAGATGTTTCACAACTGTGCAATGGTCTAAAACCTGACTGTATGTTTGGTAAAATTTTGTTTTCTAAAATATATTCACGTAATTGCTGGTCAACTACTCGCTCCACAACTTTAGATAGTGTTGGTAAGATACTGATGGGCCTTAAATCGTCGAGCAGTATTATTACACTTGCAGTATAGGCCGCATAATGCCTACTCTCTAGATCTCCGGAAAAACGTTATTTTCTAAGCAAAATTTACAGGATGAGTAATATACATATTATGGCAATATGTATGAGCAACATAATAACATTTTGATATTCAAACCATCTGTGTCCTGAGAATTAGTTTCAATACCAGATAATATTTTTTGAACCACGTTTTCCGGAATGATTCTGAAGTAAAAATGAAAGTCTTCAATATTTTCTTTAATATTATTTTGATAATAGTTTATTACGTTCTGAATAAATCTGGAATAGTATTTATAAAGAGTGATTCAATAAGAGAGCAATATTTCAAGGTTCAATAAAACATGGTTTTCTGTAGCAAAGTATTGAAATCTTTATTGAGTTATAATGTAGACATTTGAGAGTTATGTATGGGGCAACACGTCTAGTAAATGGCAACCATGGCTTTGCTGGCACATACGTAGTCTTTTGGCGAAATTTTTAATAACGATGTTTCATACATGTCGCGGTATTACGTTGATATAGCGTCTAATTTCAGCCTTCAATGCTTCGGTGGTCGCGAGCTTGTTGGCATAAATCTGTGACTTCAGATAATCCCACAGCCAATTAAAAGTCCAAAGGTGTTAAAGCGCAAGAGCGTGGCGGCCAATTTTGGTCACGAATCCGAGAGATGATACGATCAGGAAAAGACTCGTGCAAGACCGTCAATGTTTCACGAGCGGTATGGTAAGTGGCACAATCCTGCTAAAACCACATGTCGTCGAGGGCAATATCTTCCAATTGAGGCAAAAAAAACTGGGTTCGATACGTTCGCCATCCACCGTTATTGCAATACTTGCCTCTCCTTCTAAGAAAACTGGCCCAATGATTTCTCCAGACCACAATGCACACCAAACAGTGACAAGTTCTGGATGCATTGCTTTCTCATGAATCATTTGTGGATTCTCTGAGCCCTAAATGCGGCAGTTTTGTCTATTAATGAAGCCATCGAGACGAAAATGGGTCTCATCACTGAAAATTATTTTGTCCGCAAAATCGACATTCACTTCTTGTTGTTCAAGTATCCAATGGCTCTTCGTTGTGTATGGTCTGTTGGAAGAAGTTGTTAAGTCAATTGGACTTTGTAAGCATGGAGATGGATGCAAATCTTTAGTGAGAATACGCTGAAGAGTGGCTGCTGTAACATCTAATTCTTGTGCACGATGACGAATCGACGTCCTTGGACTCTCGGCCACACTCTCGCGAACTGCCGTGATGTTTTGTTCATCACTAACCGAACCAGTACTTTCGAATTATTCTTTTCTATTCACAGTAGATGAATGAAGAACATGATTTCGATCGAAAATTGGCCGCATTTTACGAATCGTGACAATCAAACTTTCATCATTTTGATAATAATGCTTAACAATCAGGACGCGTTGTTCTATCGTATAATGCTTTATATTTACTAATTCCCATCTATATCCTATCGACCTGGCATGTCATAATCTTGTGACATCATGACAGCCAAACTGGCGCACAATTCAAATCGTGCGTTTTTATTGAAATATCTTTTACATGCAGGATGTCCCATAAGTAATTGCACACTGTAACGAAATTGCAGGCCATTTCATTCCAGTTTGTTGTGTTCCACGATGAATTAAGTTTCTGCCAGTCTAGTCGAGATGGCGTCACTGATTTCTACTGGAACAGTTGGTTTTGCAGATTTTTGCACTAAATATTTATCTATCTTTATTGCTCATACTCTACTCTCAAATGTCTGTCTCTTTCCAAACTATAATCGAGTTTAGGTAGCAGAAGACTACGATGCTACTTTCTTCTTACTAGGGCAGCCAGAGACAGTGGTTGTCTCTGGTGCCGTGTTCTGATGGAAACCATCTCTAGTTCAGCGGTCTGGTAAGATTTATATGTTTTCTGGTATTATCTTGTGACTTTATGCTCATCATTAATTAAAAAGTTGCTATATTGATTTAAAGTACCTTTGAGGTAATTTTCATAATAATATTGTACCGTAATTATCTTAATTTACGCCTTGGGCGAATTTGCTTTTCGGTGATCAGTTCACCTTGGTTGCTCTTTGGAACAGCCATCATTAATATTGATTAGTATCAATTTATCGTGCCTTGCTGGCAATTTATCTAATATCCATTTGATATTGTAATAATTTCGTGTGTTAATTTAAACTAACTTTCGGTTATTGTAAATTTTAGATTTACTCGGCAACGGATGTCGCCATTTTGTATCGTAGTTAGTTGTTTTCTGTCTTTGTATCTTGATGTTTTAGGTCACTTAGCTACGTTGGTAGCGCTCTAAACAGTGGTGACCGGTGACATTTGGAGATTGGTACACCTGGTTGGACCAAACCTATTTGTTTATAACCTTTGTGAAAATTATCTAATTTGGTGCATTTGTTTTGTGGTGGATTACTTTATACCAGTGCATATAATTATCAACCAGACCTCAGTAACGTAAGGTTTTTCTAAATTTAAAATATCGACTGCTTACTTGAACGTTTACTTAGTATTTATTCAGGAATGCTGCTCTAGTGGAACCTTGCCTAGTTCTCTGGCAAAGATACCTGCCTAGTTATCTGGCACTTGATTAACTTTTAATTATCTAAAGTAAACATATAGTCAAGTATATATCTTTATTTAACTTTATCTGCAATTCATTAGAACCTCTCTCCGAGGAACTAATAAATGATTTAATTTAACGTTACCTTTAATTTAAAAACTCTCATATTGTTTTATATTGAGCAAATATTTATTTACGTTATCCTTCTAGTTGTCTGTCTGTATACAGACATTCTAAATTCTATTTTCTTGAAGATTAACTTCTTTTTAGTACAAAAATATCTTAACATTTAGTGAATACCTATTTCACTTGTTCATTATCGTAGCTACACCTAGTTTATTTGTTGGACTAGTATTTTTTTTCTATTTAACGTAACTTTTATTAATACCTAAGTTAGTTGAGGTCTTCAACTTCGTAAAATATTGTAGGATACCGATCCTAATTTGTTTAGTTTGCAATTTACTCTGTAAATTTGTGTTAACTCGTATTTTGTCTATATAGCTGGACAAATCAAACGTCACAGCTTTTAACTTTGTTTTGCCTATAATACTGATCTCATAAAACTCTCCCCTTTTTATGTAAATACCTGGACCAAGAGAAGAGGATAACTGATGGATCGAACTGATCATTATATACAGGGTGGAGCAGAAAAACGATATTTTACACAACTGGCATTTTTTCTCAAGGGTAACTGTAGTACTGACAGTGGTGAGTCAATTTGACACCGAACTCATTAAGAGCTTAGCCGTTGGTGGATTCTTCGCTGGACTAACCCCTTGGAAGTTACGTAAGATCTTCGTCCCCAGTGAAAGTTTTATTTGGTCAGAAGAAATTTGTGAGAGATCAGTAATTCTAATTTTTTTTGTATTCTCTTGATAACGTCATTTTTTTTTCTCTTTCACATATCACTTTTTTGGTTAGTTTTTGGTCTTCAACCACAATTAATTTTTTTGACTTGTAAATATTGTGTACATATACTAGTCTTGATTATACTTTTTATAAAATAATATCTTTTTGTTCAACTTCCTTACCAACTGAATTCAAGTTTTAACGTTATCTTTACCTTTTAAAATAAAATTTTAATAATTTGGTACTTGCAAAAGTCCTGACGCCCAGCCTAGATTTTGGTGATAACTCAAATCAATCTAAGCCCTTATTCACGACCTGCTCACTGAGCTACCGGTTAATAAGTACAACCCCCAGCTTATTGTGTTATGCCAACAATTGGACGGGGGGTGTTGCAACACAGAGCAATGGCAGATTCCTTAGGTAAAAATATTACGATTTAATCAAACTTACCTTAGTCCAAAAGTTGATAATAACAGAGATACAGGGTGTCAAAGTTAATTTTTTTTTTGTTTTTTTTTTTAAATAATTTCTTTAAAAAGTTAAATACTTTAACAAAATTTGGTGATTGGGGGGTTTTTGAGGCGAGGGATTCAAATCACAAAAAAAACACAGTACTTGATTAATTAGAATAATCAGTCATTACAGCAACAAAATAAATTTTATTACATAATAATATTATATAATTACTTTAATAAGCCACCTAGATTTGGGTACAACAATCGTACATCCCTAAATCATAATTTAAAATGGTTGCATTGAATACTTTAAATTCAAATATCTCGAAAACGGTTACTCGTAGCGACATTTAGAAGGTATGGCTTTTTTACATAGAAATGACAGGAAAATAGAAATTTTTATTTTAAAAAAATTTAAAAAAATCTCCAAAAAAATATGACGTATAAACCACACGCACTCTACCGTAGGTGGCGCCCTCTACAAACAACAGCAAAACTATGAACAGATTTGAATCCTTCGCCTCAAAAAACCCCCAATCATCAAATTTTGTTAAAATATTTATCTTTTTAAAGAAATTATTTAAAAAAAAAAAACAAAAAAAATTAACTTTGACACCCTGTATCTCTGTTATTATCAACTTTTGGACTAAGGTAAGTTTGATTAAACCGTAATATTTTTACGTAAGGAATCTGCCATTGCTCTGTGTACAATTACTTATGGGACACCCGTATAATAACAGTTAAGTTTTTCAGCATCATTTGGATTTCAGGTACTTTTTTTAAATTTTTATGTCTATTCAGTAGTTCTAATACTTTCCAAACTCCATTAACTCCACTTAACCTCAATTTATGTTTATAATTGTCTTTCTTCGTGTTTATATGCCATAGTTTTATAATTTTGTAGTTGTTTATAATAGTCATAATGTAATGTATTATAAAAAATGTAATATATAATGATAACAAAAAGTGTCTAATAATATGATCAACGAATTTTGAATCTCTAAATACACCTCATATCATTTCTAAAGACAATTTGCCGAGCCATAATAGTATGAAGTACTGTAAAAGCATTAGTATCGTGCAAAGATGAAACATTGTAACTGAAAAAATTTAGGTTTTGAGATTTTTGTAGCAACCTACCCAAAACTGCATTCTCTGTGGCTTTATGTATACAACTTTTAGCCTAACATATTTAGCAGCAATTCTGTATTTTAGTTATCAGAGGAAAGGCAGCTGATTTAGGTCCAAGGGTAATTTACTAAAAATTGTCATTTTTCACTTACAGTGTAGAAAAAAATTTACCATACATTTTTTGATTTAATAAGGTTTATCCTAGGTTAATAATTTATATTCCCTACAGTCAGTAGGTAACTTGTTATGCTGACGGAACTCTGAAAGAGACTTAAAATAATTAACTACTTTACCGGCAATGTAGTTTCTGGGCCTTCTGTGGTTTTGTGTTTATTAAATTTATCAAAAAGAATATCTGGCTTATCCGGTAATTCCCAAGCCAAAGCAGCTGTCTGACCTAGAGTAAATATCTGTCCCATTCCCACAGACGGTACAGTCAAACAGTACACTGTAAAATAAATTACTATGTTAAATAACTGTGATTTATCTTTTTTTGGAATGATCCTTTGTTCCTGATTTCAAAAATATTCCATATGTGACCCCCTACTATATACTGTTTGTGAGTTAATAAACGTCGAACATCTTAGTTAAACTAGTTACTGTAAATATGAAAAAGTTAAAATTATTAAAGTGAGCTATGAAAATGACAACTATTATGTTTGATAAGTGACATTTCTTTAATAAAATAATCAAAACGGTTTACAGTGTGGAAGAAATAAACAAAATATTTATACAAAATAGATAACAAAGATTTATTTATGATATTTAAATATAAATAAATGGTAACTCATAAAAGATGTTCGATGTGTCCACCATTATTGTCAATGCATAATTGATAATGTCTTCTTATATTTATAATTGCACCGGAAATGGCTTCATTATTTACATTCAGATTGTTTATTTCAAGTCGATTCCTGTCATAATGACTTGAATACCATTATTATTATTATTATTGATAATGCATTTTAGAAATCTCCAAAAAATGAATCCATAGGTGTCAAATCGGGACTGTTGGGTGGCCATTTATTAGGTCCATTATTGCCTATCCATATTGGAAATACATTATTCAAATGACCTCGAACGGGTAGCACGCTATACTGCATCCAAATCAGATCATCAAGTTCTGCTTCCGAAACATTCTGCAAAAGAATATTTTCTGCTTTTGGGATAATTATTTCCAGATAGGTAACTCCAGTTAAAGTATAATCATTAAATACAGGCCCAACAATTTTTTATCTGAAAATTCCACACCAAACGATAACAGTTTTTCTTCCTGATTTTTTTATTTGTTTTACCAATCTTTTTCTGTTGTGCTTGTTTTCCCACGACCCTCGATTTTTCCTATTAAAAACTCCTGCCATAGAAACGGATGATTCCTCAGTCCACAATATTTTAATAAAAAAATCGGGATCTTCATCCAACTTTTAATTCATCTGGCGGCAAAAAATCCAACCTTTTCCTTTTATGAGCTTCTGTTAAAACTTATACCTGTAAGATTTTATATGGTCTGTAGCTGTTATTTTTTAAAGTAAGTTGGGTTTTGGAATAACTCTTATCTAATTGATCGACTACATTATTTATACTACATTCAGAATATTCTAAAAAATAATACAATTTCAAAAAAAGTCTATTCGCGAATAAATATATATATGGGTTTATCTTCGAAATGAAGCAGTATATCTAGCTGTTCTACCCGGTTTGCTTGAATTACATGCTTTTTTCTACTAAAACTGGAGGTATTATTCACCTTCCGGTAAATATTTTTGAACGTATTTTCTGAGGGTGTTGGAGGATTTGGATACAACACCATATATGCTCTTTTTGCTGCACGTTTATTGTTGTTGTTTTATATATATCAAGTAAATATTTGGACATTTTCTTCCTCACTGTAAATCATTTTGATTATTTCATTAAGGAAATGTCACTTATCAAACATAATAATTGTCATTTTCATAGCTCACTTTAATGATTTTAACTTTTCCATATTTACAGTAACTAGTTTAACTAAGATATTCGACGTTTAATAACTCAAAGATGGTATATGGTAGGGGTCATATATGGTATATTTTTGAAATCAGGAACAAAGGATCATTCCAAAAATTTAATAATGTACTGAGTATCCCATTTAAAAAAGATATTATTTTTTGTATCCCCTGAAATCTGCAAGTTACTGTACTTTTGATAGCATTTTAACAGAACTCAGTCATAACCACACAACTTTTATTTAAACCTATTTTTTCTATAGGCAATAATAACGATGATAAGGGGTGGGTAATTTATAATGAATAACCCTGTACTTGCATAATATACATAAACCAGGAATATTGGTACGTCCTATTGTTTCGGCAATCGAATCGCCGACTTACCACCTATCAAGGGTGGAGTTCGAAAGTTTACTTATTGCACCACCTAATTTCTCTCTGATTAATTCCAATGATTTCATTAATAAGGTGATAAATATTCAGTTGCAAGAAGGTAAAATTTTGTACTCCTTTGACGTTTGTTTCCAAGTGTTCTAATACCATAGATATTGGACTACCTTAAGGATCTACTCGAATTAAACAATCTCAGTCAAAATGTAGTAAAAGAATATCTTCAACTCACTAAACTTTACATGAAACAAAATTGCTTGCGATTCAACGGTAATTTCCTCGAACAACATAAAAGAACCGCAAAGGGTAATTCTTTCTCACCAATCATTGCCAGTCTCTTCCAGAACAGATTCGGGACAGAAGCAAAAGAAGAATTCGAGTATTTCCCCAGGGTTAGGCTTAGGTATGTGGATGACATTTTTGCAGTGTTTGATACAAAAATCACTGATATTGATAACTTTGTTTTTAAATTAAACAGTCGTTTCGAGTCAATTAAATTCATATATGCAATTGAAAACTGGACAAAACTGGACAACTAACATTTTTAGATGTATTAATAATTAAAAATAGTGAAAATAAGTTAAAATTTGACATAATACAGAAAAGATATCACTACTCTAAGATATATCCCTAAGGACTCTCACTATTGTGCTCAACACAAAATGGCGAGTTTTAATTTTCTAGTCCATCGTCTATTAAGCTTTCTCCTCAATAAGGAGAGGTTTGAAAAAGAAAAGTCATTGATTAAGGATATAGCTGCGAGTCATGGATATTCTGTAAGTTTAATTGATAAAATAATTAAGAAACGAAAATTTAAAGTCACTTCGAAATTCCTCAATCCTCCAAAATGAAAGACAAAATCTGAAATTTGTGTCAATTCTATTCGATCCTCGATTCATCCGTGGTATTAGTAAGATTTTTTAATGATATATTTATGATAATGGTTCATTCATCACGAAATAAACTACTGTTAGGCAATCCAAAAGACAAAATTGAAACAAACGAAAAGTCAGGGATTTACGAAATTAGCAGTAAGGACTGTAATCAAAAATATGTTGGACAAACTAGACGATCAGTTCAAACTAGATGCAAAGAACATATGGCCCCTGTCAAATATGGTAGAACAGATAAGTCTAGTGCTGCCCAATATACGTTTGAGAACAACCATAAAATATATATAAGCAATTTAAGATAAATTAGGAATGTAACAAATACTAGTTTTAATCATCTCTAGATATAGCCAACTTGGTTGGCGAAACGCGCGTCGAGTGCAGTATATGGTATTTTGGTGTTTCGTAAAAACTACGTCAGTGTTATATAATTTATTTAAGAAACTACAATTAATTTTGGATGTTCTCTAACCTTCTGAAGTTCAACACCCTGTATATTAAACGCTGAAATAAGTCATTATATTATTATTATTTATTAATTAAATTTAGAAAAATATATACGCTTCTGTAATTAACAATGAAGCGATGCAATTTATTTTGCAATTAGGAAAGTTATTACATAGCAAATCCAAGAAAATGCGAAACTAAACATATTAAGAAAAAATTTCAGTTCCTCTTCCTCGGCCTAATAATAATAATAATAATAATCACCACAAAAATTAGACAACCCCCAAATCCGAAGCCGAAACTGTCTGAAAAAGGGTTACACTTAGAAAACCGTGGACATACAACTATACCCACCGACATTGCCTGTGCTGGAGGCGGGATTTGATACTGCAGCTACGGTAGAATTATTTCTAATCATGCTTGCCATCGCATGCTTTGGTCAACTTAAAAAGTTTATTCGATTTCTGAAAAAATGTGCATTTGTAATATCATTTCTCCCAAGACGGGAAGTAAAGAATGATTATAATATATGTCGAATTATTCTTATATTTCCAAATAATAAATTTTCTATAGATTTTGTCTATACCTATTTGCTTTAGTCATTCTTCATTGTTTTTCTGTTTCCGTAAACGGATCCTCTGAGGAACACCATAATTTTCCTTCTAAATTTTTCTACGAACTCAAAAATAAAGACGCCAAGAAATCGAATGGGTCACCTAAAATGACCATTTAAACCATAATCTAAACTATCTAAAATGATGATCCATACAGACAAAGATTGCATGGTTTTTGAACAACAAACACATATTATTCAGTACATGACAGTTTTCCCCAATTTAAAACAAAATCTCTAAAACCAAAATAAATTATCTCTGAAATGAAACAAAAAAATAAAAACAAAAAAGAAAGTCTAATAAAAAAATTAACTAAATGCGTAAAGTCTATATTCGTGTCATGATGATTCAATTTGCAATTTGTAAGGCATACATACATTTATTTTTGAGGACTCAAAACATTCAAGACATTAAGGATTAAATTAAATGTTAGTGTAAATACAATTTTTATCACTCTGTTTATATTATATGGTAGGTAGGTTTCTTTTTGTTCCTAAATAAATTTATTTAAATATTGTTTTGTTTTAAACTTTAATATTGCTAGCAAATATATCAAATTTCTTGGTGTAATAACAATTGTCTACACTAAAGTTACTGTTTTATAGGGAATACTAAAAAAACTGAAATATACTGACCTAGTTGCAAAAAGAACTTCCTGTGGGAAAAACAAGATAGCGCCGTTTTCGTGATAGTGTTTTTCCGGTTCTGTTTGAATTTTTTATTTGATTCGTTATGTCCTCTTCCAAACTTTGTAAAGACATTTCTATACAAATAACAACTAAAAACAAATACGATATCGCTGTATTCATTTTGATTTCTCACGCATATCGTATTCTGAAGTTTGTAAAACTGAATAAGCAAAAAAAATATTATACAAAACAAACTTCCTAATTATTTTACCGTTTTGAAATCAACGGGATCTCTACCGACGTGTCATGCTCCATAAATTAGTGTAAACTGTAACAATAGTAAATATTGAATTTAATCATATTTGTTGCATTGTTGATGTCAATAGGTGTTTATGAAGTTAGAAAATAATAATTTTAGCAAAGCATAGAATTAACAATTTTAAATAATGTTGAGGACTTAAAATGTGTCTATTTTAATTATTAGTTTATTTGCCTGACCTACAAAAATGTATTTCTATTTCGAGGAATTATATTTTATGTGTTAATTGAATAAACATCTGTAAAACCTTTATTAAAGCATTATTAATTTCTCAATTTTTCAGTAACCGGCTAATATTCTGTTTTTGGGATGGTTACTTTTAAGCTTTCATCTCTAAATTGCTATTTTTAAAATATCTTTTTTACATTCAAATAATGACTTGATGTATATATACACCTATATACTTATGGTCAGATCGTAATTTTTTACAATAGAAACCATATCGCAGACGCGTGTGTGATGACATTAAAGAAACTCGGTTTTAGAAAATAAATATTTCCTCCTCATATCAAATTCCTATAGATACACCCCCATCAGAGATCTACATGAGCGTTGTAACGACATTAAAACGGACTATATTAAAAACATTTCTCAACAATCAATTGTCAAATAGTCTGCTATTAAACAATATCACACAAATTAGGGAATATAACACACCCTTTAGAATAAAACACAAAATACCGTACCAGTCGTTGCCTATCTTTCGACAACCCTTGTAGGCCAACCTCGCCAAAATTCCAAATTAATCTTCGTTTTCTTTCTTCTTGTTTCCTTTTTTCCGTCAAAATTTGTTTATAATTATTTATTGAAAAGTTTATTATATCTTGTAAGTAAATATAACTTTTGGATGAAATAAGAAATTGTTAAAATATCAAAAATTAAGCGGTGTGACATAACCGCTCAACAGACAAATTGTCTTAAGAAGGGTTTTTGAGAGAGGAATTTTCCCTTTCTTGATAAACAAAATTTATCAGTGAAGTATCTTTTTAATCATAGTTTTTTTTTAACCATTTTTATCAATTATCTTTAATGAAATTTTTATTTTTTAAACCTTGGTATAAGTTTTTAATGACATGTACTAATTACATCCTTTTTTAATTTAAGATAGGTGTTAGTATTTTAAATTTAATTTTTAAATATCAAATCGACTCCATCCCTATCCAGCCCTTTTATTTGCCACGGCAGCGCATCGCACCGTGGATGTTTGGCTGGCTCTTGGCGTGGATGTCGAAATTATTGTTTTATACATAATATTTAAATGTATTGTTTTGTTAAATATGATTTGAACGAAACAACTACTCAGCGGGCAAATACCCCGACCTGCATTGGATTATACCTTCAAATCATGATAGATCGATAGCCAATATCATTTGTCAATTCCTAACCAGACATAGACCGGTTTCGAACTTATTAGTTCTCCTCAGTATGCCATAGGTCATGGAACAGACAAATGATAGTGGCCAACCTGCTAGTCATATACTGAGTAAGGTAAATTGAGTAGTGGAGAGAGGTATGTGAAACTTCTCATATGGTCCAAATGCTACTATCCGACCAACATCATAGGTGTCTCTGTGATGGATAGCGACTTGCGAAGCAAGTACCGAGAGCGGCGAACTCTAGCCCAGGTGGTCTAAACTACTGTTGACAAATGATATTGGCTACCGATCTATCATGATTTGAAAGTATAATCCAATGCAGGTCGGGGTATTTGCCCGCTGAGTAGTTGTTTCGTTCAAATCATATTTAATAATAACAGTAGTTGCCCTTGTAATCTACAATGTTTGTAATCTTCTGTTTTTATTTTATGAAAAAATGTTCCTCAATGTTATATACATTCTATCAATTTAAAACGTCAAAATATATAAGACAAATGTTCATATTTTGAATTATGTAAATAAAACATAAAACATAAAACATGTTCAATTTCTAACCCCTTAAGGTGTTCCAAAAGAATGAAAGACATTAAATAGTGGCAAGAGGTTATCGCTTTCGTATTGTAACTGGAGGGAATCATTTCTTAAATAAATGTAAGTTATCATAATTGGTGTCAACAGCATTTTAATCTCAATATTTTATTCTTCTAATACCATGAATATTGTTTAATCCAATGTCATCTTGTATCTAAGTGAAGTAGTTGTTTTAATAGTTTCTGCGATAAAATGTATTTAAAGTGCCGTGTTTAATTTATTATCTACGTAAAACTTTTATACTAGTGTATTCAGATAAGAATGACGGAGTAAAATGTAAGAAACTAGAGATGTTTTATTGTTATCATATTATTTGAAAGCATGCTTCCAATAATTAATTCATTATTTTTTATAGAAACACGATGAGGTTTCAAAATTTTAGAAAGTATTGATTTGAACGATATCGATATTACTACGCATGGTGTATGTGTACTTCATCTGGCTACCTGTATACTATTTAGTCTAACTATTGCAAAGAACAAGATGAGAGACTGAAGATCGGTTGGGGATTCGAGTTATAAAAAAATTTATATCACGCCATTCACTCTTAAAGAATGCGAAAAAACAGCAGAAGAAATTTTTTGATTTGTACCTAATCATAAACTAATTTGCATAGTGCATGAAACATGATGTTGAAATCGACACTAACCGTACGAGAAACGCGATTTGGAAAATGTCTCTTGATGACTTCTAAACAAATGCAGCCAGATAAATGCATAGAATCACATAACTACGAGTTCGATAAATCAAAAGGAATTTTGGTAATAAAATGGGATGACAACAAAGAAGTTTTTGTTATTTCTAAGTATAGTATCATTGAACCACTGGATAAATTTTCTAAAAATCGGTTGAAAATTACTCTCAATTTACTAGTATTTCTTTATTTATAAGCATAACTAGATGTTATCTGTAAAAAGAGAAGAAGCACATCACTATTCCAGTGACAAAGCTTATACAACAAAACTCACACATTAGTGTAATAGATATTCTGAATAAACAAATTTCCCTTTATAGAACCAGAATAAGTTCCAAAAAGTGGTGGCAATTATTTACTCAGCTACCACACCGATGTGATAAATACTTGGAGAATTTTTCAAATAGTTTATTCTGATGAAAATGTTTGGTTACTGGATATACGCAGGAGAAATGTTATAGCCGATAGCTGGGAAAGTAATTGTAATATACTTATCTATTATAAGTTTTTGTAAATGTCCATTTTATTCCATATCTGAATAGAACTATTTACCAAGAATACCTAATTTGTTTTACTCATTTTTAATTGTTATTGTTGTCAACTAAATGCGCATAACATCCTCGGGTCCAACGTCCTTCTAAGGGAGGAGATGAGCTTCCTCGTACTCAGTGGCAGCCTGACCATCATTAGCAGATCAGAAGACTCGACGAGGGAACTAAAGACGTACATGGCTGAGGGGATAACTGAAGGTTGGTAAAAAAGGCCAGTTTGTGGCCTACTTGACAGGCGTCAGCCTTCCACACTATTACTATGCTGAATTTAGTAGAACAAATATGTCAGATGTGCTTATTCCAAGTTATCTTGTCATCTGGGTATTTTGTGGGTATTAAATTGTTTTCTCACTCAAAGGTTACTAGTATAGGACACCTTTTATGAAAATTAATATGTACTATTTTTTGCTCATTTAGTATTTAATGATTTCGTTGGGACCAAGCCTCTAATTCATCACAAGTACATTTTTCGATAGTATTTCTAGGCATGGTGCAGATGAGGTAAAGGTAATTGTGGTATCATCCTCATACATTGTAACCGTACCATTAGATTTATATTGTTGTAGATCTTAAGCTTACTTTCAAAGAAGAACTATCAGGAGTAAATAAATAAGTTTTGCAGAGAAAAAAATTGCGATTGAAATTTGCGAAAAAAAAGTTTGCAGCATATTCAAATAACTATTGCTGTTACAAGTATCTTCAAAAACATATGACCCTATAATTCCATGGTAAGATACTGCGCAACAAACATTTACTTTTTTAAAGTATTGTCGCCTATGTTATATTCCAAAATTACGATAAGCATCACTCCAATATAGACTATATTACGAAGATACAATCCCATTAGTCAAGATGGTGGATTCATCTGCAAAGATGATTTTTTTTATGAAATTTTCTACTCATTCTTCCAATCCATAAAATAAAAATAAAGACGTTTTGCTTCGTCGCCTGTCTCTAAGGTGTGGTTTGTTAAGATATATCTTATTGTGTTTTAAAATTTTTTGAATCTGAGATTTCTTAACCACTTCCAAATATTTCTCGTCTTCTTAATGACAGTCTAGGATGTTCCTCTACTGACTGTAATACTAACATCTTCATATATTTTTTTTTCGATCTTGGTATTTTCAACAACGATCCAGTTCTGTACTATTTTGTGGCAAGTTGACTGTGCAACACGCACGCTGGGTATTTTGAATTAAAATCTTCGATTACTTTCCGATGGCAAGACTCAGCAATTCCATAACACTGTATTAGATAAATTTTTTTCTGTAAAATTAGCATTTTTACAATAGTTGTTAATAATGAAGTAGGAAATGATGTTGTACAGTACAATGACAAATCGATGCAAAAAAATGCCACTATCAACGACAAGCCAACTCCTCAGTTATACAGTTTTTAATTTTTATAACACTTTATATGAAATTTTTTTTTAAAAAGTCGAATTAGGTAAATTTATCCGCAAATTGGAATTCTGACATAAATTTTAAATCTAACAACATTTCTTAGTAACAGTTTTTGATATAATTAAAATTGAGCATGGTATACTCTCACATAGTTTTCAGATTTTTTAATTTTCTGAACGTCACATGTTAACTTACTTCATGGCAATCATATTTTTAACAAAAGCAAAGCTTTTTACGAAGAATAAATTTTCCTCGTATACTGAGGAATAAAAATGTTTACCCTCTTATCCACTCAAACTGTGGACATACTGTAGATAGGTTTCTAATTTCACAAAAAATTTGCCTTTTTTTATAGTTACGTCACTGAAATTTTCACAGTGAAGAATGACCCTAAAATAAAATTTCAAAACGGTGTAACTTTATAAAAAGCAATATTTTTTGATGAAATTAGAAACCCATTGACTTTTTTCAACTGATTCTGGAAATAAAATGTTTTGCAAATATTTTACAAATTATCTAAAAAATAACTTTAGGGCACACAATTCTTGCAATTTTTTTCACAAATTTCAATCGCAATCTGCAAAACTTCTACATTTAATCTTGATAGATATGCCGCCTATACCCGATACTACAATACCTAAATATGATTAACCCAAATTTCACCAACCGCCACTGACAGAACCCCCACTTTGTCGCGGAATATACTAAGATTAATTTCTGCTTTAGAAAAAATCCCAACACCTCGATCTGGGATCGAACCCGAGATTCCTAGGTGAAAGGCACAATATTGGGAATTACAATTTTAATACAAACTATTTTAGGACCTGCAATAATCTACTTGTAAATTATTAATAATTCAATTAAGTAAGGTAAATATGAGATTTATAAGAATCCAAAAAATCTAATTTATTCTTTAATTTTTTAACATCAGTATTAATTAGGGATCTTTTAACGTTGGTTTCAAAATACTTAGATAAACAAATTTTTAAGTAAATGTTTGAGCATCATATAAACTGTGCCATTTTACACTTCCTGTCTAATCCATAGCAACAAACGACTAAGAAACACGTAAAGACTTTTAAGACGCAAACAGACAGTACAACAACCTTTGCAAAGATTTGATATGAACTTAGACAAATAGTTACTGACAAAACTCGACACCGTATCAAATCGATCGCGTTACCCAAGATGAAGTGTATTTGTTTTATATGTTTGGCTACCCTGCTTTTTGCAACGGAGATAAATTGCAAGAGGACAGAGGATAAAAATGTTGTCCTTTCTCGTCGTAAGAGGTACTTGGCTTTCCCAGAAGGATCGACTTTCGTTGTAAGTTTGATTGAAAAATAAAATTATTGACTCATGAAATATCCAAGAGATAACAGATTTTATATATTTTTTCGTTACCATTTTCTGCATTTGATATATACCTTTATTAAAATATGATACAAAAAGAAAACACAATACCGGGTGTAAATGAAAAGTGGCTCACCCCTCTATTTTCATTGTTTATAGTAATAAATTGATGAAATTTTAATATGTTGTTGTATCCAAAAAATTGCATTAGAATACAGTATTTTCAATTTTTATGCAATTCCGGTTTCGCCAGAAATTACCCCAACTCTTATTTTAAATGGGACATCCTGCATATTTTTACATTTTTGGAATCCATGGAGAATTCTGAATATAACAGTATACATTTGTCTTTGATTTTTATTTATTTCTCTTTTTAACGAAAATTTTAATTTTTGAATTATTGTGTGTGTATGATTTACAAAAAGTGTTTCTGACAAGGTTTTTTACTATTGCAAAAATTGAATTACTGTTTTATAATAGGAGCCTTCAAATGTGGGAGGATTGGTTTTTCTAAAAAATGCATATTTGTCAAATCTCAAAATAGTGACTCATCACGATTACAGTGAGACTCATAACTTAGCAATTCCATAAGAAATCACAGTAGAAATATCAAAATTAGTATCAAAAAAGTAGTGTGTTGTGAAAACAATTATCACAAATAAATTTATTTGTTTAAAATAGCTGTCAAAATAGTTATCAAGTAAACAATGGTTATACTATCATTACAATAAGCGTAATTTAGAAGTGTACTAGTCATGACAGCTATTTTAAACAAATAATTTTATTTGAGATAATTTCACTCTAACTCGAAAATTAAAGTGTTCTTTAAAAAAAGACATAAATAAAAAAATCAAAGAAAAATTTACACTCTTATATTCAGAATTCACTGTAGATTTCAAGAATGTAAAAATATACAGGGTGTTTTATTTAAAGTAAGAAAGTTGGGGTAATTTCTGGCGAAGCCGAAAGTGCATTAAAATTGAAAATAATGTCTTGTAATACAATTTTATGTGTATAACAACATATTACAATTTCATCAATTTATTTCTATAAACAATGAAAATAGAAAGGGTGAGCCACTTTTCATTTACACCCGATATATTTATGAAAGAAATATTCGTTTGTAAGCCAATTTTTATAGAAAGTGTAATTTGAACACCACACACTTAAAAAAAGTTATTTGAAGCAACGAAAAATTATTAACACCAAAGAAAGAATATCTTTCTATATACGCAACAAAATTTTTATTTGTATGAAGAGAATTTAAGTCTTGATATATTCTATTTGATTTAAGTAAATTTTAATTACGTTAACAGTATGCAAGTTTTAAATCTATTAAATTGTTACTTGAACCAATAGAAAGTATTCTTCCATCAAGAATGAATTTATTTAGTATAAAATCGACATTTTTTAATACAAGCTTCATTTCGTGTGAAATTAATAAAATATTTCTTCAGCCACCGACAGCATTTTTTTAATTTGATGAAACTTATAATAACTTAAAAAAAAATATTTGCTGGGAGCAAACAATTTATTTCATTTCAATATAGAAGGCATTTGTTTGAGGGTTGGAGTTTTAAATAAAATAAATATAGTAATAATAATAATAATAATAAGTGCAAAGGATGCAAAGGACCGGGGGTGCAAAGGACCGGCAACCTCCACGTTGGTGCACCCTGGACAGGCAGAGGCAACTCTGCCTGACTAATGCCGGCCGGGAGTACCAGGGCTAACTACCCTGGTACTCTTAATGCTATGGTTCCATATAACCTAAGAAGGGCCCCCTCACATTCGACCTCAGTCGGATGGAGGTCAAGGACAGATGGGAGGGGCCTTACCGGACGGTCCTAACGATGACGAAAATGCAAATGTACATGGACGCTTTAAGTGGACGAGGGAACTTCGGGATGATTTGCTGACCTGCCGCGAGAGTAGCGAACCTGAGCGAAGGGGATACATGGCGCGATTGCATGCACTATGGTGCGAAATGCATCCAGAGCATCGCGCCTTCTCTCAACAACATCTGAGAGATCAAGTATCCTTTCTGCTCAGGACAGGTTACGTAAGGGCACCCCGTCAGCTGGAAGAACTGCCAGCCGCAGTACCACCGAGGCAATTACCGGCTGATGGGGAACATCCTTTAGAGTTCACCGGTGTAGACTTAAGGACGAGGGTTAGCCTTAACACCAGGGCTAACCTAAAGCCACAAGACCTGGCTAGAATGGACGCGGTCATTGATGAGGAAATTCCGGAAGATGTAGACATCTGGCAAATCAACTGTGCCGTGTACAACGCCGCGAAGCAACTCGTCCCCCGTGAGAGGTCAACCAATCACGGGGTCGAGAAAGCCAAGCGGCGTGTACAAAAAAATCGAAGGCAAGATACAGTCGGCAAGACAACACGCTTCTCGGATCCAGAGTGTGGTGGAATATAAGACGTCTGGTAGAGTTTTTACTCCCAGAATCCGGCGAATAGCAGCCGGATTAAGACGTCAACACCATACTCTAAATCTGACAGTGATGCTTACCATCAAGCAGCACTGTCTAGATAGGATCCGAGCGCTCATGGCGTTAAAGAAAACATTAAAGAGGCGAGTGAGGAGTATGGAACAAAACAATTTGTTCCGTACGAATCCTTCCCGCCTCTTTCAAGTGCCACAGCCTTTTTATCGACAATCCGCCGACTGTAGAAGGTGTCGAAACCTTCTGGAAGGGAATCTACGAAACGACGCGTCCATTCAATAGCGACACTCCATCAATTGCACACTTCGAGGCTCTGTGCCACAGACATCGTCAAGAGCCAGAAGAAGTGTGCCCGGCAATCAGTACGTAGGAAGTTCAACAAGCACTTGTTGGTACCAAGAACTTCGCTGCCCCGGGCCCAGACGGCATTAACAACTGGTGGTGGAAGAAATTTCCCTTCCACTCACCACCGCCTGGCGCGAGTTTTCAACTCATGGTTGAACGAGGGGCAGCTGATTCCGGACTGGTTCGTCGAGGGACGTACTGTGCTTATCTCCAAAAAGGGGGATCTTTCTGACCCGAGGAATTATAGGCCGATCACTTGCCTCAACTCCTGCTACAAGATATTTACACGTATCTTGTATGCTAGGACACTGAGGTCTGTTGATCCGGTCTTCCAGCAGATACACGAACAGCGTGGTGCCAAGAAGGGCATGGCAGGTGGCAAAGACAGCCTGCTGATAGACCGCTATATTACACAGGATTCTGTGCAATACAAGCGGAATATATCGATGGCCTGGATTGATTACCGCAAGGCATTTGATACAACATCACATGAGCTATTGTTGTACTTGCTCGAATGTCTTGCGGTACCAGCACCACTAGTGAGATGCATAGAACAGCTGCTCCCGCTCTGGAAGACCCGCTTCACCATAACATCAGGTGCACAGCGGGTCACGACAGAGCAGGTGGCATTCAGGAGAGGAGTTTTCCAGGGTGACTCCCTGAGTCCTCTCCTCTTCTGCATCTCACTGCTGCCGTTGTCTGTTGGGCTCCGCCAAATCCGCGGATATCAATGTGGACCACCCAGCGACCGGAGGCATAAGGTCACCCATCTATTTTATATGGATGACCTTAAACATCATGCCTCCGGAGAGCGTGAACTACAAAACGCTCTTAGGGTGGTCGAAGAATATACGCGGGCAATTGGTATGGAGTTCGGGTTGGACAAATGTGCAGTCGTCCACCTCAAGAGAGGACGATGCGGGGGAATTCCCTGAAGATGCGCAGCTCGCAGATGGAAGCATCCTAAGACATCTGGATGCCGGAGAGACCTATACATACATGGGTGTGCAACAAAGGCACATCCAAGATGTAACACAAATAAAGGATTCTCTCCGCGGCAAGTACAGACACCGCCTCCGAAAGATTTGGTCTTCCGAACTTTCGGGGAAGAACAAGGTGTCTGCAACTAATATGCTTGCCGTTCCGATTCTGCTCTACTCCTTCGGAGTAGTAAAGTGGGTAGATGAGCTGCGCCAATTAGACAGAGATACCCAAGATGATGAATATCCACAGAAGTATTCATCCTAGATCGTCCGTTCCTCGTGTGTACCTCCCACGTCAACGGGGGGGGCCGAGGACTCTTGAGCCTGGAGTGTACGCATGGCAGAGTAATACTGAGTATGGCATGTAACATACTCAGGAGGTCAGATCCCCTCTTGCGGTTCGTAAAACATCACGAAACTGTAGGAGTGGGAGCAGGATTGTTCAAGGCAGCAAAAAGAGCCACAGATGAACTCGGTATCGAATTTGACATCAGGCGAGGAGGCCGGCGAGGTGCTGATGTTGAGTCAGTCACCGAACTTCAGCCAAATCGTCTGAAAGCCCGAATCAGAGCTGCCGAACAGGAAAATCTGTTTCGGCAGCATGTCGATAAACCCCAGCATGGTGTCTTCTATAAGAACATAGAAACACTGGGTTTATCGACCAGGCTGACCTTCGCCTTTCTAAGGTCAGCAGGGCTTAAATCGGAGACCGAGGGATTCATTATGGCCTGCCAAGATGGTGTTATCAACACCTTGGTCTACCGTAGCCGCGTGTGGCGTGTAGAGGTTCCTGATATCAACTGCAGGACCTGCCATAAGGCGCCGGAATCGCTCATGCACTTACTTTCTGCATGTCCTATATATGCGATTTCGGCCTACATCCACCGACATAACGCGGCTTTACGAGTGCTATACTACCATCTAAGGCACTCGTACGGGGTAGACCAGACACCAGTGCTGCCTTACGTCCCCGGAGATATTGAGTCCGTTGTCGAGAACGAGAAATGCCGGATTTACTGGAACTACTCGTTCCCGACTGTCAGGCTAATCCAAGCCAAGAAGCCTGACATAGTCCTCCTCGACCATCAACTCAAGGTGATGTATGTCATCGAGTTCTCGGCACCTGCGGAGAAAAACATCACCTTGAAAGAGGAGGAGAAACGGACCAAATATCGCGATCTCCGGTACGAGCTCCAAGTGCTGTACCCAGGCTACTCGGTCAAAATGGTCGTCCTTATTATCGGTGTACTCGGAGGGATAAAGCCTACGCTGCTCTCGGAACTGAAGATCATACCGGCCTGCCAAAAATCAGCTGAGTGGCTGGCAGGCCAAATGCAGAAGGCGGTCATTCTTGGTTCTCTCCGTCTGCTTAGGGCACACGATTCCGGAGCCTACAGTCACTAACCCTGCGGGATGTGGGGAGTGGCTGAGGTTAATGTGCTATCGCGACTCCCGTGAGGCGCCGGAGGCCACGGGAGGACTGTCCATCGTCGGGCAACCGAAAAAAAAAATAATAATAATATTTATTTACCAGAAAAGTATATACAAATGTGCGTAATTAACTATAAGTAACATTTGATAAATTATATCCAAAATATCTGATGTGGCCAGCAAATAACTGTCATATACTAGTATATCTAAAAAAAATCATTCTATTTAATTTTTCACTTACCTTATTAAATTTTAATAGCGTACCTTGAAATGCTTCATTAAAATTTTTAAAATTAATTATCAGCGTCCTTTGATACTGTCAATAATAATTCATGTTATATATTTCAATAATTTCTTCCTATTGACATTTTTGTAACTAAATTAGACATATCAAATGTCAAATTAATTTAAATTTATCCTAACCCCATTTTATGATGTCAAATGTTTAAAATATTTACATCAGCTTTATTTAAGTACTGGGAAAATATATTTTATTAGCTTGATATAGTAGAGGATTGATAATCTTTCATCAAGAATATATTTTTTTGTAAAGAGGAATACAAAAAAAGTTTGGGTCCTCGGGACCTCCTTTCATCTGGCCAATTTTACTCATCACCGAATTTTTCATTGTCTTTGGCCTTTAGGACATGTGTACCAAATTTAAAAGCTTTATCTCAAAAACTCTGGCGACATTCGTGATACTACAGTCATGCAGAGAGATTTTTTTTCCACAAAGTTATGTTTTTACTTTCTTGTACCTAATATAAGGAAGTGTAGTAATCGTGATTTTTTTCGACCTCGAGATTTTGATTGATATATACGTTTTGAACCCTTCTGAATCCATTCTGACTATTTTCCGAAAGATGTATGTCGGTGCGTGTGTGTAGATGTGTGTGTGGATGTGTGTGTGGATAGGTGTGTGTGTGTATGTATGTGTGTATCCGCGATAACTCAAAAAATACTAATGAGAGACTTTCCAAATTTGGCAGTTAAAATAGTCAACAACATTTTAGGTGATACATTTAATTTGGTGAATGTGATACCGCCAGAAGAGACATAATGAATGAAAGAAGAAAAAAGGTACAATTTCGGGAAAAAAATTAAAAATGTTGACGAATCTCGACGAATTATAACGAAAAAACATAACTTTATGAAAAAAAATCTCTCCGCAAGTCTGTAGTATCGCGATAGCAGCCACAGTTTTTGAGATAAAGCTTTCAAATTTAGTACACTTGTTCTAAAGGCCAAAGACAATGAAAAATTTGGCAGAATTGGCCAGCTGAAAGGGGGTCCACGGAACCCAAACTTTTTTGTATTTGACTACAAAAAAAAATTCTTGATGAAAGATTATAAATCATGTCTACTATATCAAGCGTATAAAATATATTTTCCAACTACTTAAATAAAGCTGATGTAAACTGAAATATTTTACACAATTGGCCTCATAAAATAAGGTTAGGATAAATTTAACAGTTTGACGTTTGAAAGGTCTAATTTAGTTACAAAAATGTCAATGTCAGCAACAAAAAATTATTAAAATATATATGAATTATTATTGACCGTATCGAATGACGCTGATAATAATTATTTAAAAATTTTAATGAAACATTTCAAAGTAAGCTATTAAAATTCAATTGAGCTAAGTGAAGAATTAAATAGAATGATAGAAAGTTATGTGCTGGCCACATCAGATATATTTTATGTTGTGTATACACGGCCTACCATAATTAAAATAAAATGCTAACAATCAAGTAACGATATTAGGTTTTTTTACGAAATGTGAATCAGGCATGCTTAGAAAGCCTACATGCCGAATTTCATATTATAACTCTTACTACGACATAAATTTTTGTGAAATAAAAAAAAAAAAATTTTCGGAATGTTTTCTTGCAGTTTAAACGGTAAAGATTTTTGTTTTAGGTAATTTTGTGCGAAACTGTAGCAACTATTATGCCTTTCGAAATATTTTATGAAGGAATTAATTGGGGGTGTAGCTTACCCATTGCCAAATGTTTCCACGGTACAGACGTATAGAAAAAATAAACACGAAGATCGTAGGCGACATCGGAGGGATTTATACAGTCGTTTCGAAACGATTATGGACGCGTAAGTTGAGTTTTATGTTTATCGTTATATTTTGCTTTTCTGAAAGCAGCGGATGTGATAACAAACAAATACACAGTGTCTCTAACAAAAATTTAAGTTTTTGATTTTAATGCAGAAATCTAAAAGATACAATTACCTACATATTTATAATGGAAAGCTAAAAAAAAATAAAATCATAGTAAAAACGACAGCCGAACGATGCGGTGGTGTTTTCGTACGTACTTATTCACGGTGATATAATTTAATTAACCCTAGCGAATTTTGTAATTTACAATAATTGTTAAAAAACTTGACGTGCCTAGGTGAGTCCGTTCCTTTTACAAATCGAGACGATGATGTAATTTTCATCATGATGATGTAATTTTCATGTAATTTCAGACACAGCAAATGTTAACACTAATTTAAACGTTTCCAATATTAGTGTATTAGTCACTGACGAATTAATACATCAACCGATAAATATGGATGCAAAAAATGATCAACAAAACATGATGATACAGATACAGAATGATACAGAAATTCGCTATCGGTTAAGCGATAGTGGCTCGTACTGGGTATATATTGAATCAAAGGACAAAAATATTGGTAAACTCCATGCTATACGTGTAGGCCATTTTTTTGTGTCAAAATAAAGAAATAAAATTAGGGATAAAATATATAAACCAAATAGGCCGCAACAAAATCAAGGTTGAATTTAAATATGCAAAAATGGCTAATTTAATCATCTCGCACGATATTATAAACAACAACAATTTAATAGCATATATACCAAAATTGTTTGTTCAGAGAAAAGTTGTTTTACGAGGTGTCGATATCTCTTTTGATGAAAACTTAAAAGAAATAAAATCAGAAAACCATCAGGCAATTGAAGTTAAACGTATGACACTCATAATTACTTTACAGGATGGCTTAACTAAACAAATCTCGAAACAAAGTGTGATTGTTTCATTTATGGGTATATCCTTGCCTAAATATGTTACAATAAATAGCGTTCTATTTGAAGTGGAACCCTATGTATACTCTATTATACAGTGCCACTCATGACTTAAATATGGACATATGAAATAGCAATGTAAATCGGAACCAAAATGCCAACGCTGTGGTAAAAACCACCAAGACGAATTCCCCACTTTAAATGTTAGATGCATACATTGAAATGACACAACGCATAATTCTACTTCAAAAAAAATGCCCAATTTATACAAAACAGAGAAACATCAAAACAATAATGGCAAAAATTAATATTTCATTTAAGAAGGCGGAAACTTTAGAAAATATTTCTTCATAAGCAAAAATTATCACAAATAATCGCTTTGATATTTTATCTGATTATGACGAAAACTTCCCTTTTTTGTCTCCCACAAATATCAATCCCATGATTTCTAAACCTCGCACAAGACCAAACATAAATCAACAAGCTTCGTGGCAATCTAATTCAAACAATAAAAAAGAAAAGGGGCCGACTTAGATTTCCCTCCTGCACGCAGGCAATGTTTTAATACAGCATCCATGAACAAAACACCTGTATTACCAAACCCATATAGGGATGAAATTATGCAATATAAAGAAAAACTCATATGTGGGGTAGACGAGGTACTCACACAATTGGTACCAAATACAAATATAACAGATATAGCCAAAAATATTCACTTAAAAGAATCCGTTTATAACCTTGTTAGCAGTTTAGATATTATTAATAACAGTAACATTCAAATCCAACAGTAACTTAAAAATTTTACAATGGAACGCACGTTCCGCTGTTCCTAATAAAACTAGTTTAATACAGTTTCTAAAACACGAAAAAAATTAACATTGCATTGTTGTCTGAAGCCCATTTCAAGGCAGGTTCACAAATTAAATTTCAGGGTCATAACGTTATCCCCCAAGGATAGGCCGTCGCAATTTTGGTAGCTAATCATTTTAACTTACAAAATTTAAATGTAAGCACTTTTGAATTGTTTGAAGTATGTGCTATCACAGTAACCATTAAGGAAAAAAATAAATTTTGTTTCCTTATACATTTAACCACGGTAAATTTTCAGCACACCTATATAAAATCGGCGTTATTGATAGCCTTCAATGTTTGTGTGGATTTGAGTCAGGAGATTTACTACATATACTATTTAACTGTAATTTATACAGAAATCACTCAGGCCATTCCCATGGAAGAATAACATTTTCCACGGCCCTTTTGGTTGCGTTCTGTCAAGTAACAACGTCCGGATTATCAAGGCAATTCAGTTTTTTCTAGCTTCAATAGGGTTAAATATTTTATATGCATCACCCCTTTGGATGTTATTTCGCAGTTTGTCTTAGGTTTAATTTCGTACCTCTGTGTGGTCCTATTTTAAGTGTACAGCCCTTTCCGTGGTCTGTTTTGTGTGTCAAAATGAAAGTCTTCAATAATGACTAGAGCTATCAAAAATATTCCGTGGGAGAGTGGCGTACGCGAAATTAACTAATACGAGAAACTATTACAATTTATAACAATGTACGTAAAACTTACCCTCTTAACTAGCTTGATGAACTAGCTTGCTTATCACAAATTGGAGAAGACGTGTAGCCATTTTGCAGCATCAAGTATGTTTCTATGGTTGTCTGCATGTAGACACTAATTGAGTACTGTGTACTGTACTTTCCAGCCTTATTTTAGTTCTTGTTCCTGATCTATCCCATCGTAGATCCAATTCCTTAGCTACGCTCCGAAACACGTGTCCGTAGCTGCATAATTGTTTCTTTTTGGGGAATATGGCACTAAACCTTCTTTATTGTAAATAAAATTAAATGTATACTAAAAAATACACAGCTGTTGTTATGTGTTGACGAGGCGACAGACTGTAAAATATATTCTATTTTAAATGTTATAGTATGTGTACTGGACCCTTTTAAACCGACATTTCCACTGTTACTAGCTAGCAAAAGACTAACTGAGTGTACTGGCCAAACAATTATGCTGGTGGTGCTGGATACGTTAGAAAAATTTGACCTGTCAAAAAGTCAAGTGTTGATGTTTGTGACCGATGCTGCCGCGACAATGCGTTTGGTAGGCCGTTCTCTTCAAGAACACGGTTTTAGATTGGTACATGTTACGTGTAAAGTGCATGTTTTACACCTTGTGGCAGAAACTATTCGCCAAGGGTTTCCCAGAGGTAGATGCATTAATAGCAAGTACAAAAAAAGTGTTTCTTAAATCTTCTAAACATCTTCGCACATTTCATAGCAAGTGTCCCGGTATTCCCGAACCACTACAGCTGATTCTTGTACATTAGGGAACATGGTCGAAGGCAGCTTTTCATTATGAATATTTACAACAAATAAAAACTGTGATACAATTCATTCCTGACGAGGCTACAGATATTAAGAAAAGCCAGACAAAATTCGAAGATATTTCCGTTGAAACAGCTTTAAAACTATTCACAAGAACTATAAAAGCTTACAAGATGACATAAAAAACAGTGCGTTGTCTTTATCGGAGTAATTGTAAATAGTGAACGAAGTAAATCAACTGCTACCTACATGCCACAGGTGACGCAAAAAATGAGCGCATTAGAGATAGTTCGCACATGTATTATAGTAAGACACCGGTTTGACCAGATTTAGACAAATTTGTGATGGTACTGGTGGTGTATCACCAGATCTGTTAAGTACGTCCATAACTATTTTAAGTATGCCTGTATTACATCAATAGATGTCGAACGGTCGTTCTCAAAATATAAGCATATTTTTTCACCACATCGAACTTTACTCTCGGAGACAACCATAGAAACATACATGATGCAGCAAAGTTTTTAGAGATCTTTTTCAGTTTGTGATAACCAAGCTAGTTGAGAGGGTAGGTTGTGCATACATTGTTATAAATTGTGACAGTTTATTGCTCTTATTACTAGCTAATTTATTTTATTACACTTATTATGATGCGTACGCCCATGTCCTGAGGCGCATTTTCACCAACTCTAATTATGAGGCGAGCCCACTGTTAATCAAATATTTTTAATACTTAAAGTGTATGCGACTGATATTTTTTGTGATATTGTTAAAAGAATAATTTAGTTTAAAACTAATATAGTACAATACAATACACTGTTTGTTGTTATTTGACACTCACTCCATAAAAAATATTCAAAAAATACTGCCATATTAAATTTGGATACAAAACACAGTTTATTTTCATAATTTTATTGGTGTAAACATTATAAAATAAAAAAATATATTAATACTAGCTACCCTTGTAATATATTATGCAGTAGAGGATTCACAAGGACCCATTCACACATACCTAACATGTAACCTATATATTATGCTCCATTCATACGGTATATCCGCAGATTACATGTGGTAAAATTGCAAAAATATTCGACATTTTGAGAAAAAGTTATACTGCATAAAAGTTTTTGCTTTACTAAAAAATACGACTCATGTTGAGAAACTTTATGTTTTTGTACAGGGCGCTCAAGAATTACTATAATTTGAAATTCGATTGAGAGAAAATGGGCTTAATTTTTAATTTTTGAACAAAATATTAAATGCAAAAGTTGTTTCAAATTTTATAGCAAAACAAAATCCAAAATTCCACTAAATATTGGAATATATGTGAATAAGAGAATTTTTAGGAAAATACCGTTAGTCAGTTTTGCCCCCTTTCCTATTTAGCTCGTATTGCATTCGAACTAGGCGAATAAGTATCAGATAAACAATTCTGCATTTATGGAACACCTAACAATAAAATGGTACTTAGGATAATACGTTTGAAAAACATGCGTTGTAACTAGTAATTTACAAAAATAATAATGTTCAATCGAAATTTTGCATTTTGGTTGCATGTACACTTTTAAATAACTTTTTTTATTTAACTTTTTTTTTCAAAATTAAAGATGAGACTAATTTACTCTTAGGAAAATTTCAAGTTTTTGTAATTTTTAGTACCCTGTATAAAAAACATAAAATTTCTCAACGTGAATTGTATTTTTTTGGAAAACAAAAACTTTTATGTAGAATAACTTTTTCACGAAAAGTTAAATATTTTAGCGGTTTCACTATTGTAAACCCCATCCCCGGATATACTGTATTTTTGAAACGTTGAGTGAAGAAATTAATAAGACACGTAACCTATTGTGGGATTGATATTTTAGTAGGTACTGTATGTCGTTGTTAATAGCTTGAGCGTTGTTAGTGTAATGAAGATGTGTGTACTTTGGCTATGTAGTACTAATACTTGAATGAAAATTCTCAAGTCGTTAGCAAAGAAACACAATAACTGTGTTGGTAGAGACATGTTATGATTGTTTCATGACTATCGAGATGCGATTATTATGAGAATTCTGCATTATAAAACATTTTTATTGAATAAGCACATCTCTACAACAATTTGCGCATGCTTCTGACAGATTCAAACGATTGGAAACTGCTCGACAAACAAACCTAATACCAATTAAAATCTCGACCCACGACAGGTTGTGCCTCTTGTTCACTTCACTTAATGATTTGAAATATATTTTATTGAGAGCTAGAAATTCTGTGGCAAAGCCCCACGCAAGATATGTTCCATTTGCCAAGGTAATGCACCAACTTCTGAATTAAAGTATCCACATAGTTTATCCCTATATTCCCTTTCCTTTGTGTGGTTACTACCTAGTCTACCCACACTCCTTAATCCTCTACCTTCACCTCTCCAGGCACCCGAAACAACTTCCCCATTAGATGTGGTAGAATCTGCATATCCCGAGAGGCAATATTTTCTCTGTGCAGGGGGAATAACTTCTTATTTTTATAAAAAATTGTGTAACGCAACTGTTGCACACAATATGTTTGCAAGTTGTGATATCTGCAACAATTGTCCTTCGCAATATCCTCCAAGAATATCAAATGCATTTTCTATGATTCTTCTTGCTCTGGAAAGGTGAAAATTAAATTTGTTTTCCTCTCTTAGTTCTTCTTTAGGATAAGGTCTTAAAATATTAGTTTTCAGAGGAAATGCAGCATCAGCTACAAAAAAATGTGGCAAAACAATAATTCCGAAATATGTTTTGGCCTAGGTACGGGCGTATTATCTTTGAGAATAGTTTGAACAAAGCCCTATTCCTCAAAGACTACGGAATCATGATTGCTTCCTGTCGCACCAACATCTACTAGTGCAAATCAGTAGAAAGCATCACAAACTGCCATGAGCAAAATACTATGATTTTTTTATAATTAAAATAAAGTTGTTTACTATGTTTTGGCGCCTGTATGTTTACATGCTTCCCATCGATTGCTCCGACACAGGAATATTCCACCTATTTAAAAACCCTTCTGAAATTGAGGATCAATCTTCCTTTGTGGATACTTTTACGTATGTAGGATATAAAACATCCCACAAAATCTTTGTTGTTTCCCTTACAATGACGGATACCATAGCATATCCAATCATGTGGCCGGAAGTAATTTCTGGTATTTGTTTTGTCCTTCTGCAGAGAGGATCCAAGTAATCTCAATAGGTGGTAAAACAATGTTGGCGTCATCCTCGTATATTTAAAAAATGATTCGTGGTCATGTTTTGTCATGGAATAAAAAAGATTGTAAACATTCCTTTTGCCCGCCTTTTCCTGTTAATTGATCTAACTGCATATCTTCTGAATAGTCTTTTTTTTATCAATAAAGTAAGTTATAAATACCATTAAAAATATTTCATCATCTTTCATTATTATTTTAAAACAAAAATCACTATCCTACAACCAAAATATGGATATCACAGAACAACTCGAAATTGAAATATCGAGATTTAGATTAGGTTACAATCGCAAACCATTTGCTAAGGCATACTTTTGCACAATGAACGTCTTGATATCAGTTTACAAAAAAATAATGCAGATTATTTAAATACAAATTTCCTGTTCTGTGATCGGTTATAAAACAAACTGTTTGCATATGGTTAGAGCATGAGAATTCAGCTTTAGCTGTCATCATCTGGGCATTATCAGAAATGCCAAACTTTGATTGGATGTTTCTTAAGTGATAAATTATAAATGAGTATGCATAAATGCATATTGGTCTTCTTAAATCTCCCAGTTAAATGCTAAATGTTAAATCTTAAATGATAAATGTTAAATGTGTCTGCATAATCCACCTTAAGTTTCTGAAAAAAAGATTTAATTTTTTTTATTGTTAGTACGTTTTTATAATTAGATCTACCATTTTCAGTTGAAATTAAAACTTTCTGGACAAACCTATTATTTGTTTATTCATTATGGTTATTAAAATTTGCCCCCATTTCACTGAAAAGTTCACAATGAACAATCTTATTTTGTCAGATAGAGAAAAATAATATGATCTTTTAAATGGTAAATAAGACTATGTGGTTTCTATTTAGGAAAAATATTGTTGATTACTCGCTGAGATAAATTAATATTATACTTCCCTACCAAGTAGATGAATTAACTAATATTAAATTAAGCAATATTTGTGATTGAGGATATAACAATTTTTTTTTAATTTTAGAAATGGATTTGATGGACGATCATGTATTTATAGAGCACTGTGTGAAGCTCCTCGTCGATTTAAACGAAAATCTGTTACATTGTCTGAAGAATTCTTACGTCTTTTATTTAAGTAAGTACAAAAATCGAGAATATATGTAATAAAGTGTAAATTACTAGCATGTCAAGATTTTCAAAAGTTTAATAAGTCAGAAAAATAAACCGATTGTTGTAATAAATTTGTCCAAGAAAGTTAAGGATATTACAAATTTTTACACATTTTAAATCAGGGATTTGGTACCCGTGTGAGTCCATAATACTTGAAAACATTAGAAGATATTAAATAGAAGTAAAAAAACCGTTGCCAATTATTACTTGGGGATCAGAACTTCCTCACCGTAGTAAAACTCGACGTGTGGTGGGGTTTATAATAAAAGTAATTTTTGACGTTTCAAAAAAGTCACATTTGTTGACGTTTCAAAAAAGTCACATTTTGACGTTTCAAAAAAGTCATATTGGTGGAATGTCACTAATATTTTTTTAGACATTGAGGCCGATTTCGTTCATCAATGAACTCAATCTCTTCCTTGGCCTCTAGAATGTGTGTACCAAATTTGGAAGCTCTCAAAAACTGTAACTGTTATCGCGAACCACACAGACAGACACACAGACAGAAAATTTTTTCTATCTGAAATTTTGTGTATCGTCATAATTCGTCGAGATTCGTCCAGAAATACAATAAAAATTTTCAAAATTTTTTTCACGGATACATAACTTCCTGACTTTGGGGGTGAGGAAGTAATTGACAAATATAAGATTATAAATATAAAGAGAAAACTTACGTTAAACTACAAATATATAAAGGTTTGTCCATATTTAAAGGTAATAAACAGCCAAACAACAAAATGCATTACATTAAAAAACTTTATATATTAAATTGTAAAGTAAAAAATTAAAGCAAATTTACCAGTCAACGATATATCACATGTTCATAGATTGATGACAGGTGAATGTGGGGACCTCTATCTTGAAATATAACAACGTGATTTTTCAAATTATATGTCACTATGTAAGGTTTCGTATTACTAAGTTTAATAAGACTAATTGAAAGTCGGTCCAAAAGTTCCTAAAGTGGTTCAAGAAAATCCACAACAATCAACACCCTTTAATTTTAAGTATAAAGTGTAGTCTTAAATATTTTAATTTTTAAGTGGTAAAAATGTTAGTCATTAAATTTAAATAAGTTCGTAAAGAACAGAATCTGTTCTGCCTGAATGTAAGAAGTAGGTAACTCAAAATTTTGTTAATTTCAGTTATCTACGTTTTCACGTAGTCGAGACCAAGCAGAATTTAGTGCAAAATCTGGGTAACTTGTCGAATTAAACTAGCTACATCTATTTGGTAATGTAAAAAGTAGTTAAAAAAAAATACAGATTTCTTTTTATGTTCGAAATGGGTAACTAGAGATAGCTGGTTTTTACAGAACGTTCAAAGTTCTATTTATGGTGCTAAAAGTGGGCAGCTGAAGATACCTACCTGTTGCAGGAAATATTTAGGTTTAGTTCAGTTGTTTAGATTCATAGTTGTGCAAGGTTATTGTGATTCTTAAGTGGAAAATCATGTCCAGAGGGGCTAAAATGGTGGATTTAGTGTTCACCATGCAATCAAAAGCAAAAGGTAAGCAAGTGCTTTTGTTTTTCTTTCTGCTTACCTATTTTTTAATAAAAAATGATCATAATGTTTACATAAAGTTAGGTTATAAAACTTTTTTCTGTTTTTTGAGATAGTTTAAAAAATAGGTTCACACTTAAGTAATAAGGCAACTTTTAAGTACGTTATCTTTTTACCTCCTCACTTTTAAGTCTTTTATTTTAGATTCGTGTGACAACAACATTAGACGGGACCAGTCTCCAAACAGTGGTTTAAACCAAGATGAATCTGAAAGGGGGGAACCGGAGCAGACTTTTATACCCGAACCGACTAATAAAGTATTTCGAGAAGCTTTTGTTCAAGAGGAACCTAATAGAGACCAGAATTTGATGCTGATGATTCAAAAGGATTCCAAGAAAAGGCAGATTTCAATGCCTGGATCGAGTCGAATGTCTATGCAAGAGAACTTCGTGGGAAATTTAGGTTAGCTTTATTATTAGTAATTTATCCATATTTCGATTTACAATAATCTTGTCGGTTATAAAAATTGATATAAATTGATATACATTATTGATTGACAAAAAATTATATTTTTTTTCTAGATTTCAACAATCAAGAAGAGAATCATCACGAAAAATATTTTGAAAAGGCCAGTGATGATAATAGCTTCAGTGATTTTTCTCCAGATGAATCTGAATACTTACCTACTAATAGTTCCTCAGATTCTGAAGAGGCAAATATCAGAAGTATTTCCTCAGATTCTGAGGTATCAAATGCTCGAAATCAGTTATCAGGAATGGAGCAACATCCAGAAGTGACTAATAAGCCTCGAAGAAAAAAAAGGTGTCCAGACAAGTGGCCGAGAAATATTAGAAAAAAGAATAGACTTGCAGGAAAAGAATACGTTTCAACAAAAGGGGTAGTAAGACCAGCTGCCAAAATGATGCCCCCTTGCAAGGAAACCTGCAGATTAAAATGTTTTACTATCTCTGAATCTAAAAGACTTAAAATTTTTAAGGCCTATTACGAACTGGGTGACTACTCACGCCAACGAGATTTTATTCACGCTAATTCAGAAAAAAATGTAAAAAAAAATAAAACAACTCAGCACGACTCCAGAAGGAATTACTCAATGAATTATTTTCTTCCGATTGATGGAAACAGAAAGAAAGTCTGTAAACCTATGTTCCTGAATACACTAGGGATTAAAAAAGGTGTTGTCGATATTGCTCTGAAGAAACGATCAAAAGAAAATGTTGCAGCGTCTGATGGTCGAGAAAAGGGAAATAGTAAAACCTTGGATCCCGCTATAGTCCAAAACATAATGACACACATACAAAGTTTTCCATGCATTCCATCCCATTACTGCAGAGCCGAAACTACACGAAAATACTTGGACTCTTCCTTGAATTTAGCCACCATGTACAGGATGTACGTCCAGTGGTGTCAAGAAAATGGAAATCCAACGGCAAAGTTATCCACCTACCGGAATGTTTTTAAAGATAACTTTAATCTGGGGTTTCATACACCAAGAAAGGATCAATGTCGGGTCTGTGTGGCTTTTAAAAGCGAAGCTAATCCAACAGAAGAAATGAAGAAAAATTATGAAGCACACCAAATATTAAAAGATAACGCTCGAGAGGCAAAACGTCTGGATAAAGAAGTTGCTGCTACCAACGATAAAATTGTCAGCTGCAATTTTGACTTGCAACAAGTTTTACTATGTCCTAGTGACCCCACCAATAATGCGTTGTTTTATAAACGCCGATTAGCCACTTATAGCTTCACTATTTACAATGTTGTTACCAAACAAGGGGATTGTTTTATGTGGCATGAAGGCCAAGGAGGTAGAGGCAGTTGTGAAATAGCGAGCCTTCTATTTCGTCATTTCCAATCTCTTCCAAATTCTATAGAAGAAGTTAAGTGTTTCAGTGATCGCTGCGGTGGACAAAACCTTAATAAGTATGTTGTAGCAATGTGCATGTACGCAGTGCAAGTAATTGAAAATTTAAAAACCATTCATCTTAAGTTTTTGACGCCTGGCCACAGCGAGATGGAGTGTGATTCTATGCACTCCGCTATTGGCACCGAGTTTAAAAGAGTTGGTAAAGCACTTTGGCCAGGCGATTGGAAAACTATCGCAAGAAGTGCAAGAAAAAAGGGAGATAAGCCCTATAATGTGCATGATATTCAGAGCAATGATTTCTTTGATTGGAAAGCATTTGCCGATACTCACCTAACCATGAGAAAAACAGATATTAATAACGAGCCCGTTTTATTTCAAAAGCTATGTTGGTTCCAATTTAAGAAAGAGAATGTTTATGAATATGAGTGCAAGGAGTCTTTTAAAGCAGATAGTTTTAGACGAGTGGATTGTAAAAAAAAGGCTCTACGCAGGCAATCAATCAGTTTACTGCCTTGTTACCCTCAAGGCCACTCTATAATGGAGGCCAAGTACAAAAACTTAATGTCTCTGTTTTATATGAACCCTCCAGCATTAAGTCGTGACTATTATGATTTTTATTTTAACCTACCACACGGCAGGATAGAAGAAGAGGAAGATTAAAATTTATGTTTTTTTTTTATTCTTTTTTTTCATTGCTACGAAAATATGTGCAAAATTGGTTTAATTTAAGTTTTACTTAGTCGATTTTCTAGTTACCTATGTTGCATATGCATATTTACGTTTAGAATAAAATTGCTGGTGCAAAAAGTAGCTAACTTTTGTTTTTTTGTTAAAAAAAAATGTTTCTTTTCTTTTTTTTTACTTTTCTTTTTTTGATGAAATCTTTAAGTAAAAATAAAGCCCTACAAACAAAGATTGAGCTATTTTCTTTAAATTTATTGCCTGTAGACAATTTCTAAAATCTGAATAATAATGTTTTTGCCAATTTCTCAAAACAATAAGAAAAAAGTTACCTAATTCTTACATTCAGGCGGCGAGATGTTAATGTTTTATTAAATTATTTTCTATCTCTTTCCAACCTCTCCACCGTCCAGCCATTCAATTGCCAAGGTGCTTGTGGCACGTGGATGTTTGGCTGGCTCCGGGCAAAAGGACTCGGAAGAGAAATATCTACAATGTTAATTGTGAAATAAATTGTTATTGAATTGAATTAAATTGAACAACAATCAACACCCAACACCCAAACCTCAAATCTTTTTTTACAAAAACAACCAGTGACGACACAAGACAAAACTAAAACCTGTGTGGAGTTATAAAGCAAATATCAAAATATAACCGAAACAGTTGAGGTAGAATCAGTTGTTACCTGTAAATAGTGAGTTAACCGTATTTGACTTTATAGTTTTTTTTTGCAATTGCTGGAGAAATGTTGGTGTATTTTTAATTTAGCGGTCAGAATATCACTAACAGACCAAAAATAATTGCCTACTTCCTCTCACTTTGCATTATAGCAACCACGCCTTCACAAAAAAACAACATGTCGCAAGCATGGAATTGTTTCAGGAAAAATTAATTTAATTATATCATGTCAACACAGTTTTATGGGACTCCAAAGATATTAATTATTATATAGAAGAACACAAAGTTGATACGTGGAAAGAAATAGGCATCGCAATGGATGAGAATAAAACAGCAAAAATATGTACATTGTCACAAATAAACTATACTGATTCTGTGACATTGTATAATTGAGTAGCCATCGCCGTCGAGGAATCGTTTTTTTTTTTAAGTAAATTGCTATAATAATTAAAGCACTACTTCATAACACCACCATAGCTGCGGTTTCCTCGTTGTCAGAGTTTAGACGATTCCAAACTAAATGAAAGCTAGATCACCTGCAGTGTTGCCACCAAAATTTGGGTATTCGCAAATGTCGTGAATTCGCTGATTTTGCTTTGAAACCATTTGAAAATGATGCTGATTTTTTTAAGGAAATCATTTTCTCAGATGAAGCTCATTTTCTTCTCAGTAGTAAGTAAACAAAATTGTCCTTACTGGTGTGACATAAATCTACAATTTATACATGAGAGATCTTTACATTCCATAAAAGATGGTGTGGTTTTTGGGATGGTGGCATCATCAGTCCTAATTTCTTTGGAAATGAGAACGGATATACTATCAATAATGAGCAATACAGGTAGATGAAAACGAATTTTTGATGGCCTGAATTGAATGATATTGATTTAACAAACATCTGGTTTCAACAAGCCTATGACACAATCAATTTATTGCGTGAAAAGTTAGGTGAGACGATTATTTCGAAAAATGCCAATGTCAATTGGCCTCCAAAAAGTTGTGATTTAACTGTGGGGTTATTTTAAGTCGTTTGTTTATGTTAATAAATTAGACACAATTCACGCATTAAAATTGAATATTGAACACTGTATTTGATTTATTGAATAAAATACATAAAAATTTGGTTCATAGGATTTAGTCCTGTAAGAGGAGCAGAGGTGGCAATTTAAATGATGTTATTTAAATTACATAATTGCATTAATTGTACTTTAAAATAAAATAAAAATTTTTGCTCTGTCTCAGTTCCCTGTTATTTTATTAAAAAAACGTATCACTCTTATTGAAAAACCTAATATAATAAATAACCTGTCTGAAAACTAAAAGAACAAGAACAATATAAAAATCCTTGATTAATATATTAATATTTTATTTTATTTTATTTTATTCTAACTTGTTACATTTTCACGAAATGTAAGTTATTTAAGAAATACACATTAATTACCTCAGTAAGAGGAAATGAATCGCTAAACGCAACAATTAATTATTGATATTGATACAATTTGCAGATTCCCCCTTCAATCACTATCGGATGAGGAACCTGATGAGCACAGCCTCTACCAGTCAGCTTATCGAAGAGGAAAGCAGAACAAGCAACAAACTTGTTCCGAAATGTTTCCAGGATGCTCTATCTCCTTGATTGATCTAGCTTTAGGGTATTACAGCAGTTACGAAGAAACTTGATTGCAAACATTTTCATCCTATCAATAAACTACTTCCGCGTTGTATTATTGGATTATTGGGTTTATTTAAAAATGAACTTATTAACGGAATCTATATAATGCTGTATTTTCAGTGTTACGCTATAATTTTTTAATGTGAATTTGTTTATATGATATACATACAAATAATATTTTGTTTAAGTTACTATAATTATTTCATTTATTCGCTACCTAATTTAAATGTGACATTTTTATTAATAACACTATATTCTGCTTTTGATGGTTTTCAGTTGACAGTTATATAGGTATTAAAATTTAAAATAAAAAAAGTCTAACATAAATTACGTGATTACATGAAATGATCGACAGACATACAGAGACATCTAATAGACACATATCTGCAAATAAACTTTTTTTCGATATATTTATGTTCTGAAACCTTTGTAAAAAATTTAATGATTCAATTTTTTTTTCTATTTATTTATTTACTTATAAATATGTTGCAGCAAATACACTAAAGGTTCTTTTATTAAAATACAAAATAAACAGAAAAACAGGTTACAGACAGAATGAAGAAAGAGATCGAGTTCGTTGATAAGCAAAATCAGTCCCCTGGAACGGGGTCTACCGGGCCCCAACATTTCTATTTCTAACTTTACAAAAAAAATTTATTCGTGATGGAAGATTATAAACCAGATCTAATATACAAACCCATTATAATATTGTGTTCAAATGCTAGAAATTAAAATTTTGTAAACATTTTGGCAACACCATAAAATTTGAATTTTGATTTACACTTCTTAAAATTTGAAATATCTAAAAAAAATATTAGTGACATTTCACCAATGTGACTTGACAATGTCAAAAATTACTTTTATTACAAACTCCACCACACATCCAGTGAGGAAGTTCTGATCCCCAAGTAATTGACAGAGGTTTTTTTGCTTATTTTTGTTGTTTCCAAATTCATTTTATTGTTACGCCACTGGACTGTGTAGACTGGTTAGATTAGGCTGGAATTGTACACGAACGGCCGGGAATATTCTGGAGTGTTCTAGACTGGGTCAATGGATGTATAAATAAGACGCACGGTGGGCCGAGATTTAATCTTAAGTTGAACGTGAGCGAGTAAAGAAGAAATAAGAAAGAGACTTATAAGTGTTCAAATGTAATTATAGTTAAAACAGTAATTAATTTATTGTTGTTAATTGTTAATTAGTAAATAAAGTAGTGAGTAAGTGTTACCTGGACTTTCAATCAACGAATCTACGAGTGTAGGTGTTTGTGGGGATAGCAAACACGTAACAATTTGGTGTCGGAAGTGGATTGGAAAAGAAATTTCTGGAATATTCGAAAAGGTTCTACAGTGTTGTTCTCAGAAATTAGTGGTAACACGAAGAATTAAACTACTGGACAGTGTTTGGAGACTATTTATGGACTGAATAGTGACTCTAAAGTGGATTTTCGAGAAATTTCCAGAACATTCGATTTAGAAATTCTTGCAAATACGCGAGTGCCGATAGTAATAACGTGTTGTAGACTGAGAAAAAGGGCTACTAGTGCAATTTCGGGAAAATTCTAGAACCTTCTATTTGGAAACTACAGGAGATACGTGAATTGTGTCGACGGGAACGTGTTGTAGACTTAAAAACAAGACTATAAGTGACTTTTAGTGACAGTTCTAGAACATTCGATTTGGAAACCACAGGAGATACGTAAACTGTGTTAACAGAAACGTGTTATAGACTCAAAACAAGACTTATTAGTGATAATTTGTAAAAATTCTCGAACATTCCATTGCACAATTAGTGGAGATACGTGAATTTTGTCAACACAGAAGAGGTATAAACTCTAAATAAGACTTTCTAGTGCTGTTTCGAGATTTTTCTGGAACATTCCATTATTAAAATAGACTTGATATCAACATTTTACGGATATTATAGTGTAATAAACTTTATATTGAATTGATTTACGTGTCGTGAGTTAATGCCAACAACAAGAAGCATGGCGGAGAAACAAACACAAGACTTACTTGCAGCATTGTTGCAACAAATGGAAGAACAGAAAAGAGAACGCCAGGAAGAATTAAGAAAGATTATGGAAGATCAAGATAGAAGACGTCAAGAAGAAAAAGAAGAACAAGAGAGAAGACGATAAGAAGAAATGTGTGTTCACAATCGACACAGGAGCTACGTCATCAATAGTACGGGCAGGATTCATAACGGGTTTCAAAGTAAATAAAGAACAGAATGGATTAGTCATCCGAACAGCTACGGGAGATAGGGCTGCGGTTCATGGGGAAGTCGACATGGAGCTGCAGATTGGTCGCTTATCTGTTAAACATCAAGTTATCGTAGCTGACATTACAGATGACTTCATTTTAGGATTAGACGTTATGGAAAAATATGGATTTGTACTTGACGTTGGAGAACGAGTTCTCAGGATTGGAAATGAAGAAATTATTCTTTCAACGGCAGATGAAAAATTCCATAATATTAGGCTACTAACTTCGAGGACCATAAAAATTCCTGCAAGAACAGAGAAAGTAATTGAGGCAGTCCTGGAGGAAAATTCTGTGAGATACCACTTTGGCCTCGTTGAGAAGGATGACTCAATTAAAATGACAGATAATGTGACCCTGGCAAGGACTTTAACACAGACTACAGATAAGATACCGATTAGAATGGTTAACCTAAATTCACACGCAGTGACATTCAAAGAAGGCGAAGCAATTGGCACCTACGAACCAGTCACATGGATTGCGAGATGTGAAGAACAAATCATTGGAGCTTCGTCTACAGATATGGACCAAGAAGTTGTAAAGATGTTAAATGCCCAGTTAAAACATTTAACTCCAGATGAACATAGAGAAGCTTTAACATTTTTGAAGAAAGAAAGTACAGTATTTGCAAAGGACACAGAAGCTCTTACAAAGACCAACATAGTGCAACATCGGATAAATACTGGTGAATCAGCTCCTATTCGTCAACCACCTAGGAGGCTCCCATTAGCAAAACAAGAAGAGGCTTCTGCAATGGTACAGAAGATGCTTAAAGACGGAGTTATTGAGGAATCAACCAGTCTTTGGTCGTCGCCAGTAGTTTTGGTTGCTAAGAAAGATGGAACTTTAAGATTCTGTGTCGACTATAGGAAGCTGAATGACGTCACTAGAAAAGACAGCTATCCGTTACCCCGAATTGATGACACACTAAGTACGCTGGCAGGTTCACAGTGGTTTTCCACTCTAGATCTTCGAAGTGGATATTGGCAAGTGGGACTTCATCCAGATGACAAAGACAAGACAGCCTTTTCGACAGGAAGTGGCCTTTATCAATTCACTGTGATGCCTTTCGGCCTGTGCAATGCGCCAGCGACTTTTGAAAGACTGATGGAACTGGTACTACGAGGACTAACTTGGAAGACATGTCTAGTTTATCTTGATGATGTGATGGTTATGGGGCGGGATTTTAAGGAGCATTTGAAGAACCTTCAAGAAGTGTTTGGAAGAATTAAAAAATGCTCACCTGAAATTGAATCCCAAAAAGTGCCTAATGTTCCAGAAAGAGGTAAAATTCCTAGGACATGTCGTGTCTTCGGAGGGGATAAGGACAGATCCAGACAAGATTTCCTCAGTACGAGATTGGCCGAGGCCTTCAAATGTTCATGAAGTACGAAGCTTCCTTGGTCTATGCACTTATTACAGACGATTTGTGGAACGATTTGCTGATATTGCGAAGCCACTACACCGGCTTACAGAAGAGAAGGTTCAGTACCAATGGACACAAGAGTGCGAAACATCATTCAGAACACTAAAATCAGCACTGTGTTCGAGTCCAGTTCTTTCATACCCAGAACGGAAAGGCCTCTACGTATTAGACACAGATGCCAGTAATTCTGGACTTGGATGTGTTCTTTCCTAAATTCAAAACGGACAGGAAAATGTCATTGAGTACTTCAGCAAGACGTTGTCGAAGCCAGAACGTAACTATTGTGTGACACGGAAGGAACTATTGGCCATTGTCAAGTCCATAGACCATTTTCACAAGTACCTATATGGACAACATTTTAAAGTTCGGACCGACCATGCTGCATTAAAGTGGTTATTGCAATTGAAGACTCCGGAAGGCCAACTAGCTCGCTGGATAGAAAAACTGCAGCAGTACGATTTTAAAATCGAACATCGTCCTGGAAAATCCCATAGAAATGCAGACGCTCTCTCCAGAAGACCCTGTCGGGAAGACTGCAAGCACTGCCACCGGGTGGAAAAACAACAAGGGATAATAATTGTAAACACCATTAAAATTGATGTTCCTGACGATTGGACAAAAGAGACATTAAGAGAAGAGCAGTTAAAAGATCAAGAAACTGGTCCTATTCTGGAATGGAAAGAAAGAGGAGCCCGACCTGGCTGGAAGGACATTTCAGACAAGGCAGTGGGACTGAAGGCTTTGTGGGCACAATGGGATTCCCTTAGAGTAGACGATGGACTGTTGAAAAGAGCTTGGGAAAGTCCAGATGGGAAGGAAATTTCTTTGAGATTGGTAATTCCCAGGTGTCGCATACCAAAAGTACTCCAGGAAGTGCATAATGGAACATCTGGCGGACATTTTGGCATCAACAAAACTCTCACTAAAGTACGCGAACGATTCTACTGGGTGAACAGTCGCCAAGATGTGGAGGCTTGGTGCCGCAAATGTGAAGTTTGTGCGGCAAGTAAGGGACCACAGACAAGAAGTAAGGGTCAAATGAAACAATATAACGTAGGGGCTCCTTTTGAGCGAATTGCGATCGACGTAGCTGGTCCATTCCCCGTGACGGATGATGGGAACAAATACATCTTAGTTGCCATGAACTATTTCAGTAAGTGGCCTGAAGCTTATGCCATACCCAACCAAGAAGCAGCCACTGTCGCTCAAGCTCTGGTAGATAATCTAGTATGTCGATTTGGCGTGCCCCTAGAATTGCATTCGGATCAAGGAAGAAACTTTGAATCAGGGGTGTTTCAGAAGATGTGTCGCTTACTGGGAATTCATAAGACAAGAACAACAGCCTTACATCCACAATCAGACGGAATGGTAGAGAGATATAATAAAACCATGGAGGAGCACCTATCTAAAGTGGTTGAGAAACATCAGAGAGATTGGGACCGTCACTTACCTCTTTTCTTTATGGCCTACAGGGCCTCCATTCATGAAACAACAAAACAGACGCCGGCTCGCGTGATGTTTGGACGTGAGATTAGACTGCCATGTGACTTGGTATTTGGCACACCAGATGAGGAGCGACTTTCCATAAATGACTACGCCGATGAAGTAGGTGAACGGCTATGGAATATTCATGAGCTGGTACGAGACCGAATTGCCATAGCAAGTATTCGCATGTAGGCTCGTTATGATCTTAAGGCAAATTCAGGAGGGTTCCAGGCTGGGGATTTGGTTTGGCTATATAACCCACAACGAAAGAAAGGCAGGTCCCCGAAGCTTCACCCACCCTGGGAAGGTCCTTACACTGTTGTCACCAGACTAAACGACGTTGTATATAGAATTCAGCAAAGTCCAAAATCCAAGATGAAGGTGGTGTATATAGAGGGACTAGCCAAGTATGCAGGGAACAATGAATTGCCTGATCGGGACGTTCAGGCTTAAGGAGGGGGCAGTGTTACGCCACTGGACTGTGTAGACTGGTTAGATTAGACTGAAATTGTACACGAACGGCCGGGAATATTCTGGAGTGCTCTAGACTGGGTCAATGGATGTATAAATAAGACGCACGGTGGGCCGAGATTTAATCTTAAGTTGAACGTGAGCGAGTAAAGAAGAAATAAGAAAGAGACTTATAAGTGTTCAAGTGTAATTATAGTTAAAACAGTAATTAATTTATTGTTGTTAATTGTTAATTAGTAAATAAAGTAGTGAGTAAGTGTTACCTGGACTTTCAATCAACGAATCTACGAGTGTAGGTGTTTGTGGGGATAGCAAACACGTAACATTATATAATTTTTATCAAAAATTATTAACGGCACCAACAAAAGTCATACATTTCGCTATCTATAAATTTCCAAATTCCCTCTTTGTCGTCTTTTAGTTCTGGTTCTGAATTGCTTCTAGCGGTTTTTACGATAAGATATTTTCCCGTACACATCCAGTAATCATAACAACCTGTATATAACATGTACATATATAGTTATTGTCATTTTAAATTTTTACTGCTAATTTTAAGTATTTTGTACTTATTCCTTCCGTTATGTACTTATTTTATTTCAAAGCCAAATAATTTGCCTACGCACAGAAAGAATTGGTAGTCCACTCAAAATTGTTTCTAATCCACTGGATCTCACTCTCACCCAGCCCAGTAGTCGCGTGGATGCTGTACTGGATCCAAACATGGGCCATCCATTTAGATGAACATCTTTAATATAACGTCAAAATAAATAATTTTCAATATCATTTTACTTGCCTCAATCCAATCTCGGAGTAAATTTATTTGAAATTTGTTTTCGTAAGATATGTAACTGCCTATATCCTAGATGCAGTTGGGACTCCACAATAAACACTAGGCCTTGTTATACAGCCTTGTCTTTCTTTACTCAACACAACATCCTAGATTTTCGAGGGGTTACTTCGATGACTTGGGAGGCGGTTTAGAAAACAGAAAGAAAACTGAAATGGAAATATCTGGAATATATTGGCATTAAATTTAAGAAATGGCACATTATTATCTATTCCACCAAACTTCGTTCGTTTCTTTGTTGCCCATATAATAAGGACTAGGGTAGTTTATTTATGTAGATGAATAATGTGCCATATGAAATAGTAGTAGAATTTTCCTTCTCGAGATTCAAATATTCTATTTTTATCGCTTAAATAAATCAGATTTATTAAGGCTAATTTCCATTACCATAGTTTTCCGAAGGTATATTTACTGCGTAGGAAAATAAGTATTTGGTATATTAAACAAAATGAGGTAAAACATTTGTTCAAATAATAATATTAAACAAACGACTATGGTCGATCACTAATGATACTTGTCTCTCATCCTGCGGTCCTAGGTTCGATTTCTGGCTAAAGAGCTGAGCTTTTTTCGGAAACAGAAGTTAATCGTAGCATACATAGATATTGATTGTGTATGTATCCGTTGTATCTCTCTCCCGTACAAGGTTACTTTAGGAATACAGGTTGCTCTATTACCTGTGGTGTTTAGGGCTTATTTTTTTCTTTAAACCAAACGAAACAAAAAAAGTGTTTGCCACTTAAATCTAGATGGAAAACAGTTAATTGTATAGATATTTCCTTGATGAAAATTCATAATACACAGAACACAAGAATAAACTTGATTACTGATATTTTTCTTTATATTACAACTGTTTCATTTAGGCAACGGCCTCATCAAATGTTGAGTAGAAGATTAAATTACTTTCTTCAAACCATGAATATTTAGATTCATATACAATTTTAAAAGTAATATGTATAGTAGGAGAAATTACTTTAGTGGCTGGACATGGGGGATAAGATGCTTCAGAATGCAGAGCCAGATTTATCTATGTGCTTGCTCGTTTAAGTACCTTTGCAAAGTAGATTTTTGTGTTCAGCTTAACTAACAACAACTTATCAATTGTAGAAAGAAGTATTAACTTGAAATAAAAGTATTGACTACACATACTGTAGTTGTCATATTCAAGTTCGCTTAATATAAATTGTTACTACTCAACAGAACCGAGAGGAGGTACGAGCAGTTCTTGCCAGAAAAGGATGGGTATGGAATATTAGTATGGAATAAAAATATTATACAAAAAGTAACAAAAAACCTTTAAAAACAAAATAAAATCAAAAAATACACTCTCAAAATAGTAACAGAAACAAATATTTTTCTCAATAAATAAACTAAAAATAAATTGTAATAGTAAAGTTATTACTATAATAAAAACAGGGACGTATTTTTGTCAAAAAGTTAATAAACATCCTGAAAAGAAATATTTCTCTAGCACTAAACTACGGAAGCACAAAAAGGGAAATAAATAATACAGTTGATATTCACTTCATTGCTTTACATCACTTCACTTTACCTCACCTCACATCGCTTCTTCCTCTGATTCCTCGCCCTTTTCACCCTCTTGTTCATTTTCAGATGAACTACTATCCTCGTTTAAATTTTTTATAATAAATTTGTTTCCACCATTTATATGACATTCAGCAACTTTTAAATAATCATCCTCAATTGTAATTACTTTTCTAATTCCTCTTTTCCAATCTTCTTTGTTAATTTTCAACACTTCATTTTGAATTAACTTTACGACTTTTTTTATCGAATTTCAGAAAAGTATTTTCTTTTCTGACATTTTTCTTCAATTTGCACCAAATTAATTCAATCGGGTTGAAAATACAGAAAGGCAGATCCCCTAAGCTTCACCCGCCCTGGGAAGGGCCATACACTATCGTCACTAAACTAAACGACGTTGTATACCGATTTCAGCAAAGTCCAAAATCAATGATGAAGGTGGTGTAGGTATATAGAGAGACTAGCCAAGTATGCTAGGAACAATGAATTGCTTGATCGAGACGTTCAGGCTTAAGGAGAGGGCAGTGTTACGCCACTGGACTGTGTAGACTGGTTAGATGAGACTGGAATTGTACGAGAATGGCCGGGAATATTCTGGAATGTTCTATACCGTGTGAATGGATATATAAATAAGGCGCACGGTGGGCCGAGACTCAGTCTTAAGTTAAACGTGAACGAGTAAAGAAGAAATAAAAAGAGACTTATAAGTGTTCAATTGTGATTATAATTAAGACAATTATTAATATATTGTTGTTAATTGTTAACTAGTAAATAAAGTAGTGAGTAAGTGTTACCTGGACTTTCAGTTAACGAATCTAAGAGTATAGGTGTTTGTGTGGATAGCAAACACGTAATAATATTAACAAGAGTTCATAAATTTAAAATCAAGTAAAGCGTTTCTTCTAATACAGGGTGTTCCCAAAATGCACGTTATAATCAAAATAAGAAATAAATATCCAATGTAGATGGGTTGCTTAGTTTTTGAGATACTGAGTGAGGAGCTATCCGAAAATTAATATTTTTCTGTTTTAACAAAAAAAAAAGATTTATTGAATTTCCACTATATTTGACATAATTTATAAGGGATAATGATATAATAATTTGGCATATTATTTATTCCATATCTTTTATGGATGTGAAAAGATAATGGCAATGGCGGTTTTCTATTTAAAAAAAAATTGTACGTATGTGATATTTTCGCAAAACTGACAGAAATTTGGTAAAAAAGGTACTTTTGCAGTACATGGCTAAAATGCGCCGTTTGCGAGAAAACATATGTTTTTGAAGCCAGTGGGACAGTAAGAAATAGATTTCCAAGCTATCATGACTGAATTTCCAGGACGCCGTTTGTTTGAAAAATTTAAAGTCCCTAATTGGTTTACGCTCATGTTTTGAAATTTCTTCTGTGATTTTATTAACTTAAAAAAATAATGAAACTCAATAATACAATCCTAAAATGTTAATTCTGGTAAACATTTCGATTAGCAAATTCAAATGTTTATTGTTACAAAATCCAAGCATAGAAATCATAAAAAGAGTATACGGTGTTTTGGTATTTCGTGGAAAACTACGTTAGTGTTATCCTCACATCAAAGGTTCTGACCCACTTCAGGAATAAAAAATGTCAAAAAAACTTATTTTATGATAAGTTTTTGACTTTACTTTTAAATCGGTTTATCGTTAACACACACGGAAAATTACAATAACGAAAAATTAACTGATACGCATTTCATATATGCTCATTCGTACGGGAACTCTGTATAAGCGAGAATACTGTATCAGGAACGCTTTCCGATTCGACACCTTTCTAACAGAAACACTATTGATAGTAGACCACGTAGACTACCAGAAAGAGGTATCTTTCGGTACGTTACTATCTTTTTATAAGGCCACAGTAATTGGTGGCCTCTAAACGCTGTTATCTTAAGATTTTATGTGTAAGCTTTCCTTCTGTTGTTTTGTTTTGTGCGTTTACTGCGTTCCATAAAAAAATACTTGTTATGTATACAAATCATATTCAGAGGCATTTTCTAATGTTACCAAAAAACTGCACAAATTGTATTTAGCAATATAGTGCTTGGTGTAAAGTAATCTCGTGTGCTCCTTGATGAAGGAGTATAGTGGGTGGTACCGTTGTTTTCAGAAATATTTATAGATTACGAATCACGATGGTTACTACCTCATAGGCGTGACCGGTTTTTTTTAGGGGGTTTTGTGTTAAAGAAAAAATATAAAAAAATAATTAACACTTTCATCTGTCGTATTTTTGTTGTGATGCACTACTACTAACTCTAATTAACGGACATACACAACCAATTATATTCTGAGTTCAAATGCAATACTGTTTTCCTGCAATTTTATCAGATTTGATTGTGTTTGTTTGAAGTTTCATGTTAAGGGCATTAAATTGGGATGTAATTCAGAATATGGTAATACGATAATAATAAAAAGATTTCATTGTGCTATCTATATATAAAATGATCAAATTCAGATTATCTATCAATCGTCATTTTCGTCGTCCTCTTCGTCGCTCAAATTTTCTCTTATCTTATTCTCACATAAATCTTCTTGCGCTTGACAATTGCACATTTCCGTACACCTAAGGTTATTTATTGCATATTTACATGGTGGGTTGCATTTGTTTTTTGTACATGTAAATTTAACTAGCTGAAGTAGTTCTTGGGGAGCACAGGGTTTATCACAAACTACCGGCGACAACTTATTTTCCTCTAAAATTCTCCATCCATAATCAGTTGCCCACGGTAAATTTGAATCCCACATCATTCCCACTGAATCGTTTGAAAATTTCCTGTTCCATTGGAATAACGTCAATGTCATCAAAATTTCCGTTGAAATTCCACTTTTTTGTTCTTAGTATTAATTTCCGTATCACAATCGCGGCAGAAAATAGGGTTTTCAGTGAATCCTCCTCATTATCTTCCTCTGCCTTAATTAGGGCAGCATCCATGGTACTTTTGACAGATACACGCTCGAACTAGTTTTTTCTTTTGGGTGTGGGGTGTGGAAAAATTCACCCATGGCATTTCTTCTTCAATTAAATATTTTAGACCTCTTCGCGATTTCACGTGTTGGTCAGTCTCTTCTAATCCATTAGACAAACATATTTCGAAATAAGTTTTGTGTAAATCTGCCATAGAAGTAACATTACCAAAAGATAAAAATGTATCCAATATGTTAAAAAAATTCTATATTAGCTGCAGTAGACGCCATACTCCGATGTGATTCAGCTGTAGACGTGGAACATCTTCTAAGAGTATTTGTTACATTTCTTGACCAACATGTTTTATGATATCTAATGTCGATTGCTTGAGCATTTTTTTCACTGATACATTCAGTGAGTCTTACCCGCCATACATTATTGCCACTGATATCAACTGCTTGTTTGAGATGAGCGACCCCACTGTCATATGAAACATGGTGCAACTGATTTTTTTTTGTTTTCCATCACAAAAAAAAACACGCATTTTTGTCATATAACTGCTCATTTTTACCTCTAGTAAAATGACCTAGACTCGGACAACATGCAACGGACTCTTCAGTTATTTCAATATTATTATTTGTAAGTTGGATTTTTTTCTCGGCGAGTTCGCTTCTTCTTGTATTAATAATTCTCTTATAACATAGAAGATATCAAATAATGGCAAGAGATTTTAAATTTTCCACTGAAACGTCGTTTTTCAAGGACAGAGAAATTTGAACAACTTCATCATCTTTCAAGTTAGAGAACTAATTGTTTCGGATAAAATCTCATATGACGACTGTGCTGGATTTAAAACACATTTTTGTTTGGACTGTTTGGAACAAATAAAACACTTTTTTCTTGCCCTACTTTCCCCAAAGAGTCTAAGTTGTGCTAAAGATTTCATTAGGTATGCCTAATACGGTATATGGAATAAGTAAATATATTTATGTACACATCCTCATATTTCAGGAATAAAATAAAACACACCCCAATAAGAAATTAAGATTGATACGGAGGGTCAAGAACACACGACACAGGACATACGTATAAAAATCAACACTGTCTCAAACAAAGAGATGGTACAAGTGACGAATGCGCGAAGTTTCTCTGCGCGCGCATAGCATTGCCGATTCAGATCAAACGACGTTCTAATGTTCTCATAGTGACCAAGTATTTTCAGAGTTGCCAGTGTTAGTAAAATTTAAGTGAAATAATTTTCTTCGGAAAAAAATGTTCATATTGTATTAACAATTTAATTAAAGAATCCGAAATGCCTCATTTTGAGATAGAATTCAGAAATTTGTATTGTCCTGGCCTTGAAACAGTATTATAATATTTTTTATTATATGTACACTCACATATATATTTTTTAAACCAGTAAATAATTAAAAATCGAATTTTTCTATTTATATTACACAAAATCCCCTAAAAAAAAACCGGTCGCGGCTATGAGATAGTAACCATCGCGATTCATAATGTACATATTTTTCTGAAACGGATGGTACCATTCACTATACTCCTTCATCAAGGAGCACACGAACCTCAATTTTATTACTTTACGCCAAGGACTAATAATATTAAGGATAATGCAAGATAAAATTTATACTAAATTTAATTATCGCCAAGGATATATTGTTTTTATACGAACAATTTTTAAATTTTTCAACTAATTTTTTTTATTTTAATCTACTTTACTTTCACACCATGTCATGTGGGTGAAAGCACTGTACTGGTATTTTTTCTAAAATATCAAGAAAAGTTGCTTTAAGAAGAATGAATGAATATTTTATACTCTTAAATTTATTAACAGAAATTTTAAAACTGGCAAACAAAACACAAAATTAATAATTTGAAGACATCAATAAGACACTTGTTTTTATGGACATGATATAAAAGGTAAGTCTCTGTAGGTTACACTCTGCCCCTCACCGACGCCAGTAAATTTTTTAAAACGGGCCGGCTTTATGATTACATTAAAAAAATCATATAAGTACTTTAAAAACATTCAAACTATAGTACGACATTTTCATTGTAATGATTGTTTAAAAGAATATGATAAACAGTAAAATATTTTTATAACGCTAACTCTACCTTAAACTATTTTAAAAGAAGTCTCTAACTTTATTTTCAATTCTTTATTCTTACAAGTGTTAGCTGAACATAATGTATGTCACTTTATAAATTATAAATCTGAAATAAACAAAAATTGGGTCAGACAAAAAGAAAACAACTTATAACTTGTAAATTACGAACACCAATAACCCAGACTACTAATAAAATGATAACGGTTACCTAGTTAACAATTACAGTCTAATTTTACTACTCAATATTTCCTAGTTAAAATTCAGTTGCTGCTTGGGATAAAAAAATGAAGAAATATTTTATATTAATTCCGTTGTTACTGTTGTTATTTGTTAATTTTTCTGAATGTGGAAGAAGGAATAATAAAGTTTTGTCGCGGAAAAAAAGGTACCTAGCATTTCCAGAAGGGTCGAGTATATCGGTAAGTTATATTTAATTTCCGTTAATGAATATTTGTACTTAAAATTGATAACTAAACAAAATATTATTTAGGGTGTGAGAAAAAATATAGAACTATATGTTTTTGCTTATCCATTTTATATACTCGTGCCCTTTCATTGGCAAAGCTGTATGTAGTTATAAATTCCTAGTCATACATTTAATACAATTCAGAATTGAAAATAAATAATTACAAAACACTGTTTTTTTCTTGACTGATTTTCACTTTTATTTTTTTTAACTAATTTCATCCTATTCGGACATTTTCAAGTAACTAAAAGTACTTTAGGTATAAAATGAACAGCAAATAACTTTATGATTGGTTTTTCTGTACACAGATGTCTTAAAAGCATAGAGGGTGGGGTAGTAAAATTTTCAATTTTGGGTTGAATTTTTATCTTAATAGTAATAAGTTTACTGAACCAAATTAAATAAGGAAGAATTATTTATATCTATTTGATCGTTTAATATGTTATAATTTTTATTTTTGTTTAACTTATTTATTTCCATATCTTCTAGTACGTAAAGTTTTTTACTTTTTTCACAAATACGTAATATGTTTGGCATATGATTATTAGTTATAGTATGGCCTGAATATGCTCTCTATATCTTACATCAAATGATCTACCTGTTTGACCTATATATGCTGCTTTACATTCTGGACAATCTAACTGATATACCCCACACTTTTTGTAAATTTTCGGTTTTTTTCTTTTGCGTTGTATAAAAGTCTGCCTACATTTTTGTTCGACTGAATGATGTTTTAATATTAGATTTTGAAGCTATGGAAATAAATAAGTTAAACAAAAATAAAAATTATAACATATTAAACGATCAGATAGATATAAATAATCCCCGTAATTAAATTTAGTTCAGCAAACTTATTACTGTTAAGGTAAAGATTCAACCCAAAATGTAAAATTTTACTACCTCACTATGCTTTTAAGACAACATCTGTGCACAGAAAACCAACCATAAACTTATTTGCTGTTCATTTTATACCTGAAGAATACGTCTGTATTTTCAGATACTTGAAAATGTTCGAATAGGATGAAACTGGTTGTAAAGTTTAAAATAAAAATAGAAGTGAAAATTAGACAAGGAAAAAACAGTGTTTTGTAACTATTTAATTTCAAAAAATAGATTTTCACAAAGTAGTGTCATCTTCATACAACTTTTTACACAGACAAAATGGTTTTTTGTGTGTTATCCTGCACTATTTACGCTTCAAGTAAATGAATAACAACTGGCATGTCGATTTCATGTTTTGTCCAAAATATTAAATATGGTATATTGTAAATGTTTGGCGCGAAAGGGTGGTTTTGAATTAAATATTAAAAAACTCATTCGTACTGTAAACATTGGTAAGTCTAGTTTGGCGAATTAAATCAATATTTTATCAAAATTGTTCATTTTATAAGTAAAAGCATAAAACTTGTCAAGTGTGCTATCATTCTGTACATTAGGCCAAGTCGAAAAGCGTAAAAAAAATATTTTTTTTGAGAAAAGTAATTGGTGGAAAATTGCAACGTGATCTATATATTTCATACATTCTTTTGTGCTGATATTATTAGACATTTAGCCGAGCCCCTCAAGCCTGAAATGGTCTCAATTTTTTTTATTATTTATTTCATTAATTGTAATAGGTCTTAAAATTTGATCAATAGATCAAACATAACAATAATTATAGATATATGAAAACATATATCTGAATTTCTATCTGGGCCACTTTGTCATCAAATATAACACTACGCTGAATACGGAACTAATGTAAGCAAAATAAAATGATTTAAGTACAGACAAACAATATCTTTATCGAATTACCAAAGCTATTAGAGGTGGAAACTGCTCTATTAGCTTAGCTGAAAAATATCTCGGCTTTATGTAGCCACCACTGAACCAACAGAAAATTTAATGACCATAACATAATTCGTTGTACAAGTTTATGCGCCTATGTGATACATCCTTTATATCAGCATGGGGTCAGGTATATGTGGAAAATTGTAAGCTTTTCCAGACCGTTTACAATTAATATGAAGGAAGTAATTGAGAAAGTAATTATTGACAGTACCTAATTCACACATCCAAAGAATGTATTACTAGCAATGATAGTAGATCTTCGGAATCATATAAGAAAATTGGGATTAAAGAGAATTATAAAAGCTAAAAAGATAGATGATTAGATAAGAGTGTTCGTTCCCTCAAGTTGTCTTCTGTAAATTTCAACACGGTATATTATGCTGAATTAAACGACTGGAACAAATAAATTGTTACAGAGCAATAGATGTTCAGGACGGAGACCTACGAAAATAATGAAACGAAGAAAAATACCAGTAATCAAATTCGAGCATTTTCCCTTCCACACTCAGGCTCTTAAAAGATGTGTTAAGGTGGTCACAGATGCAGCATTTCAAATTTGTGGTGAAACAGCCAGATATGGCTATATTCAAGCCAAATTATGTCCTCGATAAAATTTATAAACATTTGAAAATAAAGGGCAATATTATTCAGAGCAACAAAATATCTAAACTAAAACAACCATGTGGGGATGGGTGGACCTCGTCATGGAGTCAGTTCCTCGTGGTGATGTATCGGTTTCTGAGATTGTCCTTAAATGTATATTTTAATTAGTCCTGAAAGCTTAAATATACACTACTGACGATATAATCAAGCAAAGTGCAGTAGTCAAAATAAATCTGTATTCACAGTCACGGGAACCCGACTAAATATTAAACTAGATAGATAGATTTGTTTGTACGTAATCAGACACTCGTTAAGCAACTTTTGCTTGTTATTACCAAATATATTTCAACAGAAAAAAAATTGACCCAGTTTTAGTGTAAGGGGCCCAGCAAGATAGTGATCAATTTCTGTGAAAAAAAAATGTGCATTATATTCATCCTGTAGTGGATTCGAATTTTTGTGAAGATAACACTGACGTAGTTTTTCCCGAAACACCAAAATACTATATACTGCATTCAACGCGCATTTCGCCAACAAAGTTGGCATCATCTGGAAATGATTAAAACTAAACTTATGCTAACAATCTACCATATTTATACCTAAACTATTGTCACGGTCACGGCTTGATGAACCGCGACACACTAACCAATAAAGCGGGATATTAGGGACAGACTTCTACACTTTGTGATTTCCAAGATTTCAAATGCTTTCAGCTGTCTAGTATTTGTTACATTCCTAATTAATTCGAAATTACTAATATCTATTTTATGGTTGTTCTCAAACGCATGATGGGCAACACTAGACTTATCTGTTCTACCATATTAAAGATGGGCCATATGCTCTTTAAATCTAGTTTGAATTGATCGTTCAGTCTGTCCAACATACTTTTGATTACAGTCCTTACAGCTAATTTTGTAAATCACCGACTTTTCGTTTGTTTCAATTTTGTCTTTTGGATTGCCTAAAAGTTGTTTGTTTCCTATTGAAGGAACCACTGTCATGCGTACATCTTTAAAAATCTTACCAATACTACGGGTGAATCGAGGATCGAATGAAATCGATACAGATTTCGGATTTTCTCTTTCATTTTGAAAGGTTGAGGAATTTCGAGCGATTCTTTAAATTTTCGCTTCCTAATTATTTTATTTATTAAATTTACAGAATATCCATCACTTGCAGCTATATCCTTAATCAATGCCATTTCGTTTTCATACCTCACATTATTGAGGAGGAAGCTTAATAGACGATGAACTAGAAAACTAAAACTCGCCTTTTTGTATTGAGCACAATGGTAAGAGTCCATAGGGATATATTTTAGAGTACTGGTATATTTTCTGTATACGTCAAATTCTAACTTAATTTCACTATTACTAATTATTAATACATCTAAAAATGGTAGTTGTCCAGAGTTTTCAATTTCATATAAGAATTTAACTGATGCGAAACGACTGTTTAATTTAGATACAAAGTTGTCAATATCAGCGACTTTTGTATCAAACACTGCAAAAATATCATACACATACCCAAGCCAAACCCTGGGAAAATACTCGAAATTTTCTTTTGTTTCCGTTTCAAATCTGTTCATGAAGAGACTGGCAATAAATGGTGCCAAAGGGGTACCCATTACTGTTCCTTCATGTTATTGGAAGAAATTATCGTTGAATCGAAAACAATTTTGTTTCATGCAAAGTTTAGTGAGGTGAAGATATTCTTTTACTACATCTTGACTGAGATTTTTTAATTCGAGTAGATCCTTAAGGTAGTCCAAGCTCTGTGGTTACAGAACACTTGGAAATAATGAACAAACCTCAAAGGAGATCAAAATTTCACCTTCTTGCAACTGAATATTTTTCACCTTCTTAATGAAGTCATTGGAATTAATCAGAGAGAAACTAGGTGGTGCAATAGGTAAATTTTCGAACTCTTCTGTTAACCATTTTGATAGTTGGTAAGTCGGCGATCCGATTGCTGAAACAATAGGACGTACCATCTTTCCTGGTTTATGTATCTTAGGCAAGCAGTACAATCTAGATACACTTGGGTTAGATACATATAATCTCCTATTTAAAGCTGGAGTAATAAGGTTATTGCAGGATTTAAGTACATTTTCGTTAATGGATTTCTAGAAAGTTTTTATAATAACCATTACTAATCAGATTGTCTACCTTTTCATAATAATCCTCTTTATCTAAAATAACAACCTTATTGCCCTTATCAGCTCATATAAACAACCTTTTTCACGCTACCATTTGATAATTATTCTGTCATTTGCGAGTTTGACTTTCTATTTACTTTAATGACAATATTTGTCGATAATTGATTTCTGCAATCCTTTATATAAATATCATTTAGCAACTTTTACAAGTTATTACAAATTAAATTTCTAAAAAAAATTTTTTGGCCCGGCCGGTGGCATGTTTTTTATAGATATTTGTGTTCTTTTTAGAAATTACGTCAATCTTTTATTTTAATTTATTTTGTTTAAACTAAGCCCTGAAAACGTAAAAAAGTTACCGAAACGTCGTCAGCAATTTTAAGAATTTGTGTCACTTCTATAAAACTGTTACATGATTTACGTATTTGATGTTAAATACTTCGTTTTTAAAAAGCGAATAATTTCGAAAAATAACCAACTTTATTATTAGTATTTAAATTAACAAGCAATGGTTCAAACAATGAGCTAAATCTGCCTTGGTAATCGCAGTTACATATATTTATAAACTCTGCTTTGCAATGTCAGCAGAAGCTGTAATCGTAAAAATGATATCAAGTTAGCATTCATAATTCGTCCATCCCTAAGATGAAAACAAAGGGGTAGGTTTGTTTTCTTGTTTGATATCATTTTTCGAATTATGGGTTACAAATAACTGGGTAATCTTATCTTTATTTTTTGATAAGTACCTGTATAATATATATAATAATATGATAATAATTAAAGTTATACAAATATAAAGTAAAATATCATTAGTTCCAAGCTTTTGAATTTCTTCTAAGTCCTGAAGGTGAGTGGTTTCGGCAACGCGATAAATATCGTCTAATTTATCGGTGTGTACTTCTTGTAGTACCATGGGTAACTCGTTGTGTGATAACATTTTTTTTGTTCTAATAGGTAGGAGTTCGATGGGTTTTCCTTGGATGGAAATGGCATTATTTTCGAAGTTATAATTATTTATGTGAATCGAACAGCTTTGTGGTAGGTAGATTAGATGTGGTTCGCTTATTTCAGCAAATTCACTTTCGGGGCATAATTTCTGTACCTTTGTTTTGTTTGCAGGTATTATTATAATGTGGGCGTCGTCCACTGGTTCGACTATGGTGGATGTGATTTTATGCACCTGGATAGTGGGGCAGTTATTAAGTTGATTTCCCCTAAGTACATGTGGGATACAATCATCCTGGAAAGGTGGTTGTTGTACAAAGTACACGCACAGGTCTTCAACCATCGGGCATGGATCTCTGGAGTAGTAATGGTTTGTCGAGTTCATCAGGATGTATGGTTTTGGGGGTACAATGATTTTATTGTTAACGGGGATCGGGAATAAGTGATAATAATCATATAGATTCTCGTCCGTTATAGGTATGTGGAAGATGAAACATAATTTGTCTAGTATGTAATGAATTTCTACTTTTATAATTTCTAAATAAGACTGTTCGAACTTAAATGTAGGTAATCCATTTTTATAGATTTCCTGTATAACATTTTTCATTTGTTTTATTTCATTTAGGGGCAATAGGTTATTATGTATTATCCCTAGTCTGGCGAATAATATTGAGTTTTCGAGTGTATCTAATATTTCAATTATATTCTGGCAATCAATTATCATTACGTCTAGATAATTTTGAATATTTAGGAACAGTGTATATTTATTCAAATTGCTTTCCAATGTTCTCATCTTTTTGTTGATTACGACCTGATTACTTATTACCGTGTTCAGTGTCTCTTTACTCTCATTCATAAAACTTTTTATTATTGTAATATAGTTTTCAAGATCATGGTGTAACTTTTTTTGATTTTTGTCTAAGGTGTTAATTGCATTGTCGTATCTTTCCGCGTCGTCTGAGTCTAATAAACCAAAGGCCCATTTGGAGCCTTTTCCTACAATATTAAGTAGTCCTCGTTTTGTACGTAAGTTGAAAGAGGGTTTTATTTGGTTTAACTTTGTTTGGGCCTTGTCTCTCAAATAGTTTAAGTGATTATGAATTTCGTTTATTGAGGGATATAGTTCATCCTTTTTGTCGATCATTGGTACTATCGATCTTTCGTTTGTTTCGATAGCTCTCAGAGGGTCGATAAAAAGATTTAAATCAATATATTTTATAAAAGAGTGTTTATGATTCGTTACCTTGGCTTTACTGATTAAGAAGGGCAGTAGGGGGTTAGTTAAGGGTGTCAATTTAATTTGTAGATGTACTGGCATCATTTGCAGAGTGAATACTAGTATTTTCCACATCTGAAACAGATAATGTTTCTTTAGATCTCAGTCGTATTGGTTTAATTTCTTGTTTATGATATATACGATTATCTTTGGTTTTTATTTTATTATCTAAGTCTTTATCAATTATTATTTTTTTGTATTTTGGGGCTATTTTTCTACGTATATTTTGAAGTAAGAAAGCTTCAGTTTCTGGTTTAAATACAGGGAATTCGGTTCTGTCTTGATTTTGTCTGGTTAAGTCTTTTACCTTGTTGTTTTGTTTATTTATAAACTCGTTCATAACTTTCATATTTCTTTGTTGGTTTTCAATATAATCTGACATTATTTTATTTTCCGAGAGGTTAAAAGGCGTGTCGAACTCTAAGTTTGCTTTTATGATTTGAAAAGGTGTGTAACGTGTAGAGGAATGTATGGTATTATTATATGTTAATATTGCAAGGGTCATTAGTTGTTTTATATTTTGTCTTGGGCTTTCTAGTTCTAAAGCTCGTAATTCTTCTATGAGTGTGGAGTGTAGTCTTTCAATTGGGGCATTACTATTTGGATGTCGGGTTGTGACGTGATGTAATACTATGTTATGTTTTTTGCAAAACTCTGAAAATAGGTTATTTTTGAATTCGGTACCTGGATCACAGGTTAGTTTTTTGGGAATACCGTAATGTGAAAAGAATATCATTAATTGATCTAAGATATCGGTTGTTACAAAATGAATAGGGTATGCTTGTGCAAACTTCGAGAAAGAGTCAATTACCATTAGGAACTTTTGTCCGCTTATTGAGAAAGTGTCAATATAAATATGTTCGAACGGGTGTTCGCCTATTGGGGTCGGTTTTAATTCAAATTTAGGGGGTCGTCTTTCGTACTTAACTGATTGACAAGTTATACAATTATTTATATAATTCGTTATGTGGTTAGTCATTTGGGGCCAATAATAAGTTCTTGTTAGCGCTGTTTTCGTTTCGGTTATACCTCTGTGTGTGGTTTTTGTCTCATGGTGATTTTGGATGGTTTCTAATTGTTCGTCTTTGTCAACTATTTCTTTAACTATTTTGTTTGTTTGAATAAGTTTGTATGCTTTATCGTTAAAGTATTTTTGTAAATTGATTATGACATTGTGTACAAAATTTGATTGTATTAGTAGGCCATAAGTTTTATTTGGTTTAATATAATTTTTAAACGTTTCTACTAGATGTTCTTCGAAATTTTGAATGGGCAATGTCACTTTTATTCGATCTTTAACATTAAAAGGTTTTTCAAGCTTAATTTTTGGTTTTATTAAGTCTCTTGTTACGTTTAGTATGATCTGGTTCCTAAATCCATTTATCGGTTGTTCGGTTATGGGTATATTTAGTGTGGGGTTCGATTGGGAGGAATGTACTGTTTCATTTGAAGGGTTTTTCTGTTTTATTATGACGTCTGAAATTATGTTTATTTTTTTTGTGTTGTCTCTGGATTTGTGTCTAATTGTTCAATAGGTGAATTTTCTAAAGTTATTAAATCGTCCAAAGCTATGTCGGGAAAATCATCGGTTATTCTGTTTTCGCTAGCGTCCGCGTTACCTATCATTGATTGTGTTTCGATCGGGTGTATTTCTATACGCGATAGGGCGTCTGCAACTTTATTTTCGCTGCCTTTTTTATACATAATTTCGTAATCATATTCCATGAGTTTTAAGCGCCAGCGCATTAATCTAGAGTTAGGTTCTTTAAGGTTATTTACCCATTGGAGTGGTTTATGGTCCGTGATGATGGTGAACTTACGTCCGAATAGATACGGACGGAAGTATTTTGTAAAATTTACGATACTTAGTAGTTCCTTCTCTATGGTGCTATAATTTTGTTCGGCGTCATTAAGCGTGCGACTTGCGTAAGCAATTGGTCTATCTTTTCCTATCGGGCCCTGGGATAAAACGGCTCCTATGGCGTAGTTTGAGGCGTCACTAGTTAAAATAAAGGGCTTTTCGAAGTCCGGGTATTGTAACAGGGGTTCATTGGTCAGAATTGTCTTACAGAGTTCGAATGCATTTTTAAACTCATTGTCATGTATTATTTTAGTACCTTTCTTTAAACACTTCGTTAGTGGCTTTGTAATTTTTGCGAAGTCTTTTATAAACTTGCGGTAAAATCCTAATAGTCCTAAAAAAGATTTTATTTCTTTTGCTGTGTTTGGTAATGGGAATTTTGAAATGGCTTTTATTTTGTTCGGGTTAGGCCTAATTCCTTCCGGCGTAATTACGTGCCCTAAAAACTCGACATTTTGTCTTAAAAACTCTGACTTGTCTAGTTGGATTTTTAATTTCGCGTCTCTTAGTTTTTGAAAAACTTGTTTTAGATTTGATATGTGTTCTTGAAGGCTGGTTGAAAAGATAATAATATCATCCATATAGACTAGGCATATGCGGTTTTGTAAATCTTTTAATACGTGGTGCATGACCCTTTGGAAAGTGGCTGGGGCGTTTTTAGCCCAAAAGGCATACGAAGGTACTCGTAGTGCCCGTGCTCTACGTTGAATGCGGTTTTTTGTACGGACTGAGGGTCCATTTCTATTTGATGGAAACCGCTCGCTAAGTCTAATGTGGTAAAGTAATTACACTTCCCGAGTTTGTCTAGGATGTCTTCGATGTTAGGTATCGGGTAGCGATCGTTAATAGTCTTGTCGTTTATCTTCCTATAATCTACAACTATACGCCATTTTTTCTTGCCGGAGGCGTCCGCTTTTTTTGATACAATCCATATCGGACTTGACCAGGGGGATTGACTATGTCTAATTACTCCGTCGTTAAGCATTTTATTTATCTGTCTATTTACTTCTTCTTTGTGACAAAAAGGGAACCTATAGGTTTTAGTGTGAATCGGTAATTCGTCCGTCGTTTTTATTTGGTGTTTTACTGTATTTGTAAATGTTAGTTTAGAGTCGTCATTATGAAAAATGTCGGGGAAGTTTGAAATTAATTTTAAAATGGCATTTTTCTCTTCTTCATTCATGTGGTCTATTCTGATATTATTTAACATGTCTGTATTTTTTGTATTTGTCTGATAATTGGGCATAAAGTTTTCAATGTGATAAAAGTCAAATTGGTCACCTTGTAGCTGTTGGGCTTTAAAAGGTCGGTTAAATTCTAGACATATAGTTTTGTCTGTAACATTTTGTATTTCAAATCTAGCATGGTAATTTTCTGCAACCGTAAGGGTTTCAGGGATATAAAATCCATTAATATTAGTTTCGGGTATTAGTATTTCTCCATAAGGTATATTTACTGGGAATGGTCGTTCTAGGCATTCGCGAGGTGGAATTTCTATTTTATATTTGTTTTGTGAATTTTGATCTCTGTAATGAAATGGTATTTGTACTGTATCGTTAAATAGTACCTGGTTTGTAAAATCCATTGTTAACTTGAGATTTCGTAACTCGTCTAGTCCAATGATGCCGTCAAAGTAGTCAGAAAATGGGAACAAAGTGAATTCTATGTTACCTTTAGTTTGAAATTCCTCAAATGCAGGAATTAATGCTTTGCATACTACTTCGCGATTTCCCATTGGTGTTTTTAATACCGAAGGGGCTTTGTATATATATTCTGGGAAATATAGTTCGGCAATACTAGGTCTTAACATTGAGACATTACAACCTGTATCTATTAGTAATTTTATATTGGGTTTATTTATTTGAATATACGGCAACGCGTTTACATATGCGTTAAGGGCTATATCTGGTCCTCTGTATTCGAAGTACTGTGAAAATTTTCATCGTCATTATTTATCTGTTCGCTGTCCGGATTTTGCATAAAATTTAAGAAATTGTCCGTGTATAATTCTGGATACATGTCTGGAGGGTACTCATTAAATCGTTCTTTCATTTCGTCATTAAAATAGAAAGGATCTTCTGAGGAAATATTATTTAATTCTTCAGCTATATATTTGGGGGTTGGTTTAGGTTGAAACCACGGAAATTTACTTTGAATTTGTTGTGCATTCAAAGGTCTTTGTTGGGAGAAGTTATTTTGTTGTCTTTGTGTAGAAGATTGTCGGCTTTGTGTGGACATTGGTGTTGGTTGGTATTGTCTAAATTGATTTTGTCTGAATACATTACTGTTATTCGTGTTTTGTCTAAATGTTTGCGAGTTTGTTGGGAAATGTTGGGGAATAAATCTCGGCTGAATATTTATCGGTTGGCTGGGAAATACAGGTTTCTGATAATTATTTTGGAAATTTCCAATTGGCATTTTATAATTTTGATTTTGTAAATTTGGAAAATTTGGTTTTAAAAATTGTGAATTTACTTGTTTTTTCTGCATACGACTTCTAAATTCTAAATCAGCTTCTTCTTCTCTGACATAGCCTATGGCTTGTTCAATGCTATTTGGGTTTTTACATTTAACAATTATTTGTGTATTTCCGGATAAATTATTAATGTACGTTTTTAAAGCAATTTTTTCATAGTATTCGATTTTTATTCTTTTGGTCTCAATATTCTCACCAATTTCGTTTAATTTTGCAACTAGTAGACTTCTAAGAGTCTGTAACCTTAAGCCAAATTCTATTAGATTTTCATTTTTATTCAGGGTGGTGGACATAAGGTCATTAAGTAGGGTGTCCTCGCTACGTCCGTCTGAGAAAGTTTGCGTCAGTATTTGTTTAATCAAGGGCCAGGTGTTTAATTCATGTCTGGGGCCAATAATTTCTGAAGCGTGCCCTCTGAGGCGTGAAACTATCGTATTTACTACACATTTATTAATTGGGTTATTAAGCTCTCTTAAATTTTGAAATGTGGACACTAGGTCCTCACAAGCTCTTATGAATGGTGTTAAGAGATGTTTATCTCCATTAAAAAGAGGAATATTGTCTGAGTAAATTCTGTATAAAGATGAGTCCATTTTTTTTTTATGCAAGTATGAACAAAAATACCTATATGTTACGAAGGGTAATGGAATCTGACCACTTACCTACAAATATAAGCAAATCTTATATTTGTCACTAAATGCCTGTTCTTATGATGAGTGTTGGAATCTGACCACACACTAACAATTGTAGAAAGTCTATCAATTGCCACTAAGCTAGAATTATTGATATGCGAGTATGAATAAAATACCTATATGTTACGAAGGGTAATGGAATCTGACCACTTACCTACAAATATAAGCAAATCTTATATCTGTCACTAAAAATATCTGTTCTTAGGATGAGTGCTGGAATCTGACCACACACTAACAATTGTAGAAAGTCTATCAATTGCCACTAAGCTAAAGTTGTTTTTATTCCTGTCGTTATGATGGATACTGGAATCTGACCACGTATCAATTATTATAAGCAAGTCTTATAATAATCACTAGACTATGAGAGCGTATTAGTTGAATTATAAAAATTGAAGAAAATTTTTTTCTTCAAATAAATATTTTAAACTGAATAGTATTTTTTTTTCAGTCGAAAACAAATGAAAAATATGTTTCTCTTAAAATTACGTGTATCTAGATTGATACTCTACAGGATAATTATTTTTGTTAAATAAAACCTTGTAGTTGTTCACAATGAACGGCCTAATAGCTACTTTTTTCCGGAGAGAATCTAAAATGATTTTTAGAAACTTGGAAAGAAACAGAAGGATTAAACTCGACTTACCTCGATGGTTTGCGTTGTCTGTCCGTCTGGAGATTCGTCACTGCTGGGCTGGAACTCGAACTTTCACTTTTCTAAACTTTTGAGCAATAAAGAATTGAGATTCACGATATTTTTCCGTAAAATACCTTTGCTCATCCTACCGACTGCGCCATTTACGTATTTGATGTTAAATACTTCGTTTTTAAAAAGCGAATAATTTCGAAAAATAACCAACTTTATTATTAGTATTTAAATTAACAAGCAATGGTTCAAACAATGAGCTAAATCTGCCTTGGTAATCGCAGTTACATATATTTATAAACTCTGCTTTGCAATGTCAGCAGAAGCTGTAATCGTAAAAATGATATCAAGTTAGCATTCATAATTCATGGATGAGACCATAATTTGTAATATATCGTACAAAAAACTGTAGGAGTATTTTAGATAAATTACACTGCATGTTATATGTAATTTTGTCAAAATTGACGATAGAAACTTGCAGCAATAAATTGTTAAAGGAAATATTGGAAAATAAACGAGAACAGTAGTTGTAAATAATGGTATGTGGAGTGCGAAGAGGCGTGGGTAGGTGTCTAACCATTTATTCTTTTCATGCTTACGCTTGGCAGTGAGCACAAGCTTCACCACCTGTGTGGCTATGTCATTTATTTTCTATTCTCTAGTTTAAAAGGTGTAATACTGCTTATTTTTGCGTTCTGCTTTAGCAGCATTTACATAATAATAATAATAATAATAATAATATTTATTCACCAATATAAAAGATACATAATAATGTACATTTGGCAAGTCACTAATTTAAAAAAATAAAGTAAAAAGAAAAAAACAAAAATATTAACAATAACAATATATAACAATGTCAATTTGACACAATGTCAGTAAAACTATACAAATTAAAATATTTAATACATAAAATAAAATTAATGTCAGTATATAAGGCAATATACAGATTAAGCAACATAGTAATAAATAAAATGAGATAAGGATATATGCACCTAATATTGAAATAGTCATTTTAATTTAACATAAATAAGTTAAATGAAGTAGAATCATAGATGGACTTTAATAAATAATCGAATTGTATAATTTACAAGTTATTTTTGTCAAGGAACTCATTTATTGAATAGAAACCATTTTTTAATAATAATGTTTTGACATCTTTTTTTAAATTTTTGAGGAGGAAGATCCCTTAAATCATTTGACAAGTTATTAAACAGCACAACAGAGTTATAATATGGTGAATCTTTGAAAGTTGTTGTCCTATGGATAGGAATTAACAGTTTATCACCTTGCCTTGTACTATATAGATGTGTTTCATTTAAACTAGGGAATAGATGGGGATTGTTTTTAACAAATAATAAACATTTGTATATATAAATACAAGGAGTGGTGAGAATTTCTTTTTCAATAAAGATATTTCTACAACTCTCTCTATAATTCATATTAAATAGTAAACGTAGTATTCGTTTTTGGATAATGAATACTCTTTTAAAATGCTTACCCCAAGCTAGTATATTAAAAGAGATATGTGAGAAGGTCATTGCATAATAAACATTTAACAAACCATAATATATTATAATCACATATTAATAATATTATTAATATGTGAAAACTATTTTTGTTATTTTCTTATTTGTCGCATAAATCTCGTTACCTAGCTTCATCTTGACTATACGGGCCCTAACAACTAATTATTTGGACACCTTCGAATTTGTAATTATACCATATTTTGCTTTATTTAAATCATTCAAATTTCCATTTTAATGGTTTTTTGTCATTGAGTTATTGTTGGAGAATGATAATACATCGTCGAAAAATCATTTGCCTTAAAAGAGCATACACTGTGAGTTAAAATATATAAACACGGCAAAATTATATGACAACTAATTATTTCTACATTTGTCTTCAAACAGTGTAGCTCAGTGTGCTCTGTAAACATGTGAATTATATTTTTGACAGTTTGCCATTACATAGCTAGACCAGTGCTAAGAACTTCATTTCGTTGTAAAAAAAAATTACCTGTAGTAAAGTAAGTTTTGATTTGCGCGAAAGAATGGTTACACAAAGTTTGAGGGGAAAAACTGTCCGCCAAATTATATTTGATTTAAATATTCCGAAATCTACAATTGCATATACCCTTAAAACATTTAGAGAGACCTGAAGTGCGAATATTCGTGGGAAAGGTACAGGAAGGCCAAAAAATAGTTAGTGACAGAGACCAAAGATTCCTTGTTAAAATTTGCAAAAAAGAAAGAAGTACATTAAGACAAATAACCGCACTGTGTAACAATGAATCTGGCCTAAGGGTCTCCAGAGGATGTTGCATAAAATAAAAATCAGGACTAACACTTTATAAGGTAACATAAATCGAGTAGTTTTATAAGGTAAAGGGTAGTTTAAATGGATTTTGTGTAACCATTGATTTTTACGCAGGATAAAGAAAAACCTTTATTAACCAAAAAACAAAAGAAAAATCGTTTAATCTGGGCCAAATACAAGAAGAACTGGATATGTGAAGATTGGGCTAGATTTAGTTATATTTAGCGATAAAGAAAAATTCTATGTTTATCTTGGGGATGTTAGAAAATGAGTAATAAGGTCTAAAAATGAATCAGTTAATAAAGACTGTTTGAAGCGCACTACTGTAAAGTTTCCTAAGGGGGTAATGGTCTGTGGCTGTAATTCTGCAAATAGTACGGGATGATTGGAATTCATAAATGGGACAGTAAATGCCGAAAAGTATAAAATAATATTGGAAAACAACTTACTCCCAAGTATACAAATATTATATCGAAACAAAAAATTTATTTTTCAACAGGATGGGGCGGCTTGTGATACTGCTAAAACCGTAAAAGAGTGGTTTGGACAACAAGATATGTTGGTGTTGGTATTGGCATGGCCTTCAAATAGCCCTGATTTAAATATTATTGAAAATATTTAGCATCAAAAATAGAAGTACTTAAGAAATAATCCTAGAAGAACTATACCGGAATTAAGAGATATAATTCAGAATATTTGGAATGATACTATGCCACAATATTTGAGATCCTTTGTTAAATCCATGCCTGCTCGAATTTGAGCTTTCATTACTGCCAAGGGAGATGAATTTAATAATTTATTAATGCATTTATCCAAATAATTTGTGGTCAAGAGTTGTACACATTGTTTAAGTATATTTTCAAGTTTCCCAAAAAATATTTTGCATTTTCTGTTATGTATAGTGTTGCTATATTTAAGATATTTGATGATACGTTTTTCAAATAAAGAGTATTTTTTGATGCAAAATAATATTTGAATGCCTTATTTCGGAAAAATAGATGTCCAAATAATTAGTTGTTAGGACTCGTATTAATATAAAATTGTTGTTACTTTTCGTTCCACTTTCTGATCTAATAGCGAAGGTAACTATGTATCTTTATTGTCAGAATGTCTGGTCATAAATTTTAATAACAATAAAAATTAACAACTAAAATTATATATATATATATATATATATATATATATATATATATATATATATATATATATATATATATATATATATATATATATATATATATATATATATATATATATATATATACACATATATATATATATTCGTGAGAAGAATAGTAAAGTCTCAAAATCAATTATACTAAAAATAACTGCCTACTTTCTCTCACTCTACATAACGCCATCCTCAAAATAAATTTTCAATAATGTAACTTAGAGTTCGGACATCAGCGAGTCAATGTCGTCTACAGGAACCTTGATCAGAAAAGAAAGTTTATGTCATGTGAATTTGTTTACATTGTATACATTTTTATATAACCATATAAAAAACTAATTTATGCATTTTCATTAGTCATGTAGTTTAAAATACCTTCTATGTACCTAAATAAATTATAGTAGTTCGGTTATATATCAAATTTCGTTTAATATCATAAAACTGTTTGCGAATTATGTAGTTGCATTGTAATTCGAATATCCTCTAAAAAATTATATACCCAGTACCCACCCAACGCAATCTGTGAATTCGCATTTGCATTATTCTCACAGTCAGAATATTATGCAATGTTTTTAAAGGCACCAGAACGAGAACGAACATCTATCCTATACACCACCACCTCCAAAGCCTATACTGACAAGATGGTGCACTTGAATGAACACATCATCGTATTACTAGAGAAATTTTAAAAATATGAAAGGAGTCATAAAAGTGATGTGCTCGCTATACGCACAATAGAATACATATATATATATATATATATATATATATATATATATATATATATATATATATATATATATATATATATGGTTAGGAATTGACAAATGATATTGGCTATCGATCTATCATGATTTGAAGGTGTAATTCAATGCAGGTCGGGGTATTTGCCCGCTGAGTAGTTGTTTCCTTTAAATCATATTTAATCACATTAGTTTAGTCCACCTGGGCTAGGGGTCGCCGCTCTCGGTACTTGCTGTGATGCAAGTCGCTATCCGCCACAGAGACATCGAGGATGTCGGTCGGATAGTAGCATTCAGACCATATGAGAAGTTTCATACCTCTCACCACTATTCACTTCACCATAGTTAGTATATAACTAGCAGGTTGGCCACTGTCATTTGTCTGTTCCATAACCTATGGCATACTGAAGAGAACAAATAAGTTCGAAATCGATCTATGTCTGGTTAGGAATTGACAAATGATATTGGCTATCGATCTATCATGATTTGAAGGTGTAATTCAATGCAGGTCGGGGTATTTGCCCTGAGTAGTTGTTTCCTTTAAATCATATTTAATCAAATATATATATATATATATATATATATATATATATATATATATATATATATATATATATATACATATATATAAAAAATAAATGAAATTAACGGGTAACGCCCGCAAAAAGAAAAAAAAATTGCACGGTGGATAATGCAAAAATTGCAAATGGCAGAAAGATGCAAACCGTGGACACGTGTTTCTGACTAATTGGTCTTCATCAGCACGGTGTAGCTGAGTTAAAATGATGGATAAAACTCAGAAAAGACACAAAAGGAAAACCACTGACAGGGAGCCAGTCGCACCTTTGTGGCTTCCACTTGGATGACTCCGGTATGGGAGCATCGTCCAAGCATCGCACACGCGGGCAACTATAGCAACCTACGTGGGATTCCGGACCCAGGAAAATGAAAATGTATATATATATATATATATATATATATATATATATATATATATATATATATATATATATATATATATATATATATATATATATATATATATATATATATATATATATATATATATATATATATATATATATATATATATATATATATATATATATATATATATATATATATATATATATATATATATATATATATATATATATATATATATATATATATATATATATATATATATATATATATATATATATATATATATATATATATATATATATATATATATATATATATATATATATATATATATATATATATATATATAGTTGTACAATATATTTCTAATTGATAATATATCCTTGTGTAAAATTTTTTATTTCAGATAGCAGTATGTATGACAGCGCAGACGGGAGTGATACCACCAGGAATATTTACTGAAAGTATAGCTTGGGGTCTGGCGTATGAGCTACCAAACGACACAAAGGAATTTAAAGACTTGTATACTGCCCAAAGTATATTAAAGCGAAGACACAGGAGAGATTTGTATGAGAAAATGGAAACAATTATCAATTCGTAAGTTTAATTTTTATATTTACTGTCGATAAATGTAAATATGAGAATATACCTCCCACAAAAATTATGGAAAAGCTAAAAAACAGATCAAGTTTATATTTAAGCAATTTCAATATATTTTTTTGCGGACAGGTCATTCCTTGTGGAGTATAGTACCGTATTTTCGATTTAACTACAAGCTTTTCTATACAGGGACATGCAAGAAGTATGAGGATAGATAAATTTCATAAAATTTTAATTTCATCTGTGGCATTTAGGTTATGAAAATCTCTTTTTTATAAGTATTTCCATTACTACCTCTTCTATTGTACTCACTGCGTTAGGCAATTTGCCATACGGTTCTTGGTAAATCATAAATTGGCAATTCTTTAAAAATTGTTCTTAGTTACAAGTTAGAAATAAATGGATTCGTAAATCTGTTCGTACTTTCCGTAAACTCTGAATGACCAGAAGGCCCAAAGACTGGAGTATTAATATCACAGGCGCCATTTTCAACAATTTCACCAAATGACTGGAGATTCCCTTTTTCTTTAATTAGTAGAATCAATATTATACGTTTTTCCTTTCCTAAATGGAAAGTTTACCAAATCACTGTCAGATAAACAGTAAACTGATAAGAGATTACTAACAAACTCGATTGGACAAATTTTAAAAGTCTACAAAGAATTTAAACCACTTGAAAACGAAATAATGTATTTTTTTAATCATAACAATATTTACGATAATACATTCTAAGAAAACTAACAGCAGTGAGCCAAACACCTCATACATACACAAAACGTAATAAAATGAAAACTGTCTGTTACCCGATACAGTTAGGGACTACGCGCTAGAGTGGCGCACAGTGATCCTACTCCATATAAGGCTCTGCCAAAAATTTTCATTCATTCATCAAATTAATTTTTTCAAGAGATCTCCATGAATTTATATGAACATTGGTAATCAGATTCCCAAAAACCCCCTAAGTACTGAGATTCAAAACAACTGATTAAATTTGTGATATTCAGTCCGCCATATTGGATACATTTTGGAATTCTGATATCATATTCGGAATCAGTGACCCAAAAAAACATCCTTAGGTACCAAGTTTCATAAAAATTGGTACAAAAGCAAAATTCGCGGCTCAAAGGGTTAATGTTTGTTATTTTTTAATAAACAAATTAAGAACATTTTAATGACTTGTCATTGCTCATATTAAACCTTATCTATTTCATGTTCCACATACTAAATTTTATAATAATTTATCTAAAAATAACAAAGTTACAGATTTTTGGTAAAGAAATATCCGTTTGGCACCACTGTGTGCCATACGTATGATTCATTTTACAAGGTCTTTTTTCTCACTATGCATTTTATAAAAAAAAAAACACCCCAAATAAAAGAATATCCTCATTCCATTAGCCACAACTTACTCGGTTAGAGTATCCAGTGTTTGCAGTAGTACAATATCTAGTAGTTTTTACGACAACAAATGACAAATATAGAGCGGTGGGAACATAAAAATACGAAAATAGTATGATTCATAAAAAAATTAAAATGAGCAATTTTCCCCAATTTCACCATTTCAAATCAAATCTCGACCTCAAAAATATGTTTTGTGATGTGTTTTTACATAATAATCAACTACCTATCTGGTTTAGTCTGTTCGAGTGTGTTAGATAGCATGTGTCGAATTCAGGGGTCTCTTTCTTCGACTAACGTTTAATTTTTCTGGATGTTGAGTATGTACTTCGTAGAATACCCTTGGATTTGGATCTACCAATAACGACAATTATGGCGATTGACGGTACCATTTACAAAAAGGATGTGACGTACAAGCAACAACAAAATGGTATTTGTGTTATGTGTCACTTTGGCACCCTTAAGTACAGCTGCGGTATTTTGAACTTTTATTTACGGTACGGTCTCGAGCGCCAGTTCCTGTTATATAGTCTAAGAACACCACTTTATTCTATCAGCGGTGTGATAGAAGCTAGGATAACTCAGTGAATAAACGGAATGTCCAGAAGATCTATGTGTGTGGTTGTCGATTGTGTAGCAATGGACAACTTCACCTTACCTGCCGAAAATGATTCTCGGTGTGTGATCAGATTTATTACTTATGCTCTAAATAAAAGACAGACTTTCAACTTCACTTACACTATTTTATTTAAGACTGATCTCATGAAATTAAAACAATAACTATTACAGTGTAACCAATTATACATGCAACAGAAAAAGCAGGCCAATAAACCAAGCAAGAGGTTGTGATAATGCAAGCAGGTATATCAAATGTTGCTAAGTTACGGAATCTATTACTACTGAAATGTATAATGATAATGCAGGCAGGTAAATCAAATGCAGCTGGAAACTACTATTTCCCACAAAATTGCAAACGCCAATCATAGTCATTTTCATTAAGTTCCAGGACCATTCCATTTTTCCATTTTAATAATTTATTGGCAATTGATATTTTTACAAGTCATGCCTTAATTAATGTATATCATTTATAGTTATTTATTGTATTTTTATAATACTGGTTTTAGGCGTGCGGTACATATCGCGTGAAGCGGTAGCCACTCGCCCCGGCCGCTGTTATGGCCTTATACTTCCTAGCATGTGTTTTACTGCGTATGGCTTTTTCCTGTGACAAAGCAATTGCCGTGCTAAATAGAACGCAGGTTTTTTTTAAATAATTAATTTGTATAGCATGTTTTTTGTTTTTTGGTGACTTCTTGAATATATACAGGAAAAATTTAAAAGAAAAACCTATTTTTTATTAATTTTTGTTGCTTTTATGTGTATATGGGGGAGGGGGGCGGGGTGATTTGGTAAGACAGGAGGGGTATTATGATAGTATGTTGTCCGTTTGTTGTTATTGTTACCGTTGCTCGTCATACAGTGGTAGTCTTTCGTGTATGTATTTATGCGTATGCGGTATGTTATCGTATCTTCTTATGTGGGTCAAGTCCCTTGTCAAGTTTGAGGTTCTTGTGTTAGTTTTTAGAAATTTCGTCGCAGTTTCGTATATGTATGGTTGTATAAGTTCTATGTTAGATTGTCTGTGTAGCTGTAACATGTTTATATATCTGTTTGAGTTCTCAGTAATTTATTTTGTGTTGTCTGTAGTCTTTTGTATTGTGTGTCGGATATGTGGCACCAGGCTGCGCATGCGTAGGTCAGAGTCGGTCTTAGTATCGTTTTGTATAGTAATAGTTTGTTGTCTGTCTTTAGAATGCTTCGTCTGTGAATTAGTGGATAAAGTTTACTCAATGTACCGTATGTTTTGTTAATTGTGTTTGTTATGTGTTGCTTAAAAAATAGTCGTTTATCAAGTGTGATTCCTAAGTATTTAACTGTGTCTTTTTCGGTGATTGTTTTGTTGTTTATTTTTAGTTTGTTGAACGTTTTTATGTTCGTAAATTTCTTTGTCAGCGTAATAGTTTCTGTCTTGTTCTCGTTTAGTTTAATTTTCCATATTTTGTAGTAGTCTGTCAGTCTGTTCATGTGGTATCGTACTTTTTGTGTTGCCGTTTGTGCGTAAAAGGATTGTCCGTATATTGTCGTATCGTCTGCGTAAAGTATGGTTTTTGTGGTGGGATGTGTAGGTATATCTGAGAGGAAAAGGTTAAACAGGATAGGTGAGAGGACGGTGCCTTGCGGAACCCCTGCGCGCACGTTTTTGAGCGGTGACACCGCATCGTTGACCCTTACTCGGAATTTCCTGTCGTTAATATAGCTTTTAATAAGACTTACGAAATAAGGTGGTAAGTCCAGATTATTTTTGAGTTTATATAAGAGGCCTGAATGCCAAACAGTATCAAAAGCCTTTTCCACGTCCAATACAAGCATACAGGTCGACTGCTTTTTATTAAAACCTTCTATGACGTCCTGCACGACTCTGCACAATGCAAGTGCCGTGCTGTGTCCGCTCCTGAAACCAAATTGATTGTCTGGGATAAGATGCTTTTTATTGATTATATGATTTATTCTTTTCAGGATAATTTTTTCTGCTATTTTACTCATTGCGTTGAGCAATGAGATTGGCCGGTAATTATTTTTATCTTGTGCATTTTTATTTGGTTTTAAGAACGGAACCACCACGGCAATTTTCCATCTTGGAGGAAAATATTGCAATTTTATGATATTGTTTATAATATGGGTGAGGATGACTAAGGCTTTGGTAGGGAGGTGTTTCAGGATTATATTGGGGATATTATCGGGTCCGGGGGCTTTCTTGTTTGGTAAATGTCTAATAAGTTCTTTTAGTTCTTGTGGTGACGTGAGTAATTTAGTCAGTTTCCGTGGGGGTATTGTATAGTGGTCTTGTATTTCGTCTACGTCATTATTTATTATTTCGTGCTGTTCTGTCGTGTCTGGTTGAGCTGTGTGCACTTGCTCCAAGTGCTCGGCTAGTATTTCAGCCTTTTCTGCATCTTGCATGTATGAGTGTCCGTTATGTATCAGTGTAGGTATCGTATTGTAAGGTTTTCGTAGCAATTTTGTCATTCTCCATAACGAGTTGTCTTGTCTAGATAGTCCCTGTATTCTATGACTCCAAACAGCGTTTTTGTGTTCTGTCAGTCTGTCGTTCACTGTTTGTTGTATGTCTGTTAGTCTATGTTTGTCTATTGTCCGTCTATATTTCTGCCATTGCCGGCGTATTTTATTTTTGAATTTTATAAGATTTTGCAGGTCCGGCAGTAGTTCTTCTCGTGGTTTTTGTATTATCTTTTTTTGTTGTTTTATCACGTGCGGCTTGCAGCGCGCTCGTGAGTTTTTGTATTTCGTTGTCTACGTCTTGTCTAGTGTTCATGTTATTGTTTATTGTTAATGTCGAGTTTACGTGGCGTTTAAATATCGTCCAGTTTGTCGTTTTGTAGTTGTATATTAGTCTGTTATGTGTGTTTATGTTTGTGTCTTGTATTGTAAATGTTATGGGGTTGTGGTCGCTGGAGAGTAGGGGGAGGGATATGGGTTGTATAGGATAAGGATAATTTTTGTTTACTACGAGATCAATGTAACTGGGGGTTGAATTGTTTGCTGGGTAATGGGTGGGGTTATCTGGAATTAAAATTGCAATATTTTCCGCCAGTGCAAAGTCTCGCAGGGCGACACTGCTTCTGTTGGACCTGTTATTACGCCACGACGTGTGTCTGGCATTCAGGTCCCCTATTATAATTACCTTGTTTGCTTGAGTGATATTAGTAAGATCAGCTTGCGATATTCTGTTATTAGGAGGGTTATAAGCGGCCACGATGACGGTGTCATCGCTCAGTTTTATTGCAATATGTTCAATGCTAGTGTTGTAATTATCGAGGAGAGAGTGTGGTATACTCTTTTTGATGAGTATAGCCACACCTCCTCCCCGATTGTTCGGTCTATCCTTCCTGTATATATTGAATTTATTGATTTTAACATGATGTGAGTTATTTAGTTTTGATTCCGTAATTATTACTATATCAATTTTGTGTTCATTTAGGAATGCTTTGAGTTCATTTATTTTATTAATTACTCCGTTACTGTTCCAGTTCATTATGTTGAATTTGTAATGTTATATTTTGGTAGAACGTTTATGGTATATTCCTGTATTACCATTATAATTTGAATTGGATCAGTAACGGAGTGTAGCATTCTGTTTAGCTCGGCTATTGCTTTAATAGTTTCTTTTAAATTGATTTTACTATTTAATTTGTTCATTTCGTTTATTAAACTGTTGAATTCGTTATTAATTAGGGGGCTAGCGGCCTGGGTAGTGGCTACGTTTCTTCTTTCCTGTGTGTAGGCTTCATGTGCTGGTGGACTGGCCGGCGTTCGCTGTGTCCACGCATTTACGGCCGGCATCGGAGCGGGGACATACTGAGTAAGAGGTTCCTGCTGTTTCGGTTGGATAGAGTTGATGCGATGTAAGTAGACTGGGCATGTTATATTACTTGCGGTGTGTGGCCCGTTGCAGTTTGCGCATTTAGGTGGTTCCTGTTCGGTTTTTGAACAGTCTCGGGTCCAATGTGTTTCCCCACATTTAACACATTTAGGGTTACGATGGCAATTACTAGTTGCATGCCCCCAAGATTGACAGCGACGGCATTGACTTATGATTCTATCATTTTTGCGGCGTTCCCAGCTAATTTTAGTATGCAATACATATTGTATTTTATTTTGCAAGCTTTTAAGGGTAATGTCGCTATTTGTGATGATAAGAAATAGTGGATTGAATTTGGTTTTCATTCTATAAATGTTCTGCACTGTTATGTCTTGTTCTTCCAGGTCGTCTTTTATTTCTGTGGTTTCAGGGTTGCCTTGTAGTCCCCCTGAGAACGAAAGCGTGTTGTTTTTCTTCTTTCGTGGTGTATGTGTGGTATTCCACGTCGTTTTGTTCTTGTAGTTTGTTTTTATATCGTGCGTATTCTTTGTTATCCTTAATATATAGTAGGGTGCTTTTAGGGGCATATTTGATATGATATCCCAATTTTATGTGCGTTTTTAGTTCGTTTGTTAGTTCTGTATGGCTTTTCGGTATTCCTTTCAGAACAATTGGGGGATTTCTGCTAGGCTCTCTTTCGAAAGTTTTCTCTTTGTTTTTCATTGTGTTAGTTGCTGTTTCCTGTATTTCTTGTTCGGCTGTGTTTTCCAGTGCCCTGAACCTGTTTGTAGTAGTTGTGTTTGGGGTAGCGGGTTGAGTATGTAAGATTTTTGCAAGTTTAATTGTTTTTTTTTGTAGTAGGAATTCTGTAGTTGATTTAATAGGGCTGTCAGTTATTTCCATATCCTCCTTCCAGGACCAAACGAATTTTATAAGGATAAAATTTATACTGCGATAAAATTCTTTCGACAGTAGACCGTGACACATCCACTACACCAGACATTTTTCTTATACCCAGTGTATAGTCCATAGCAACGTCGCCCAAAACCACCATTACTGCTGCTTCATTTTTTATAGGATTTCAGAATTTTTATTTTTATCTGATACAGATCCAGTGTGACAAAAAATTAAGGATGGTGGACATGTCTATCTGCATGTGCCTCGATTTGCTGTCATTCTGGCACATTCGAATTTAAAAATAATGTGATATTTCAATCTCTTCAATGGAATAAACTATTTTTGAGTTTACCAAAAAATAAAACGATTACAAACGTGTTAATAGCGCGGAAGTCACGATTCATAACGAGTGAGAGAAAGAATAAAGGGCACTGTATTGAAATAATCTTTGTTGTTATGAAAACATCATTAAGATGTTATTGCCATTTTTGCACTTAGAGTTTTTCTAACATTACCTACATCTTAATACTAAAACAGACCATAATTAATATGAGCAAGTCTCAACAGGCAATTATAGCATATGAAACACGCACGATTATACGAGTACTCGTAGATATTCTGTGATAGATGAAGAAACTCATGTTTAAATGGATGAATAAGGCATAATGAGCAATAAGTGTATCCATCTAGTGGTCAGTGCTACAACCCATCAGACATTACTGATGTCTTAGTGACTGATAACGACCTACTAAGCACATACCAAGAGCCGTAACTCTAGGCTTGGTGGACTAAACTATATACTGAATTAAATTTACAGGAAACAACTACTCAGCGGACAAATATACCTATCACTCATTATGTCAGTCTTGCTTAATCTGCTTTAGGCTAACCTGGTTTGCTATCATTATTCGCTTTTTCCATTACTTATTGCATACTGACGAGAACATAACAAGTTCGAAACCGGTTCCATGTCTAGTAAGAAAATGATAAATAATCTTGGCTACCAAACAAGAATTGCAGGTTTAATTCAACGCAGGTCAGGGCTTTTGTCCGAGTAGTTGTTTCTTGTAAATCTCATTTGAATGAGAAAGGAATATACGGACGTAATATCGAAGAAGACGATGACCAAGTAGGAATAAGCTCGGAATAAGTATAACATTTACATGTATTGTTATAATGAGTGGGGTGTGGGGTAAGGTCGGCAGAAAGAAGAAAACGAAATGTTTAATTGGTCGACATTTCGTGTATCTTGACACATCCAGAAGACTATTTAAATTAGGTTTTCCTTGTAAAAGTATATATTTAAGAACTTAAAAATGAACAACAAATAAATGCGATTAAGAACAGTACAAACAAACACCATTGGCTAGCTCTAATCAATGGTGTTTGGTGAACAAGGAATAAATACGATTAGCAGCAGTACAAACAAACACAATTCATTAGTTCTAGTCAATGGTCTTTGTTTGTACTGTTCTTAATCGTATTTATTTGTTGGTCATGTTTATTTTTAAGTTTTTAAATATATACTTTTACAAGGAAAACCTAATTCAAATAGTCCTGAGGATGTGTCGAAACGTCGAATAATTAAAACTTTGCTTTTCTTCTTTATGCCGACCTTATCACCCACTAATTTAAAGAATATGTATATGAATAAGGGTCACTAGACTATTTCAGCAAAATAGTATTTACAATGTCCTAAATCTTCTGAACGATTAGGAAATAGAAACACACAAAGAACCATCGAAAATGTTTGTTATTATAAAAAATCATGGATTAAATCTCTTTTCTATTTTCAAGAACCGAGGTAAATCGAAACCCGGTATTGATGTCGTAATACGCCTATTTAGAGATTATCAATTTCGATGAGTCTGTAGCAACATGACCTAAGCGCAGTATAACCAGTAGGTTATTTCTCCTTATTGCTAGGCCTCGCCACCGAGAGCATTCAGAGCGGTTATAGAACCCGTTATTCTGATAAGCATCACTAGCATCAGTGTAGTAGTGGCCGTCAGAGCGTGTCTGTTTTCAGCGAAATAAAAAAATAACTCGTGATGTAAGTGCTTTACGCGTAATTGGTTTACTGTGACAATTGTATACATTTTATTTTATTTTAAAAATGGGGAACGATAAGAAAAGAGGGGATATGGTTTGCTCATGTAAAGGCTATACAAATAAAAGTTATTGTAATAATGAAAAGTTTTATTCTTTTCCTCGTGATGTCGAAAGCTAAGTGAAAAACTGTTATATTATTGGAAGCATAAAACATATTGTATTTAATGTAGGAGTTAGGTATTGTTTTACAAAAACAATAACCATTAATGACCCAATTTTAATAATATACATTGAAAGTATAAATAAAATAAGAAATAGAATAAGAAAATAAAATCTTTAGTTTTGTATTTACAATTAGACGAATGCTCTTCTGCATCTATTTTAAATAATTTTTACGAATATTACAAAATAAATTTTAAAATATGTGTGTTGTAGACATATTTTGCTGCCCTGAACAATCCTGCTCCCACTCCTACAGTTTCGTGATGTTTCACAAACCGCAAGAGGGGATCTGAGCTTCTGAGGATGTTACATGCCATACTCAGTACTACTCTATCATGCGTACACTCCAGGCTCAAGAGTCCTCGGCTCCCCCTTGACGTGGAAAGTACTCACGAGGAACGGACGATCCAGGATGAATACTTCTGTGAATATTCATCATCTTGCGGGTATCCCTATCTAATTGGCACAGCTCCTCTACTGTCCACTTTACTACTCCGAAGAAATAGAGCAGAACTGGAACGGCAACTATATTAGTTGCAGACACCTTGTTTTTCCCCAAAAGTTCAGAAGACCAAATCTTTCAGAGGCGGTCTGTACTTGCCGCGGAGAGAGTCTTTTATTTGTATTACACCCTGGATGTGCCTTTGTTGCACACCCAGATATGTATAGGTCTCTCTGGCCTCCAAATGTCTTAGGATGCTTTCGTCTGCAAGCTGCGCATCTTCAGAGAATTCCCCGCATCGTCCTCTCTTGAGGTGGATGACTACACATTTGTCCAACCCGAACTCCATACCAATGGCCCGCGTGTGTTCTTCGACCACCCTAAGCGCGTTTTGTAGTTCGCGCTCTCCGGAGGCATAAAGTTTAAGGTCATCCATATAAATAGATGCCTCCGGTCGTTGGGTAGTCCACATTGATATCCGCGGGTTTGGTGGAGCTCAACAGACAAAAGTAGCAGTGAGATGCAGAAGAGGAGAGGACTCAGGGAGTCACCCTGGAGAACTCCCCTCCTAAATGCCACCTGCTCTGTCGTGACCCGCTGTGCACCTGATGTTATGGTGAAGTGAGTCTTCCAGAGTGGCACTAGCTGTTGTATGCATCTCACTAGTGGTGCTGGTATCGCAAGACATTCGAGCAAGTGCAACAATAACGCGTGCGATGTTGTATCAAATGCCTTGCGGTAATCAATCCAGGCCATCGATAGATTCCGCTTGTATTGCACAGAACCCTGTGTAATACAGCGGTCTATCAGCAGGCTGTCCTTGCAACCTGCCATGCCCTTCTTGGCACCACGCTGTTCGTGTATCTTCTGGAAGACCGGCTCAACAGACCTCAGTGTCCTAGCATACAAGATCCGTGTAAATATCTTGCAGCAGGAGTTGAGGCAAGTGATCGGTCTATAATTCCTCGGGTCGGAAAGATCCCCCTTTTTGGGGATAAGCACAGTACGTCCCTCGACAAACCAGAATCCGGCTGCTATGCGCCGGATTCTGGGAGTAAAAATTCTACCACTCGTCTTGTATTCCACCACACTCTGAATTCGAGAAGCGTGTTGTCTGGCCGACTGTATCTTGGCCACGATTTTTTTACACGCTGCTTGACTTTCTCGACCTCGTAATTGGTTGACCTCTCACGGGGGGAGGAGTTGCTACGCGGTACAGTTGATCTGCCAGACGACTACATCTTCTGGAAGTTCCTCATCAGCAACCGCGTCTATTCTAGCCAGGTCTTGTGCCTTTAGGTTAGCCCTGGTGTTAAGGCTAACCCTCATCCTTAAGTCTACATCGGTGAACTCTAAAGGATGTTCCCCATCAGCTGGTAATTTCCGCGGTGGGACTGCGGCTGGCAGTTCTTCCAGCTGATGGGGTGCCCTTACGTAACCTGTCCTGCGCAAGAAGGATACTTGATCTCTCAGATGTTGTTGAGAGAAGGCGCGATGCTCTGTATGCATTTCGCACCAAAGTGCATGCAATCGCGCCTTGTATCCCCTTCGCTTAGGTTCGCTACTCTCGCGGCAGGTCAGCAAATTATACCGAAGTACCCTCGTCCACTTAAAGCGTCCGTGTGCATTGCTATCTTCGTCATTGTTGAGACCATCTAGTGAGGCCCCTCCCCCCTGTCTCTGACCCCCATACTCTTGGGGTCGATCATGAGGGGCCCTTCTTCTTAGATCGTATGGAACCAGAAGTAGGAGTACCAGGTGATTAGCCTTGGTACCCCCGACCTATATTAGTCAGGCAGAGGTAACTCTGCCTGACTATTGTTACAGAGTTACCTCTGTCTGAGCTCTGCCTGACTTATTATAATTTTTTTTTTCGGTTTTCCGATGCCGGTCAGTCTTTCCGTGGCCTACGACGCTACACGGGAGTCGCGCCGGCGCATCAACTACAGCCACTCCCCACATCCCGCAGGGTGAGTGACTGTAGATACTAGAATCGTGTGCCCTAAGCAGACGGAGAGAACCCAGAATGACCGCCTTCTGTATTTGACCTGCCAGCCACTAGGCTGTTTTTTGGCAGGCCGGTACGATCTTCAGTTCGGAGAGCAGCGTAGGCTTTATCCCTCCGAGTACACCGATTATAAGGACGATCATTTTTTTCCGAGTAGCCTGGGTACAGCACTTGGAATTCGTACCGGAGATCGCGATATTTGGTCCGTTTCTCCTCCTCCTTCAAGGTGATGTTTTTCTCTGCAGGTGCCGAGAACTCGATGACATACATCACCTTGGGTTGATGGTCGAGGAGGACTATGTCAGGCTTGTTGGTTTGGATTAGCCTGGCAGCCGGGAACGAGTAGTTAAAGTAAATCAGGCATTTCTCGTTCTCGACAACGGACTCAGTATCTCCGGGGACGTAAGGCAGCACTGGTGTCTGGTCTACCCCATACGAGTGCCTTAGATGGTAGTATAGCACTCGTAAGGCCGCGTTATGTCGGTGGATGTAGGCCGAAATCGCATATATGGAGCATACAGATAGTAGGTGCATGAGCGATTCCGGCTCCTGATGGCAGGTCCTGCTGTTGATATCAGGAACCTCTACACGCCACACGCGGCTACGGTAGACCAAGGCGTTGATAACACCATCTTGGCAGGTCATAATGAATCCCTCGGTCTCCGACTTAAGCCCTGCTGACCTTAGAAATGCGAAGGTCAGCCTGGTCGATAAACCCAGTGTTTCTATGTTCTTATAGAAGACACCATGCTGGGGTTTATCGACGTGCTGCCGAAACAGATTTTCCTGTTCGGCAGCTCGGATTCGGGATTTCAGACAATTTGGCTAAAGTTCGCTGACTGACTCAACATCAGCACCTCACCGGCCTCCTCGCCTGATGTCAAATGCGAGACCGAGTTCATCTGCAGCTCTTTTTGCTGCCTTAAACAATCCTGCTCCCACTCCTACAGTTTCGTGATGTTTCACAAACTGAAAGAGGGTTTCTGAGCTCCTGAGGATGTTTACATGCCATACTCAGTACTACTCTGCAATGCGTACACTCCAGGCTCAAGAGTCCTTAGTCCCTCCGTTGACGTGGGAGGTACACACGAGGAACGGACGATCTAGGATGAATACTACTGTGAATATTCATCATCTTGCGGGTATCCCTATCTAATTGGCGCAGCTCCTCCACTGTCCACTTTACTACTCCAAATGAGTAGAGCAGAACCGGAACGGCAAGCATATTAGTTGCAGACACCTTGTTCCTCCCCGAAAATTTGGAAGACCAAACAGGGAATTCCCCGCATCGTCGTCTCTTGAGGTAGACGACTGCACATTTGTCCAACCCGAACTCCATACCAATTGCCCGCGTATATTCTTCGACCACCCTAAGAGCATTTTGTAGTTCGCGCTCTCCGGAGGCATAAAGTTTAAGGTCATCCATAAAAAACAGATGGGTGACCTTATGCCTCCGGTCGCTGGGTCGTTCACATTGATATCTGCGGGTTTGTCGGAGCCCAGCAGACAACGGTAGCAGTGAGATGCAGAAGAGGAGAGGACTTAGGGAGTCACCCTGGAGAACTCCTCTCCTAAATGCCTCTCTTATTATTATTATTATTATTTTTTTTTTCCAATTCCCCGATGCCGGTCAGTCCTCCCGTGGCCTCCGACGCCTCACGGGAGTCGCGCCGGCGCATCAACTACGCCACTCCCCACATTCCGCAGGTTTAGTGTGCCCTAAGCAGACGAAGAGAACCCAGAATGACTGTCTTCTGCATTTGTCCTGCCAGCCACTCGGCTGATTTTTGGCAGGCCGGTATGATCTTCAGTTCCGAGAACAGCGTAGGCCTTATCCCTCCGAGTACACCGATTATTAAGACGACCGTTTTGACCGAGTAGCCTGGGTACAGCACTTGGAGCTCGTACAGGAGATCGCGATATTTGGTCCGTTTCTCCTCCTCCTTCAAGGTGATGTTTTTCTCCGCAGGTGCTGAGAACTCGATGACATACACGATGGTCGAGGAGAACTATGTCAGGCTTGTTGGCTTGGGTTAGCCTGACAGTCGGGAACGAGTAGTTCCAGTAAATCCGGCATTTCTCGTTCTCGACAACGGACTCAATATCTCCGGGGACGTAAGGCAGCACTGGTGTCTGGTCTACCCCGTACGAGTGCCTCAGATGGTAGTATAGCACTCGTAAAGCCGCGTTATGTTGGTGGATGTAGGCCGAAATCGTGTATATGGGGCATGCAGATAGTAAGTGCTTGAGCGATTTCGGCGCCTGATAGCAGGTCCTGCAGTTGATATCAGGAACCTCTACACGTCACACGCGGCTACGGTGGACCAAGGTGTTGATAACACCATCTTGGCAGGCCATAATAAATCCCTCGGTCTTTGACTTAAGCCCGGCTGATCATGTCAGCCTGGTCGATAAACCCAGCGTTTCTATGTTCTTATAGAAGACACCATGCTGGGGTTTATCGACGTGCTGCCGAAACAGATTTTCCTGTTCGACAGTTCTAATTCAGGCTTTCAGACGATTTTGCTGAATTTAGGTGACTGACCGTACATCAGCACCTTGCCGGCCTCCTTGCCTGATGTCAAATGCGAGACCGAGTTCGTCTGCGGCTCTTTTTGCTGCCTTAAACAATCCTGCTCCCACTCCTACTGTTTCGTGATGTTTCACAAACCGCAAGAGGGGATCTGAGCTCCTGAGGATGTTACAAGCCATACTCAGTACTACTCTGCCATGCGTACACTCCCTGTTGACGTCGGAGGTATACACGAGGAACGGACGATCTAGGATTAATACTTCTGTGAATATTCATCATCTTGCGGGTATCTCTGTATAATTGGCGCAGCTCATCTACCCTCCACTTTACTACTTCGAAGGAGTAGAGCAGAATCGGAACGGCAACCATTTTAGTTGCAGACACCTTATTCTTTCCCGAAAGTTCGGAAGACCAAATCTTTCGGAGGCGGTATCTGTACTTGCCGCGGAGAGATTCCTTTATTTGTGTTACATAATGGATGTGCCTTTATTGCACACCCAGCTATGTATAGGTCTCTCTGGCATTTAGATGCCTTAGGATGCTTCCGTCTGCGAGCTGCGCATCTTCAGGGAATTCCCCGCATCGTCCTCTCTTGAGATGGACGACTGCACATTTGTCCAACCCGAAGTCCATACCTATTGCCCGCGTGTATTCTTCGACCGCCCTAAGAGCGTCTTGTAGTTCACGCTCTCCGGTGGCATAAAGTTTAAGATCATCCATATAAAATAGATGGGTGACCTTATGCCTCCTGTCGCTGGATGGTCCACATTGATACCCGCGGGTTTGGCGGAGCCCAGCAGACAACGGTAGCAGTGAGATGCAGAAGAGGAGAGGACTCAGGGAGTCACTCTGGAAAACTCCCCTCCTAAATGCCACCTGCTCTGTCGTGACCCGCTGTGCACCTGATGTTATGGTGAAGCAAGTCTTCCAGAGTGGCAGCAGCTGTTCTGTGCATCTCACTAGTGATGCTGGTACCGCAAGCCATTCAAGCAAGTGCAACAATAGCTCGTGCGATGTTGTATCAAATGCCATGCGATAGTCAATCCAGGCCATTGATAGATTCCGCGTGTATTGCACAGAATCCTGTGTAACACAGCGGTCTATCAGCAGGCTATCCTTATAACCTGTCATGCCCTTCTTGGCACCACGCTGTTCATGTATCTGCTGGAAGACCGGATCAACAGACCTCAGTGTCCTAGCATACAAGATACGTGTAAATATCTTGTAGCAGGAGTTGAGGCAAGTGTTCGGCCTATAATTCCTCGGGTCGGAAAGATCCCCCTTTTTTGGGGATAAGCACAGTACGTCCCTCGACAAACCAGTCCAGAATCTGCTGCCCCTCGTTCAACCATGAGTTGAAAACTCGCGCCAGACGGTGGTGAGTGGAAGAAAATTTCTTCCACCACCAGTTGTTAATGCCGTCTGGACCCGAGGCAGCGAAGTTCTTGCTACCAACAAGTGCTTGTTGGAGTTCCTCCGTACTGACTGCCGGGCACACTTCTTCTGGCTCTTCAAGATGTCTGTGGCACAGAGCCTCGAAGTGTGCAATTGCTGAAGTGTCGCTATTGAATGGACGCGTCGTTTCGTAGATTCCCTTCCAGAAGGTTTCGACATCTTCTATAGTCGGCGGATTATCTACAACACGCTGTGGCTCTTGAAAGACACGAGAAGGATTCGTACGGAACAAATTGTTTTGTTCCATACTCCTCACCCGCCTCTTCAATGTTTTCTTTATCGCCATGAGCGCTCGGATCCTATCTAGACAGTGCTGCTTGATGATAAGCATCACTCTCAGATTTAGAGAATGGTGTTGACGTCTTAATCCGGCTGCTATGCGCCGGATTCTGGGAGTAAAAACTCTACCAGTTGTCTTATATTCCACCACACTCTGGATCCGAGAAACGTGTTGTCTGGCCGACTGTATCTTGCCCTCGATTTTCTGTATATGCCGCTTGGCTTTCTCGGCTCCGTGATTGGTTGACCTCTCACGAAAGACAAGTTGCTTCGCGGTGTTGTACACGGCACAGTTGATTTGCCAGATGTCTGCATCTTCCGGAATTTCCTCATCGATGACCTCGTCCATTCTGACCAGGTATTGTGGCTTTAGGTTAGCCCTGGTGTTAAGGCTAACCCTTGTCCTTAAGTCTACATCGGTGAACTCTAAAGGATGTTTCCCATCAGCTGATAATTGCCGCGGTGGGACTGCGGCTGGCAGTTCTTCCGGCTGACGGGGTGCCCTTACATAACCTGTCCTGAGCAGAAAGGATGCATTTCGCACCAAAGTGCATGCAATCGCGCCAAGTATCCCTTTCGCTCAGGTTCGCTACTTTCGCGGCATGTCAGCAAGTCATCCCGAAGTTCCCTCGTCCACTTAAAGCGTCCTTGTCCGTTGCGGTTGTTACCATTGAGACTTTCTGGTGAGGCACCTCCCACTTGTCTCTCACCCCCATCCGATTGGGGTCGGTCGTGAGGGGCCCTTCTTCTGCAATTGTATGGAACCAGAAGTGAAAAAGGGGTACTAGGTGGTTAGCCTTGGTACCCCCCGGCCGACATTTGCCAGGCAGAGTTGCCCCTGCCTGTCCAGGGTGCACCAACGCGGAGGTTGCCTGTCCTTTGCACATTTTTATAATGTATTTTAAGTTGATGAATAGTAAATAATTATTTATTAAATATGCATAATGAAAAAATTCATTATAAATAATTACCATTGGCATGTCTAACTGAAACTATTACTGTGTTTAGCTAACATGATAATAACTATCCCAATAACTATGTCAAATTATGCCAGTAATTATATCGAAGATACCAGTAACTGTCCTTTTATGTATATTTTTATACTAAATTTCAACATATTACCACACGTGTTTTTAGACATAATGCTTCATTCTTTTATTTTTTTTTAATTTTCAGAATGGGTTATGATGGCCGAGCATGCATTTTAAGAACACTTTGTGAAGCAAATTTTCGATTTTTGCCACGAGAAGACAACCTTTTAAATCACATATTAAAAATAGTTTTTGGGTAAGTTTTATTTTATGACAAATTTACTATTGCCTCACCTGATTATAATTTTGCACACAACAGAAGATAATATATCATATTTCCAGTCTTATTCAATTTAGCCTAAATATTTTTTGGTTCTGTATTTTCAAATTGTGTATAAACTGTATTGATTGTATGACTAATTTTAGCCTTAAGAGATGATTGTAAACCCTTTAAAAGAGTAGTATTTTCAAAAAATCATATTAGTTACACTAGAACTTTAAAATTTAGAATATTACTTAAGGGCGTAAGCATACAAAAATTAAAATATAATATATAAAGCAGATTGTTCCTTAGACAGTAAAAGAAAAAACAATTCTATGAAAATAAAATATAATAATGATAGGTATAAATTTTAATAATTTTCCTGTTAAAAATTTATAAAAAAGACGTACTAGTTCCATACAGAAATAATTACACTACTACGACCTACAGGAAACTGCCTAAACTGTAAACATAAATATATCCAATATGTACTTTAACACATTTAAATTTGTTAAAGAACTTTTAATTTCATAAAATTTGACAATGTACTTACATTTTCAGAAGGATAAAAGATTGTACATTAACATTTATCAACCTAATCTTCTCAAGTTAGCGAAAAATACTTCAACTTTTTTAAATCTCAAAAATGAAACTGTGAAGGTCTTCTAGCTGCCTATAATTCGCATATATTTCGTAAATGACTTCCTGCAACGTAAAAATTTCATCCCTAAATTTAACCTCCTTCGAGTGGCAATTGCAACCCCTAAATTTATATATACATACATATATATATATATATATATATATATATATATATATATATATATATATATATATATATATATATATATATATATATATATATATATATATATATATATATATATATATATATGTATATTATCACATATAGCAATATTATAAATTATTTTAAGAGGTTTTCAATTGTTTTCATTAGAATAATAAAATGCAGATAAATAGCGGTACAAAAATAGAGTGCAAACGTGCAATAAAAATAAAAGGTTTAATGAATACAGTATTATGCATACATTTATGAATGAACATTTTCAGAAAATAATTTTAATTTAGTTTTTAACATATGTGTAGTAGAATTAAGTATTTATTGTTCATATCAAAAATGTAGCTAGTTGTAAGGTATTTGCAAAGCCAAATTGGCCATAAAAATTAATGAAAAACAAATAAAAAAGCAAGAAAAAGGTGTTCAAGTCGAAGTCCTGGATCTTCACTGGCAGAGCTGACGAGAGACCTATTGTGTATTTCCTGCCATCGAAAAGGTGTCACCAATGTAGTCCCATATAAAAATTTCGCTTCAATCAACTTCAGTAGTATCAAAAGTTGCATAATTTCAGGGGAAAGATTTCACCTATAAAAAGAGACAATTGTTATAGTATAAACTTTTAAAAGGGGAAATTTATGAAAAATCTAGTATAGAGTCAATGTAATTGAACTTTAGATAAAAGTTAAGAAAGAAACATTCAATAAACAGGGGAAAATATTGTAAATTATCTAAAAACTCTCATAACGAAACATAAAAAGTGCATGGTCTGTAAAAATGAATATAAACTGAAATAAAACTTACCAAACAGGGGTGCAGTAATGTGTTTAGATGAATGCCATAATAATTTCTCCAATATTGGGGTTGAAACATAAACATTTCTTGATTTTTGTATATGTGACAGCATAGTTGAACTATAATTTCATCCAAAATTAAACAGAAAATCCATCGATATGCAAAGAAATGCCATTAGGATAAAGAAGACACTCAGTGCTTCGTGTGTGAGTGGGGGTAGCTCAAGACACCGTGTTAAAGTGTGGTAAAAGGGGTGAAACCAATTTCGACAGCCTACAAAAATGTAGAAACAAAAATATTAGTTTATGAGAAAAGATATGTTAATCTAGATATGAAAAGATTTTGTTATGAATAGTTAATAAGTTCTAGTTTATAAAAAGGAGTTTGTTTAAAATGATAGGGCACTCGTTAAGAAAAATTTTTAAAATGAGATGTGAAAGATAAAAATTTTTATACTGAACATAACACATGCTAATTTACAGAAAATGCTCAGGAAAGTATCAAGAAAAGAATATTGTATTAAAAAGGCAACAAAAAAGGTAGTATAAAAGTTTTTATTTTCAAAATTAAAAATATTTGACAAAAAAAATAATTTGTCACAAGTAGTCATTTTTGAAATTTGGTGATTTTTACTATATACAAAATTAAAGTAAGCAAAAAAAGAATTTGATAGTTGGTTGTTATTGATAAAAAAATTGGAGGTTGAAAAAGGTTTTAAAAATTTTGCGAATCGAATGAAATAAAATTAGAAGAAATATTAAGAAAATCAAGGTTAGAAGCAAAGTGTTGTAAATAAAAGGTTTTAAAATAAGAATTCAATACAGAAAAATAAAGAAACAGTGGAAAATTTTGTAAGTACTTACCTGTTATAAAAAAAATCCAGCTGGGGATAAATCACAAAAAAAATAAAGTAAATACTCTACACCAGTACAGTAGAAAATTAGAGCGGCCATATTATCTGAACTTGGAACGTGGAATACAGCTGATACAGAATTAAGAAACGACACGGTTTGGCCAACTGCAAGGATAGAAAACAAAGTAAGGTAAAATCTCGAGATTTAACATTTGGTTGGGTAAATTAAGCTATTATAGGAAATTTATTTGTTAAAATTTTAAAAAAATTATTAAATTAAAAACAACTCCTTGTTATTTTCTGAAAGTGTTTAGTTTTTTTTTTTGTGTATGGATGTGTACTGATTTTGTGTATTTAAATTTGAAATTATACTATAGATAGAACCATATTGAACCTGCATCCTGAGTAAGAGCAAAAGAAAATAAAACAGTAAGTAAAAACTTGTAAAATAAAATCTGAGCTAGTTTGGGTATACAAGGGCATAAATAAAAAAACAAATACAAATTTAAAATAAAGGCGCCAATTTTCATAAATTTTAATAAATCACAAAATTTTCAATTTTACATCAGTTTAATAAAACAATTTAAAATTTTTTTTTTACAAATTGTAAATAAAAATACAACAATACAACAATCCTTATTATCCCGGGTGGCCCAGGGACTAGGGAACCCCCCAAATTTTTCTACAATTTTTGAGATAGAAATTTGAAATTTGTAGGGATGAATCAAGACAAAAATTGTAATTTTTTTTATCCACCCGCGCCAAAAAAAGTCACTTCCGGTTTAACCGGAAGTGACTCCAACTTTCTTATTTTAAATAGCACCCTGTATATTTAGGTGATTTTTCTGATGAATATTTAATTTCCCTTTATAAAGCTTTTTACAGATTTAAAATCGGTTCATAAATAACTCAGAGAATTTCATTTGTTTGTTTCTTTTAAGAAGGCCATGAATCTAATAAACGAAATACATTATAAATAAAATAATTGTCAACACTCGTTGTAAGGGTGTCTACCATCATTACTATTATGTAATTGTAATTATTTCTCATATCGTTTATTTCTTTATTTACGTTTGTTTATTTTTTTTTCGATATGTTTATTTTTTACATTTCGTACTACCATAACTTGCTTATTTTGAATAGCATCCTGTGTGTTTTATGTGGTGTTTTTCTTCTCATCAAATTATTCTCTCCGATGATGTATGTATTTGTTATAATAATAACGTTACTAATGCACAAAATGTCGAACATAAAATATTCCTGATACTGTTTTCACTCTTTTCCATGAGTAGGCTGTGTACTCGTATACCTAGGTACGTCAAAATGTAATTTTTAAGTGATCCAATTGTTTACACTTATCAAATTATACCTATATTGCAGTATAATAATAATAGTAATAACAAAAAGCATAAATTTATTTAATAATTAAACATGTACATCTACCCTACCCGACAAAATGAACTATTCATTGCAAATAAAGAAACTAGGAAGTAAGTTTTGGAAGACCAGAGTTATAAACTAGAAAATAATGAAGAAATAGTGAGTACTATACATTGAACTAAAGTACAGAAACTTATAAAAACTGAACTAAATTAAATGTTAAATAACTAAAACCTTATAAATTTTGTTCAAAATGGCCTCGGTTTGCTTGATTACAAGCACGAATTCTTTTTGAACGTTCTCTCATTACATTTCGTAAGTTTTGGGGATTTATGTTATTAATTGCCTGTCTCACTCTATCCTCGAGATCTTCTCTAGTAGTCGACTGCTGAGAATATACATTATTTTTTAAATATCCCCACAAATAATAGTCTAATGGACTCAAGTCCGGTGATCTCGCACCATCTAGTTGGATCATGAGTATCTATCCAGTGATCTCCAAAACGATTATTTAAATATCTTCTAACCTCAAGTGTATTATGGGGCGGAGCTCCATTCTGTTGGAAAAATAACATTCTTTCTCGAGCAATAGGTAAATTCTCTAAAGTAAAACGTACTTTGCAAATAATTAAGTGAAATTTACAGAAAATGTTATTTAACATTTAATTTAGTTCAGTTTTTAGAAGTTTCTGTACTTTAGTTCAATGTATAGTACTCACTATTTCTTCATTATTTTCTAGTTTATAACTCTGGTCTTCCAAAACTTACTTCCTAGTTTCTTTATTTGCAATGAATAGTTCATTTTGTCCGGTAGGGTAGATGTACATGTTTAATTATTAAATAAATTTACGCTTTTTGTTATTACTATTATTATTATACTGCAATATAGGTATAATTTGATAAGTGCAAACAATTGGATCACTTAAAAATTACATTTTGACGTACCTAGGTATACGAGTACACAGCCTACTCATGGAAAAGAGTGAAAACAGTATCAGGAATATTTTATGTTCGACATTTTGTGCATTAATAACGTTATTATTATAACAAATACATACATCATCGGAGAGAATAATTTGATGAGAAGAAAAACACCACATAAAACACACAGGATGCTATTCAAAATAAGCAAGTTATGGTAGTACGAAATGTAAAAAATAAACATATCGAAAAAAAAAATAAACAAACGTAAATAAAGAAATAAACGATATGAGAAATAATTACAATTACATAATAGTAATGATGGTAGACACCCTTACAACGAGTGTTGACAATTATTTTATTTATAATGTATTTCGTTTATTAGATTCATGGCCTTCTTAAAAGAAACAAACAAATGAAATTGTCTGAGTTATTTATGAATCGATTTTAAATCTGAAAAAAGCTTTATAAAGGGAAATTAAATATTCATCAGAAAAATCACCTAAATATACAGGGTGCTATTTAAAATAAGAAAGTTGGAGTCACTTCCGGTTAAACCGGAAGTGACTTTTTTGGCGCGGGTGGATAAAAAAAATTACAATTTTTGTCTTGATTCATCCCTACAAATTTCAAATTTCTAGCTCAAAAATTGTAGAAAAATTTGGGGGGTTCCCTAGTCCCTGGGCCACCCGGTATATATATATATATATAATAGGATGATGTTAAGCATCATAGTTCATTATAATAAAACAAAAATAAATGGCTCCCTAAGAAATATTAACGTAGACACAATAAGTTGTGATTTTTGTGGGAAAAAATACTTTAAATTGGGAAATTTTTTAAGGAAATAAGCAGAGATAAACTATACACAAAAATACAGAACCTGCTTAATCCTAACTTATTGAGCAAACGTAAAACTGTGTATCGTAAGACCTAAATCGCTCCTGAAATCTAAAAGTTTGTTTAACTTCAGTCATATGCTGTAAAATCTAAAAATACTGATTGGTGTTTATTTGGAGGCTTCTGTAAAGCTATCTTCATCATGAAATTATCCTCCAGAAGAATCAGATTTTTAAAAACCTAATATAAAATAAGAATAGTAACATTACATTTCGTATGTGTAAATGAGTGTAAATAAATGTCATTAACATTAACAAAATGCAGTAAGAATGATTTAAGTAGTTATAAGATGAATCTATCATACTAGTTTTATATTGCAAAAAAAACATAAATGCGGAAAGTGAGAAAGCTTGGGACGCTAGCAAGAGTCTAAGACTTTCATTAACAGTTCTCGTAATGGAACGTGACATACACCAAAATGCTCCTAGTAAAGCCAAGAACAAAGATGTGATAAAATTAAGAAGAATTGATGCAGTTTTAAAAATAATTTATTTATAATCCATCAAAATGTTACATAATTTACAAGTCCAGTAGGCCAGTTTTGAAAAAGTATAAATACTTTGACAGCTACCATTTTCGAGGACAGTCATAATTTAGGCGTGCCAAGGAGCACGTCGCCAATTTTCTTCATTAAATCAAGTGGTCAAAAAAGACCATAACCTAAGATAATAACAAAAAGTCAAAGTTGACAGTTCAGAAAAAAATATAAAGAATATGGTCCTAAAAGGGCAAGAGAAGAATTTGTTGGGTGAATCTTTTATATTAACACATTAATACCTCGGGGTAGGGTGACAGTAAGGTAAGGTAAATATTATAATGAAGACATGAGGTTATAATTAATAAATTGTTCACTTAGTTAAAAAAAATATAGATATATAAAATTCCATTTAAAATATAGGCAGCCAAGCAAACACCTGCCTAGTGTTGAGTATTGCATAAGGGTGAGCTCGATAATAAATAAAAGACTAAATAAAATGCATGCATAACAGTCAGGAAGCAGATAAGTGATGGGTCTGAGAAACCGCTATCCCTGGGAGTGAGTCTCTGTCCTAAAAAATGGCATAACAGTAAGCAAATAGAAAGTATCAAATTATAATTTATAATGAATGAATAAAAAAAATAAATAATCAATAACTCTATAATCAAATCAATTAGAAATACAAAGTATCAAAAGTAAAACTAAATTAATGAGTGAGAAGTGTATACCTCTGATGGTCAGTGCTACTACCCGTTAGACATCACTGATGTCTTAGTGACTGATAGCGACCTGCAAGGCAGGTATCAAAAGCTGCAACCCCTAACCCTGGTGGGCTAAACTATATACTGAATAAGATTTACAGGAATCGACCAGGGTTAGAGGTCGCAGCTCTTGGTAGCTGCTTTGGCTATCAGTAACTAAGATATCAGTGACATCTGACGGGTAGTAGTACTGACCACTAGAGGGATACACTTTTCACTCGCTATGTCCGTCGTACTTAGTCTGCTTTAGGATAGCCTGGTTTGCTATTATTATTTGTCTTTTTCGTTACTTATGGCATACTGACGAGAACATAACAAGTTCGAAACCGGTCTATATCTAGTGAGGAATTGACAAATGGTGTTAACCAAACAAGATTTGCAGGTTTATTTCACACAGGTTGGGACTTTTGTCCGCTGAGTAATTGTTTTCTGTAATGTAAATCTTATTCAGTAAATAAAATTATATCTTTTCATTTAGCATAATGTACAGGGCTGTATTGAAACATTTCAATTGTCTCACAAACATGTGGCAAAAATAAAATAAAAAAAACACATATTATTAGGCCCCCAACATAAGGGGCTATCATAATAAGAGCTTATGTTGTTGCCCAACATGAAGGGCATATTGTTATAAACATAATATATATATATATATATATATATATATATATATATATATATATATATATATATATATATATATATATAAAAAAAAGTCCCAAATATCAACAACAAAAGTTAAAATTAAAGCTAAGAACACATAGGCCACAAAATTAGATTAAGATTTAAACTCATGCGAGCAGTTTATGTCACATTCAAATAAATGTGCACATCCAGGGTTTCTGTCCTTTCTCCACCTGAAATTCTACATATTTTATTGCGACCATTTCCTAATTTATTACCAAATTTAGTTAAATACTAGCAGTGTATTATTAAAAGAAGTTTTATCTTTCATCTAGGTATTTTACAACGAAAAATTCAAAAAAGGAGTGCAAGTATTCAAATATTCTTTCAGATACATTTCCGTAACATAACTAAATCCTATGCTTAACTTAATGTTTCTCTCTAAAGGCAAAACGAATGATGCATCGTTTATATCCTTTGAATTATTATAGTTGGACGAGAAACAAAAACAGGGAATCTTATATAACAACCCATAAGATTCAAACCATTAAACATTTACAATTAAGCGTAGTCATTGCAATAAATACCAAACTGATCGCACGGCTTTAACAAATCCTCAGCATAATGAACTGAAATTAAAGAAGAAAGGATAACGCTCAATGTTATTTTCTAATTACTTCTTTAATCTATTAAGAATTTCTGTTATTACCTTGAGTGCATTTTACTTTCTCATCTATCTGTAGATAGAAAGAATACTTGCCGTCGTAAAAAAAATTCAATTTCGGGATTATGCAGAAAATGTATGTGTTTAAAGTTAGAAAATAGTAAATTTATGTGGCACGCAGGTGTAACTGCCTTTGCGTCTATGTGTATGGTCTGTGTATGTCTGTGTATGGTCTGTCTGTTTTTCTTAGACACGTTTCAACGTGGCAATCTGAATATTGACATTTAACATCTGAGAGGTTCAAAGTAAAACTCTACTGAATATTAGTGAGATCGGTGTGATAGTGCTTATGAAGGCCTAAAAAATTGTTGTAACAAAATAAAATATATTTTAAATAGAAATTATTCAGCATTAGGAAAAATTTCTTAAAAAGGAAATATTGTTTAGGTAATGAGTAAAAAATTTTAAGTGAAATAAGAATTACCTAGATTTTTACATGTACATATATTGATTGATGTTCTTTTTCGATCACGCTAATATACAAATATCATGTAAAAGATATTAGAATAGAATAGAATAGAAATTTATTTCCCAATTTAGATACATGTTATGTATATTTGGTACGTCCAAAAAATAGTGAACAAGTTGTATATATTGCAATTGATTTATATTATGTCACATTTTAAAACTTAATCACTAGATATAAATATAAACTTAATCAATGGTATATGTATAGTATCACATTTTAAAACTTAAGATAAGATATAAAAAACAAAAAATAAAAATTGTTATACACTAACAACAGAATCAGACAGACAAACTTATAAAAAAGAAAAAACTATTTTAAACTATTAACAAATTCATTTACACTATAAAAAGCATTTGCCACTAGCATTTTCCTAATTTTTCCTTTGAATAAGGGTAAATTCAATTCTTTAGTTGCCTTAGGAATGCTGTTAAATAAAATAAAACAATTATAGTGCAATGAGTTTTCAAATGTTGCTGTTTTATGTACTGGGACCAGCAACAGATCTCGATGTCTGGTATTATATTGGTGATTATTTGCTGAGGAGGAGAAAGAATACAAATTTATTTTAGCAAATAATAGGCATTTATATATATATATATATATATATATATATATATATATATATATATATATATATATATATATATATAAATGCAAGGAACAGTCAAAATATTGTTCTCTAAGATTAAAATTAATGAAAACCGTTTTTGCACTATTTAGAATAAGCTTATTCCTCTGACACCAGGCATGTACGTCATCCAACGTCACATAAATCTTATGGAAAAGTTCATCCTGAGTAACAGCTGATACCGAGACAGTGGTGTCATCAGCATACATCGTGGTGTCGCCGCGTTGGATATAATTCGGCAAGTCGTTAATATATATTAGGAACAACAATGGACCCAATATTGAGCCCTGGGGTACACCCACAGTTATATCATATATATCAGATTGAGAATCATTACACTTTACCACCAGTTTACGATTTTGCATGTAGGAATCAATACAACTTAATAGGCATCCCCGTATAACCAATGTTTTCCAACTTATTGACTAGTATATTTCGATCGACAGAGTCGAAGGCTTTCGATAGGTCGAAAAATAGCAACACGACATATTTACCATCATCTAGCTCTTTATAAATATATTTAAAGAAACTAACGGATGCTGTTTCCGTTGATTTGGATGATCTAAACCCATGTTGACACTCAGTAAATATTTGATATTTTATTAGAAAAGACATGATGCGATTGTAAATTATTTTTTCCAATACTTTTGAGAATGCACTTAGTAAGAAAATTTGTCTGTAGTTTTCAATATTAGTCACACAACCTTTCTTGAAGATGGGAATTATGGATGCAATTTTCAGGAAGTCAGGAAATTCACCATTACAAAGAGACATATTTATGAGATGCAAAAGAGGCGCTATTATGTTGTCAGATATCTGTTTTATTATGTGTACAGTGAAGCCGTCCACACCAGATGATTTTTTGTTTTTTATATTGTTAATGACAGTTCGAAGCTCATCTTTACTCACCGGATAAAAAAAGATTGAATTTGGTCTACATTCCGATAACGTACAGGGCAGAGATAAATTATATCCGAATTGATAGTTAATATTAATGGGGATAATACTTGAGAAATATGAAGCAAAACAGTTAGATACTTGAATACCATCTGATATTAATTGGTTTTCTACACTCAGGGTTACATGGCTAGTACCATCTCTTGTCCTTCCCAGCTTATTATTTATCAGATTCCAAGCCGCCTTAGATTTATTATCTGCATTTATGATTTTATTATTGAAATAATTAAGTTTGGCTTGTTTTATGTTTTTCCTGTAGCTTTTTTTACTTTCATTGTAAGTACGTTTTTTGTCCGGGCAATTGGAGTTTTTCATTTCATGATATATTTTACGAACCATGTTACCTTCTTCAATTATAACGCCTGTTATCTAACCTTTTTCGTTTTTATTATTGGATCGTTTTTTAAATTGTTTGATTGGACATACCACATTAAAGCACCATGTGACCTGATCAAAGAAATAACTAAATGCATCATCTGTACTTAGATTATATATGGGGTTCCAGTTTACAATTTTTAATCTACAATTAAAATCCTGAAAATCATTATTTTGGAAATCACGTTTATATACAGTTTTATTATTGTTGCCATTGTTGTCCGAACATTTCTTGTTCTTTAAGTTTAAGGAGAGTAAAAGTGCACAATGATCATCATTGGATCAAAAATGGTAACATTATATATTTCAGACGATACATTTGTCAGTATATAATCAAGACATGTAGAGCTGGTTTGACCTCTTAAATTTGTAAAAACGCGCGTAGGTTCACTAGAAGTGATACTTAAATTAAAAGGTTCAAATATATTGCAAAGTATTTTGGTAGGTAAAGTTTTTCTATCAAATTTATATTAAGGTCACCGCACACCACGATGTAGTTGAATTTTTTACAAGCCAAAGTTAATGCAGACGTGAGATTTTTAAAAAACAACTTCAGGTCGCCACCAGGGGGGCAAATATTAATAATAACCATGATCTGATACACAGAAGGAGATACTACACATCTCTACTTCACATTGCACAGAAAAGTCATTAAACATATCAACCCTAGTGACATCGATACCATTTCTATTGTTTGACACTTTAAAATAATAAATCTACCGCAACTGTCTCATTTTAGTTACATGCTAGAAGAAAATAGATTGTATAATAGAATTCAGAGTAATTTAAAACAACAAATAATGATGATAAAGTATTTACAAAATTTCGTTTCTTTACACATCAAAGTATCTTATTATTAATCTGATAACAGCGTAAATAATTTCATTATGTAATTGGTACAATTAAATAACTTTCACAATTTGTAGGAGATTTTATTATGATTTGTAACCAGACTGACATCGAAATATACATTTAATTCCTGCTTTAACTTATTCTACGATCATTTAGATATTTTATTTTAAAGACCAAAAAGATATGTCTCTTTAAATGCCTACCGTTTTATTAAAAACAAACATGAATTCATTTGCTGATAATGTTCATAACTATAAACAAACATAAATCTAGAACATGTTTGGATTTGAAATGTCAATAGGACAATTAACAAAAATGAATCTCTGGCACTGATCCTTGCATGAAAAGATCTTTGTGGTCGAACAATTTTCAAGGTTGAATTCAATTATTACTATTCAATGTGCGTTTCGGTTGATCTTTGGGAGCATCAGAGGCAGAAGACATGCACCATCTGGACTAACTATTCGCAGATGGGTCAAAAGATGGCGAGATAAAAATTCGAGATTAAAAAAACGGGTTGTGTAAAATTTGTAAGTTAATAATATTGAACGAGTCCGTATTGCAATGTCCCACGCGTTATGCAAAGCGACACTCGCTAACGCCTAACATTTCTGAAGGAAGTCTAAGGATAATTTTCACTGTGACTTAAAATTTCACCATACAAGATGCAGAATGTTCAAGAACTTGTTGCTTGCCATAAAGAAAATCGTTTGAAATATTGCAAGGATATTCTGAACAAAATTCAAGACAATCCTGAGTTACGAAATACGGTCTTGATGGATACGATGCAAATTTTTATGTATCCGGTTTCGTTAATAAGTAGAATAGTCGTTATTGGCCAGGCAGAGATCCTAGACAATTAAAAGAAAGATGAACAAAAAAAATTACAGGGTGAAACACCCCCTGTTCCCCTAAAATGGGTACCCATGATTTTATTAACCAAAAATTAACTAGTGTGCCTTATTCAGCATGAAATTAAGTGAATACCAAAAATGTTGTCCGTTTATCCTCAAATAATAGAAAAAAACAAGTATTATCTGAACCCTTTTAAGGGCCTCTAACTCTCTAGGGGTGCGTTTTGTGCCACATATTTATAAGAACATTTTGCCTTATTTTGATGAGTGCTACATGCTTTAAAAATTTGAAACCCTGTTTTAGAATCAGCCTGTATATTAAATAATAACTGATACAAATTTTAATAATCATTAAAAGAAAGATGCAGATCTATTATACTACAAACTTAAAGGCTTTTCAATAAAATATAATATTCTTTGTTTAAGTATACCTTCTGTTTAACTAAAAAATAACTGGCGTAAATAAATTCAAAGTATTTGGCAACTTGGCAAAAATAATTTGTTTATATTTTATGTTAACACAAATATAGTAAATCCTCAATAATCAGATTTGAACATTTATTTTAATTTTTAATAATAGCATAGACAAATTTACTTCTACATTAAAATTGCTTTAATTGAATATAAACATAAAATTCAATAATGATCATATAACAGAAACGTGTAATTATTGGCATCATTTAATGATTTATATCTCCTTAATATTTGATGAGCAAATATTTATCTGAACAAATTCAATAGTTCACATTTGCATTCACGGGACTTTATTTAAATATATAATATTCTGATAGACATGTAAATTAGTAAATCAAAAACATTTTTATTCCACTAACTGTTTAACGGAATTAGATTCGACTTTTTCTTTGAAAACTGTCATAGGATAACATCTTTTATGTACGACTGTATTATAAATTACTGTTTCTGATATAGTCATGCAGCCATATAGTTCCTCTTTATAGTACTAGTAAGATAAAGTCTTTATTTTACTTGTACTATAAAGGGGTATTTTATGGCCTTAAAACTACATATGTCAAATGTAGTTTTCAAACAAAGAATAAACAACTTGGTAACCAAGCAATAGAAGAAGCACACTTCACTCGTTTCTCACGAAGTAGATGTAAAATTTAGAGTGATGTAAATCTGCCGACTAATTTAAATTTTTAACATTTTTAGCCAGCAGAAAATTCGGAAAAAACGGTAAAAAAAATGAATATACCACTACATATGTAAATATAAAAGTAATGTTTTATTGCGTTTATTAAGTTTCGTGAGATATTTAATAAAATAACGGTACAATTTTTAACTCTTTATTGGTTTATCTCCAAATCCGTCACCCCCAAATGAAGGTGGACTCCATGCATTCGTACATTGAAAGAAAGACATTACCAAGTAAACGTTCCAGCTAATTCTATTTATGTAAGACATCGCGGTAAAATCCTCGGCCCTACAACGTGGAGTACCTTTCGAACGATTTTTTTTAGAATTTTGACAATAACAAATTTTACAATAGCAATAGACTTGAGAGGATCGCTGGTGGTGACTAATATAAGAGTCTAAGTATACTAAAGTAGGTGATACAAAATATAAATTATATTATACCGTCAACCGGGGTGGCTTGGAATCGAGGTGTGACTTGGAAAATATTGCACGTTGTTAAATTATTCGGTGCTGCCACATTTTAGAAGGAGAGTCTAAAGTTTTCAATGTCACGGAATACGTTCTATAGTGTTCTACCATTACTTTTTAGTATCAAATGTATTTCCAGAACCCCTAGGACAAAAAGTAAACAGTGAAATAAAAACGTGAAAAAGGCAGGTAATTTGTTGCTCAAAATAAAGTGGGCCTTAATTTTTTTGTGAAACATTGCAGTGTTGTTATTACTTTTTTTCCTGTTAAATAAACCTTCCAGTTAACTATTTTTTCCGACTTAACCTCAAATTCAGTATGAAAAAAATTTTGGCGATATAATTTATTTTTCTATAACATTTTAGGGGTGCCGGAAGCCGGGAAGTCGGCGATATACTGACTTTGATTGCTTAACTTTACAAAAGGCAGTGGCGGAGATAACAAACATTACTTTAACGTACAAACAAGCATCTATTAAATATGATATTCCAGTTGGTACGTTATTCAGAAAAGTTCACAAGCTTCATCAAAAGAAATACGGTGGTCAAACGACCTTATCTACGAAAGAAGAAAGTGACGTTGTTTCGGCTGTTGTTATTGCCTCGGAATGGAGCTTCCCTTTTGAAAGAGAAGACGTTAAGCTTCTAGTTAAGAGTTATTTGGACAAGATAGGTACACGTGCCACTAAGTTTAGAGATAACCTACCAGGTGACGATTGGTATAAGTTGTTTCTAAACAGACATCGAGATTTATTAACCGTGCGTTTGCAAAACAACCTTAAACGATCAAAAGCTGCAGTATCCCATCAAGTCATTAAAGAGTTTTTGACAAGCTTGAACTGTCGTTGCATGATATTCCCCCAGAAAATTTCATCAACTACGATGAAACAAATTTTACCGACGATTCGGGGCGATCTAAGGTAGTAATAAGACGAAATATCAAACATGCTGATAATATAATGGATACTTAAAGTCCTCAACATCAGTTATGTTCGCGGTTAGTGCTTCTGGTGAACCACCATATGTGGTATATAAGTCGACTCAGTTGTGGTCAACCTGGACAAACGGGGGTCCCAGGGGATGTCGCTATGGCAACACTAAATCCGGTTGGTTTGACCAACACTTGTTTGAGGATTGGTTTATGACTGTAGCGTTGCCATATTTGAAAAATAAACAAGGAAAAAAAGCACAATTTGGCAAGCCATGTGTCTACTTCTGTAATAACAGAGTGTGTCTAGAACAACATTATGTTTATTTTGCTACCTGCCAATAGTACACACTTGACTCAGCTTCTTGATGTCTGCTATTTCAGACCCTTGAAAAGGGCATGGTGTGAAGTGCTAAAGAGTTAGACACTTTACAATAAAGGTCCTCTTAGGAAAGAGTGCTTTCCAAGAATTTTCAAAGGAACACTTGAGCAGATTGGCGCCTTTAGTGTAAAGAATATTAAGTCATGATTCGAGGCCACAGGCATATTTCCCATAAATAGAAATAAAGTCCTCGCACGTCTTCCGAACGAAAACTCCCACAACAGCACAATTATGTCTAACACTCTTGAGAATTTACTTAAAGAGACAAGATTCGGGAAGCAAGGTGAACCCCAAGTAACAAGAAGAAAAAACTTAATGTCCCTACAGGTTTCAGTATAACTCAGGAAAAATTGGAGTCTGCATCCACTTCTGTGTGGCCAACGACAGATATCGGAGATGGAAGGCAGGATGATATTGATATTGACGAGAATGAGGATATTGGATATAATAGACAAGCTGGTATTAATATTGATGAAGATGAGCAAGGTGAAAATCCAGAAAGCGAAGCAGAGGACGACGAGAATAAAGAAAACCACAGTTGCAATGTAAGAAAAAACAAGACTGAAAAAACAAAAAATTCCAAAGCCCAATTGTGATAGAGAGGATTGCTGTTGATGATTTTCTTTTGTGCGAATTTTCTACTGAAAATTTAAAAAATAAGAAGGAAACTCTCGTTGGAAAAGTTTTGTCAATAAATATTATAGAGTCTCTTTTAACGTTATCATTTCATAGAGAAAACAGTAAAAGGAAAGGAACTTTTGTCTTTCCAATTATTGGGGATGTTTCCGAAATAACGATGGATCAAATTACTGATTCCGATTAAGATCCGACGAGACGGAAATCAAGTTTGCAATTTAATTTTTTTAAGTATTTTTTTATTAGTTTTAAGTTATTTGGAAGGTTATAAACCCTAACATATTTTTTTATTTTGTTCATTTATTGTGATTTTTGTACCTGGATAGGTTTTAAGTTAAAATTTACTCAAGTTATTAATGTACAAAATAAATCTATATTTTAAAAAATGGTTTTACTGTTCCATTTCACCTATATGTAAGTGTAAAATGTAAATTTAAGGCATTTTCAATAACCATTCCAAGTGACCCACCTAGGGGGTGTGACTTATACGGAACGAGCAATGTTTATTTTTTTTTAAATAATCCGTGGGATAAAAAAAAATTTTTTAACGTATACAATCTGTTCTTCAAGTAAAGTGGTTTGGTATAAATTTTACATGGGGGTTAAACCTATAATAGTTTTCCAAAAAGATACTGCTATATATCAAAATCATTATCAAGTCACCCTGGTTGACGGTGCTGAAGAATAAAAGGTCTTAAATCGAATATTTAAAACATTACAACCACAAAATTTTAAAGATTTCTTTCCTTTATATGGACAATGGACAACAATTAGAGCGGAGAAGTACGAGCGTCCTCATCAGGCTTTGAAAGAAGTCTTTTGGATGGTTACCATACATTTTACGATAATATCTCCCCTTACTAAATTGTATTTAATATCATCGTTGCATTAATAAACGTTTTATTTATTACTTGTACAAATATGTTTTTAATTTTGGCATGCAATGTAATTGAATGCAATTAACCAAATAATAAACTAATATTTGTTTTTTTGTGTTTTCTGTAAAGAATTTGGTCATACGTAAATTGCTTGTGAAACTGATAATATGAACGCAGACAACGCATGATATATTGTATTGATATAATTCAAGTATACTCACTTGTATGTTTGTATCTCAGCGCCTCCTTTCAGATGGTTGCACCATACAGGATTATAGACATTACTGCCGATGTTAGTATCTTCTGTTTCCTATGTGTCGTGGGCCTCCTATGTTAGACATTATCCTAGCTAGTACTGTTAGTTGTTTGTTACATTTATCACAGATGTTTTTGATATGCGCCGTCTTCCTAGCTCCTTGGTCGATATATATCCCTATATACTTTAGGCATATACTTACTATTCATTATTGTTGTATTTGCTAGGGCTATTTCTGTTTTAATAATTGATCTGCCGCCATAGAGTATGATCATCTCGGATTATTTGGAAGCTAGTTTGTTCACCTTTTCTTCCATATTGTTGGCGATTCTATTCGTAGCGTACTGTGTTTGGTTCTCTAGGTGGTTCTTGGTTTTAGCGCATACGATGATGGCCAAGTCGTCCGCGTCTGCCATTAGTGTAACGTTTTCGTCTATTTCTAAGCGAAAGGTCTCGTCATAGAAGATATTCCAGAGTGTGGGACCCAATACTTAGCCCTGCGGGACTCTGCATGTGGTTTCTGTTTACTGTTTTTTGTCGTTATAATATATCTGTTCGTCAGAAATGATCGTACCATTAGGATTAGATATTCGATGATGTTATCTTTGTTCAGGGATCTAATGGTTTTATCCCACGGGGCTGATTTAATTGCGTTCTCTATGTGTATCGTGATCATGACACAGAATTTCCTGTTCTTGTGTGCTTTCTAACCTAACCTAACAAATGTTTTACCACGGCCGTCATCTACTATATGGATTGCCGATACAATATCTTGTATTTAGATATAACTTTTATTATTTTTCCTAGGATTTCCATGAAATCTGTCACTTATGGAACTTTCATTGATCAGTAAATCTGTTATACGCTTTTTTTACTCTACTGGTTACAATAGCAACTATTGGAGTAATTGCAATTGCCCTACCGGTCACAACAAAAATTCAAGAAATGCAAAGACAGCCGTGAGCCGTCGGCATAGAAAATCGCCAAAGCAAACGAATAGATATTTTATGTCAAATAACTACAAACAGGAAGTGATTCTTTTTTTCAAGAAACGCGTTTTGAAATTTAAAAAGTCATGGCGGTTAGTGAAAGTGGATTAAAATTAACACCAACCAATATTTTGGGAAGCTGCGAATAATAACTGTTCCAATTTGATCAGAAAATATTCAAGGAAAAGTATAACACGGCATATAATTTATTCATGGCTTGACATGAAGAACAAAAAATATTCTTTTGACTTATTTTGCTGAGCTCTCAAAGAAAATTAATGTTATCATCACAGTAGTCCATGTTGAAAACGACTCTCAACATTAATAATAATGGAAATATAGGTGGACACTTAAAAGTAAGAGCCTGATGAATAATTTTTGTAGGTTATATTAATTATGGGGGTTATGGCTGCTTGCTGCAAAGATGAGCTGTATAAAATGTCCGTCTACTTCGAGGATCGAAAATTTCGAAAACAAGAAGAAAGTGGCTACAGAAAAGTAGTTCACAAATTCTCCAACATTGATATTTAATAATTGTACAAATTTTGTTTAATATTGTTAATAAATAAACTAAAAATTTCAAATTATTTCTGCATTTATAATAGTGTGAATCGTAGTAAAAGCATAGTGTAAACTCACACAAGATGCCCATTTCCCACTCATATGAAACGAGTACGTACTCGTGGGAAATGGATACCATTCCATGCTGGTTGTACAATATACTATGCCTTTCAATAATAACACAATAACATATAATTTCATATTACTATGCATAAAAGGCGTTTCAAAACATATTGATATGGTAGATTCTTTAGTATAATTAGAAAAAGTGTGCTTTTGTAATGGCAACTATTGAAAAGGTACAAGATGTTTGTCACATGCCCCCTATACAACCCCTCCAATAAAATGCACTTTCTTAAAATCCTGTCAAACCCCTTCAACCAATATAATTATCGTAACTAATTTGGTGAAAATGATTGAACCTGAACTGCTCAAAATACTCAAAGTGGAAATTAAAATAATACGTTAGAGCAAGATTTCAGAAAATGCGGTTTTAAAGAAACGGCAAATTTTAATTTTGGTCAGTGGCTCATCACAAATTAAATAATCATAACTACGCCACTGGTAAGAATATTAATAATAATAATAATAGTAGTAGAAAAAAAACTTGAGGAAGTGAAGATCTACCAGCAAGAGTATCCCAAATTACATATTGCCTGTTTCGGTCATATCAAATAAAAATAAACATACTAATATCAAACCTAAACACCCTATTATATTTTAAATAAACTTCATCAGGGAAATAAATATTTGATTCTTTTTCATTATTTATCGCAGCAAGTTAGTTCTGTTATCACAAAATAAACTTTTTTAATTTGAGAGCAATAATGTATTATTCAGCAACCCTAATAATTAAACTTCAACATGAATGAATATAATATCAAAGCTAATTTGGATTTATTTTATATATTTTTTGTTTTAGATTTCCAGATCAGCCTGTTCTCCCATCAGAACCAGATGAACATCGTATATATCATTGGGCATATGAGAAAGGAAAAGAAGCTAAAGACTGTTCGGATTTATTTGTACAATGTCCATTTTCTTTGATAGATATGGCCTTAGGATATTATTCACAATTTGCAACTTAGTTAATTTCAACAAGATCTGAGGACTTAACAGTGACCGTAAAGAATCGTTACTGTTCGATTTGATTGATTATATTGGTTGTTTTATTAATCCATTGGGTGGAAAAGCTAACCAGACCGTTTGATTTCTTGGTTTTATTTGCAAGGTAGAATAAAAGTTTAAAAAGTGCTCGTGTGAGAATGTAAATCTGATATGGAAATGGTATATTTTTTTAATACGAAACAGTGCTTCACTCGTATCGAAGGTATGTATAACAAGGTCGTATCTCACTTCCGGTTCAGCCGAAAATTACCTCCAAATATATTTCGGATTATCCCATATTTTAAAGATGATGATGGGGTATTTTCATTTTTCATAAATGCACAAAACAACTGGTTTAACAGAACATGATCTACTTTTGCTCTATTTTTGCCTATCTTATAATTACGACTAAACTTTACGGTATTTTTACCTCGTCTTAAAGTTTAAAGCACTTTAAAACCTGATATCCTGTTTTGCCAAAAAGGACATATAACCACCCTAATTTATTAACCACCATGTATTTTTAAAATACTTATAAAGTGATAGTATTTTTAATTGGTCATTATGAAATAAAATAAAAGTGAAACTCATATCCAATTTAAGAATTAATGGCCTACTTGTACCTTATATTTGGATCAACTTGATTTTTTCTAGGTTAATCGTCGCATGAGAATTACATGGTTCTAAGTAACAATTCACTCGTTTTATAGGAGAACGAATTTAATATTATAATATCTGCAAGTCACTTTGGTTCCATCGATATACGTGGAATATATGGAACGAAGTAATCCAGTAGTTGCCTAATATGACACATGTAGAATGGATTAAATTTACCCAAAATTGTAGAAATTATAGGAAAATTAATTTACCTTTGCATTTTTACTTAGAACCACATGCCTCTGTAAAATATACTTTAGTATCAAAACTACAAATATGGTATAAGTTTTAGTAACTTTTATTCATTAAATAAACTGTATACAAAGTATAAAAATAAATAATCTGCAGTTTGTATTTCAATGAGTAAAGAAAAATATTATTTGTAAAAAAATAGTTACTAAAATTATCTGAATCTATTTAGGATCATATGAAAATGAAGTTAATGGCGCCAGTTTTCATTCAAGAGTGAAATTTCCTAACCAGAAAGATGCAGACAAATATATACAGCAAGTTGTAATAGAAATCTCTGCTTTGAGCAAAATGTCGTTTAGAACCCTATGGTTCCATATGTGCAAAACAACAGGGTGGTGCAAAAGTCGCGAAGGGGTTTTAAATATTAATAACTGTTCTCTTTTTTTATTATTTTTTTAATTTAATTTTTTACAAAATAATATTAAATGCAGATTTTTTTTGGCTAAGTGTGACAGATTACGGCACGTAAAAGATGGCCATTTTCAGCTTTAAAAAGTCGGGCTCATTTAAGCGCATTTTCCACCACAGTTTTAAAGATACAGTCTCAGTGCCCGAATTTCTTCCCAAATACTGTTCCTTAGCTAAAGAATGGTCCCCTGCAAAGTCAGAGGTGAGTTAAAGTCAGAGTTTCTGAATATATGATGTTTGTCAAAGATATCCCTCAAATCTTTATAGTGGTTCGAGCTGTGCATATCTCCTTATGACCCTCAACAGCATACACCAGACTTTACACTTATATGGGTGTAATCGTCGCATTCCGATTCTCAGTTGCCCATATTCTGCAGTTCTGCTTATTTACGAACCTAGTTACGCAAATATGAGCCTCATTACTCACTATTAGATTGTGAATAAATTATTTTTCTTCTGTTTCTCAGTTCTTGCACAATCTTCACTTTGTATGGAAACATGTTTAATCTGTCTGAAATCCTTTGCATTGACCTCCGAGACATACCCAACTGGGCTGAATATCTTCTGGTTGAAGATTCAGGATAGGATTATCCTCAAAGCTCTCCTATATTGAATATTTTAAAAGTTTACCACCGAATGTGATTTTCCAGTTTATAGAAGATCACTAACTTTATCTACTTTATTGTCGAAACCGTGCCACTAGATGATTAATTGTTGACTCGGAAGACGATATTCGAACATTTAAATGACAGTGTTATGTCCGCTGCATCAAAATAAATTAACGCTGAATTTTTAAGTAAATCTCAATTATTTTGGTGCGCTGTTCTGTCCTGTAGGCTTCTATAATTAAACTACCAAGGCTCTTCTATAAAATCCTGACAAGAGTTAAAAAAAAAATTAGACAAAAAGTTATGCATTTTTTCAAGCCCCTTTGGAGCTTTTGCGCTATCCTGTACTATTATTTTGACACCGGTAATCAATTATTCAATAAAATTTGGTTGATAAGGCCTACCTGCTGTTGTGATAATAAAAAGTGCTCTAAGCACAACTACTCGATATTAACCAACTATTAGAAGAAAAAAAGAAAGTAATTAAACAGCCACAACAGAAATCTTTTGGTTTCTGTTTCGACTCTATCATGGCTACTTATACTTCGACATGGCAGTTTTTAGAAATTAAAGCTACTTTTTTGAATATGGATTAAGCTGGTATGATATCTACAAATATTTCCCAAATTAAAGTATAATCAGTAGAGTTGACAGAAATGTGCGGAGAGACATAGGCGTACGCATCATAATAAGCGTAATAAAAGAAATTAACTAGTAACAAAAGCAATAAACGGTTATAATTTATAACAATGTATGTAAAACTTACCCTCTTAACTAGCTTGATGAACTAGCTTGGTTATCACAAACTGGAGATCTGTAAAAGCTTTGCAGCATCCGGTATATTTCTATGGTTGTCTCCGTAAGTGATGTTCACTGTGGTGAAATAATATGTTTATATTTTGAAAACGACCGTTCGATATCTATTGATGTAATACAGGCATTACTACTAGCACAAATTTTTCTTAATCTGGTAAAACCGGAGTCTTGCTTTAACACACGTGCGAACTTTTCTCTAACGGGCTAATTTTTTGCGTCACCTATAAAGTGTAGCAGTCGATTTACTTCGTCCGCTGTTTGCAGTGACTCCACTAACGACAACGCACTATTTTGTAAGTTTTGTTTGGCGTCATTAGTCTTTTATAGCTGTAGCTTCATCAGGATTCAATTGTAGTATCACAGTTTTTATTTGTTGTAAATATTCAGCATAATAAAAGGCTCAATTCAACCATGTTCCCCAAAGTGTAAGAATAGGCTGTGGTGGTTCGGAAATACCGGGACACTTGCTGTGAAATGCGCGAAGACGTGTAGGAGATTTAAGGAACAGTTTTTTTGTACTAGCCATTAATGCATCTACCTCTGAAAAATCTTGTCGAATAGTTTCAGCCATAAGATGTAAAGCATGCACTTTACACGTAACATGTATCAACTTACAACCGCGTTCTTGAAGAGAACAGCCTACCAAACGCATTGTCGCGGCACCATCATCGGTCACAAACATTAACACTTGACTTGTTGACAGATCAAATTTTTCTAACGTCTCCAGCACCACCCGCGTAATTGTTTTGCCAGTACACTCAGTTAGTCTTTTGCTAGCTAGTAATAGTGGAAATGTCGGTTTAAGGGAGTCCAGTACACATACTATAATATTTACAAAAAAAATTTTTTACGATCGTCTCTTTGTAACGAGACTTTTCTGCCCTATTATTTTAAATAAATAATGCATAAAGGGTTCGCCAAACTAAAACCAATCTAAAAACAAATACATATATTCACAATTAGCACGAATGTGACTCTCTTTCAGGGCGGAGAAGCAAGTAATTTTCTAGACAATAATCAAATAACTTAACACTAAACAAAGTCATAAAACAATAAAGAGATCAAGTTAACATTAAAATTTATAACTTACTTACTAGGTTTCATTAGGCGCCATCTTTTTTTCTTTTTGCTTAGCAATGTCCGGCTAATCTACACATACTTGTTACCGAAAAAAAGAAAAACGGACGATTTGCAAATCAATATCCTTAAATTAATTTCTCACTCTGGCTGGCATCCCCAACTGCTAACGGCAATTGACTAGGTACCTATTGTATGATTTAGTTTAAAGTGGCCTTACCAAAGATCAGCACATCTTCAACATAGTTCTCTGTACTCACAAACTTAACTTTACTGAAACCATCCTTCAGTCTGGGTGCAACAAATTATATTTCTCTTCAGCTTGGACCACACAACAACAACTTAGTACGCAATTTAGGTAGAAAATTCCAGCCAATACCACCTTTCTCTCCTCGTCGCTCAACCTGATCTTAGATATACACACGTAAAATGGTAACTTAATTCACACAATGCAGCAACATAGGTCCGATCTAGACCATGGCTGCCGAGCATCTCCCATCTTTCACTCTCAAAAGCCAGGTCCCCCACACTCCGCGGAAAACATCCGATCGGTGTGGTAGTTTAAATTGTACTCGGCGCCGTGCCATCCACCCAGTGGCGTCACTACATAGGGGTAATACAGTAATTCATAGTAAAGTTATGTTATGTGAATCTGGAGTTTAAGGTATAATTCAAACCATTTTAGTTAATTGATAACTAATGTGGTACAAATTACTAATTCAAAAAATGGACCGTTACATCGTCAACACATAACCACCGCCGTGTATTTTTTAATACACATTTGACCTTATTTACAACGTCTTTGCGTATAGTTGGTACATAGTTACGCCACGTTGCGCGACTTGTTAATGTCACCTGATGATTGCATTTATTCCAGAACTCCCGAAATGGTTGTTTGTCGAGTATGTGCAGCGGAACATCACAGGCAATCAGCTTTAACAGTAAATCGAACATAAACTATGTTTTCGAAGGCACGCAATTTTTTTTATTTTATCAATCAGATTTATCCCAGCACATCAGGTCTATCTCGCACACCCTACAAATTATAGTAGCACCTTATAGAATAAATTTGGGAATTTACTGATAAATTTATTCACTTTGTCAGCTTATGGCTGTTTTTTACCCTTGCGCGCATCTGACATATTTTATTATTAAATTAATATCAACAATAAAATACAACAAATAAAATTATCAAATATACAACAACATAAAACACAACGGAGAGGAATAAATTAGCGTGTAAATATTATGGCATAAAACAAGGGATTAGTCTCACGACTCGCTTCGATTTGTCGGCCAGCCGGTCATTGCCTCACCACATATCTATCTACCTACTGTTGCACCGCTGAATAGCCGCCCGATTTGCCAACTCTAATAATCAGTCACAATTATTCACAATTACCATGTTTTGTAAAAAATATTGATTATTCCAGAAAGATGAAATATGTAAACTTTTCAATCAAACCGCATGTATAATTTTCAAGTGTTTTAGGTTTTTCTATTCTTGTGATATAATAAAAATACCACAATGTAAATTTTAAGAATATAAATCACAAGTAGGCATTTCCGCTTGAACCTGAATTTCTTAAGTTATTTTACTTTTTCATAATTTCTTTATCCTAGAAAAATGAAGATGGTCCTGACATAAATAGGCCATTTCCTTCTTAACCTGATATGTAGTGTGACTTTATTTTACCTCACTATGACGGTTTAAAAATACCATAATATTAAGTCTTAAAGAAATATTTTATGAAAAGATAAAAATGCTATATTGTTTAGTCTCCAAAACTACAGAATATGCAATATTACTAAATTATTAAACTTAGTAACAAAGCGGAAGTAGATCATTTCTGTTAAACCAGATGTAGATTTTTTATGCACTTTATGTGTTTATGATGAATTAAAAATGTCTTAATGTTGAAAATAAGGTGAGGAAATCAAATGGCCCCGTTAGGACTTCTACCCAGTATATTATAATACCACTAACAATAATTGTTGAGTAATAGTTTTACTACTTTTTTAGTTATAATGGCTACTTCTCTCCAAAGTAAAATATTAAAAATTGTAAATGATGATTAAGGGTATTTTAATTAGAAAAGCAAATTTTTGTTCAATTTTAAAATTAGACTTAATATTAAAACTAAAGCAGATTGTGAAGGACAAACATTTCAAGTTATATTGTCCTGGAGAGTCAATTTTTAGTTCCTACTGTAATCGTAATCAATTTTCATGTAATCTAGTTGAGTGCATTTGAACAAGAGTATTGTGTAAATAGTTTTTATATGAAAGTGTGTCCGAGACGTACATAATTTTTGCTACTATACGCAATACTTAGTTTCGGGCGACTGACACTGTTAAAGCGTTATATTAAAATAATCAATAAACCGTTATCAGATGTAAAATTATTGTTTTAATATATATATATATATATATATATATATATATATATATATATATATATATATATATATATATATATATATATATATATATATATATATATATATATATATATATATATATATATATATATATATATATATATATATATATATATATATATATAACAGGAAGAAAGGGATAATGGGTATTGCCCGCAAGAAGAATGAATCCGTCGACACGTGTTTCTGAGTCATTACTCGTAGTCATGACGGCTATAAGTTGTAAGGATAGGTACAACTTAGGTTCAACAACACAAAAAGGAAACCACTGACAGGAAGCCAGTCGCACATTTGTGGCTGCAATTGAAAGACCCCGTGTTTACAGGGCATCAGACAATATTGCCACGGAGGTAGCAGGTAGCTATAGTTGCCTCCGTGGCAATATTGTCTGATGCCCTGTAAACACGGGGTCTTTCAATTGCAGCCACAAATGTGCGACTGGCTTCCTGTCAGTGGTTTCCTTTTGTGTTGTTGAACCTAAGTTGTACCTATCCTTACAACTTATAGCCGTCATGATTACGAGTAATGACTCAGAAACACGTGTCGACGGATTCATCCTTTTTTGCGGGCAATACCCATTATCCCTTTCTTCCTGTTACATCTCATCCCGCAGTGACTTTCTTTGTTATATATATATATATATATATATATATATATATATATATATATATATATATATATATATATATATATATATATATATATATATATATATATATATATATATATATATATATATATATATATATATATATATATATATATATATATATATATATATATATATATATATATATATATATATATATATATATATATATATATATATATATATATATATATATATATATATATATATATATATATATATATATATATATATATATATATATATATATATATATATATATATATATATATATATATATATATATATGTATTTATTTATATATTTATTTATTTATTTATTTTTCAGAAATAGTAATTATGTAATGTGTAAAAAAATTATAAATATAATAAAATATTTATTATTGTTATTACATTATTACTAATTTTCACTAAACAGCAATATATGAGGGACAGGCCTGCAGCACCACGGGAGTACTGTGACATGGCGTAAATGTGGGAAGTATCAAGGAATTATCTATTAGCTCTAACCTTAAGGGCTTAAAGATAATAGGGTATTTGACACCATTAATATACAATACAATTTGTTTATAAAAAACTAAATAAACTAGGAATCAGCGGTAAATTAATTTATTGGGTGTGTTAAATCATTCACATTATAGTATTGGAAAATATTTATGTGTGCGGGACACATCAATTATTAAATTCTAATAAAAGTATAAGAAACAGTACTGCAAGAGCATACCTATACCAGTTACTGTTCCGATACATTCTTAAATAATGATAAATTTGAACAATATATCTGATAATATACTAGAAAATAACGAGAATAGTATTTTATATATATACCTTCTATTAGTAGAAATTAAAGAATTAATTAATTCAATGGGCCCGGACATAATTTCCGCTTTCTTATTAAGAGATTGTGCAATAATATTCGCTAAACCCTTATATAATGTATTTAATGTTATGCCTAAATCTTATAAGTTCGCACAGTTGTGGAATGACTCAAGAATATGCCCCATTGTTAAGAAAGGAAGCATTAACGAAATTACTAAGTACATGTCAATCGCTATTAGTATTTTTTGTAAAATTTTTGAAATTTTCATCCATGGCTATATTTATTTCCATAATGACAATTTAATATTTACCCATGAGCATGACCTTTATGTCTGAACGTTCCACTACGTCGACCTTGTGGAAAAAACTCAATATATATATCTGAAATATTATGTAATGGAAATCAGGCAGACGTAATCTATACTGATTTCTCTAAAGCATTTGACTTGCTTGACCACGAATTGTTACTGTCAAAATTGAGTACATATAGAATGTCTATAGCTTTATTAAATCATTTTAATACATCGTAATTGACTATACGTATACACAAAATCAATATGAAGAGAACAAGTCGTTAATATGTGTATATATACCGGGTGTAAATGAAAAGTGGCTCACCCCCCTCCATTTCAATTATATATAGAAATAAATTGATGAAAATTTAATATGTTTTTATAGACACAAAATTGCATTAGAGGGCAGTATTTTTAATTTTTATGCACTTCTGGTTTCGCCGGAAACTACGCCAACCTTCTTATTTTAAATAGAACACCCAGTATATTTTTAGTTTTTTGGAATCTACGGTGAATTCTGAATATAGCAGTATATATTTTCCTTTGATTTTTTATTTATTTCTTTTTTTAACAAAAATTTTAATTTTTGATTTAGATCGCAATTATCTCAAATAAAATTATTTGTTTCTGTCGTGACTAGTACACTTAAATTACGCTTACTGTATTGCTAATATAACCATTGTTTACTTGCTAACTATTTTGACAGATATTTTAAGCAAGTAACTTTATTTAAGATAATTGTTTTCACAGCACACTACTTTGTATATCGGGATTTGTGAATTACATTATAATACCTATTTATCTAGAAAAATGTTGATCTGATTTTTATGGAATTGCTAAGTTATGGGTATCACTGTAATCGTAAAATGATGTATATTCTAAATATTGTGATGAGCCACCATTTTGAAATTTGGCAAATATGCATTTTTTAGATAAATCGATTTTCTCACCTTTTGAGGGCTCCTATGTAAGAGAGTATTTTTCATAAAACAGTAATTCAATTTTTACAATAGTAAGAAGCCCCGTTAAAAACATTTTTTGTAAATCACAGCACTCTAAATTAAAAATTAAAATTTTCATTAAGAAAAGAAATAAATAAAAAAACAAAGAGAAATGTATATTGATATATTCAAAATTCACCGTAAATTCCAAAATGTAAACATTTATAGGGTGTTTTGTTTAAAATAAGAAAGTTGGGGTGATTTCCGACGATACCGAAAGTGCATAAAAATTTAATCCTATCCTATCCTCTAATGCAATTTTATGTGTATAACAATACAATATTAAAATTTCATCAATTTATTTCTATAAACAATGAAAATAGAGGGGGGTGAGACAATTTTCATTTACACCCGGTATATTAAATTCAAATTAATTTATCCAGATTTCGAGAAAATGTCCTCATCATCAGAACATGAACAATTTATTGTCATTATAAAGTCTTACGAAAAATTGTCCAAACAAACACATATGACACAAGAATATGATTATAAGTTAGCAGATTAAAAAAAGTTAAAAATAAACACACTCTTCTTGCTTGGACCACGGTCAAAGCATAAAACTTTTAATGACGATAAATTATCCATGTCCTAATGATGAGGGTATATCCGCTTCATATAACTCTTTCTAGATCTGATTTTAATGATATCTATCATCAATTTGTTCAATACTGTGGTTTTAAGTCTGAACAATTTTTAGTCATCAGGAGTTCCACAGGAATCGATCCCTGGGCCATTACTTTTCGTCATTTTTATGAATGATGTAACTCTATTGTTCGATGTCAATTACCTGCATTACGCTTGTTTAGTTTTCGTTTAATATTTGTATATAGTAATTTAGAATCTATAGTAAGGTCAAATTTAGCGCGCTAATTGGCGCATCCGGTTAGGTGGTAGCACGGCCAAAAAAAAAACCTTTAGTTATTTTTAAGTTGCCTTTAGTTACTGTTAAGTGAACATATAATTAAAAAGAGAGCAAAACTGGAGAACTGGAAAGAAGCATAGATTACGCTAGGAAATAGACAGATGAACCACATATCTATACTTTCCCATACAGTCCGCATTCATAATCTTCGTTACGTAAGTTAGATCTTTGCCTTAACAAAGCTGATGACTTTAAAATTATTCCGAAATTAGGTCAGCTTCAGATTGTTTAAAATTACAAGAAAATTTTAATAAATTAAGTACTTGGTGCAATGACTATCATTTACCTTTAAATCTCAATAAACGTAATGTAACGTCATATTATCAGCATTGTATTAGCATTATAAGCTGGACAATGTCATTTTGATAAGGGTTACATAATTTAAAAATCTTGGTGTTACTTTTCATTTGAAAAATATATTCGTGTAACTACAGATTCTGCAAATAATAGCCTTGGGTTTGTATTGCGCGAAATGAATATCAGAAGATGAGATCAATTGAGGTTGATTGTCATCCAGAAACTGACGCTGCAGATGAAGATTACTTAAATAATATGATTAAAAATAATTTGTTTAAATTTTCTTTTTTATTACTCAATTGTTCAATTGCTACGTTTTTCCTGTAGCTTACTAAATATAAAATTCGTTTTGTTTTCTTTTTTGATCTTTTTCAAATAAAGGAATAAATATTTTTAATCATAATTTAATATCAAAGATATTCTGCGTTTCCTGTTACCACAAATAATGCATAAAAATTATCGTGTGTAATTGCGATAAATTTTAGGCTACAACTGATGATTTGCAAATTAACAAACTAGCAAAAGTAACCAAAATGCTAAATTAAGTATAAGAAAACTCAGAAATTACGTCCTTATCATTAAAATACCGCACCCAGAAAAGAAAAAACAAATTATTTTAAAAAATATGTATTGCAATCTTTAACTCAACAAAACTTTGATTTCCTGAAAACTTTACTCAACTGCACGATTTTTGTCACAAAGTTGTCTATGTGTCAAAATAAATGTTTTAAAATGTGATATCGATACCGCTCCAAAGTGAGTTATTCGAGTGTAAGCTGTTTTCTCATAGCGTGCTTAAATACGGTAAATGTGTAATGTTTTGTGAGTAAACGAGAGCGTGTATTAGGTATATAATCGAGACGTTTAGTTTATTTATTTTAAAGTGTTTTTTTTGGTGGTTGCACCGCATTACTAGTGTTTATATTGACTTTGAATATTGAAATTATTTATTGTTTAAAATATAATGCAATTATAATGACGAGAAACGTTAAAAACAAACTTAAAAATTGTGCTGATGTAAGCTGTGGGCTACACAGGTTTCATGCTGAGCGTAATGGAGGCACCGGATAGTCCGGGTCCCTCAACTTCACAAAATAGGCCTGAAACAACGGAAACTATATTTTTTGAATAGGATGTGTGCAATTTAGTGATAAGGCGATTTTCAACTTATAATTTTGAGAGTAAAAAAACAAAATATTTTGAAAGATAAGTCAGCACCAGCTTTAACAAAGTTAGCCAAACAGATTAAATTATATGTAAGGCATTTCCAACCGGAAAATCAAGAAAAATGTGAATAGTTCACTGGTTGCAGCACTAAGTTGCTTTTATTTTGCTGGTTATGTCTTCTATTTTCAAATGAAAAGAATTTGTGGAACAAAAAGGATTTTCCGATTGAAGTAATTTGCACCAATTAATAAAAAGACATTCGGCGTCTATAATACATATTCAGTCCATTATTAATGAAAAAACTTTCGATAAAACAAGAATGGACAATCAATAGAGAATAAGCCATGAACAACATAATCAAGAAATACGAAGAAATCGCGAAATCCTTAAAAGATTTATAGATGTGGTGTGTTTCCTAACATTTCCTAAACATGAACTTGGTTTTCGGAGTCACGATGAATCGGTAAATTCTGCAAATAGGGGGAATTATGTGGATTTCGTTAATTTGCTGGCAAAAATGATGAAATATTGCAAATCCATTTAGCAAGTTCGACAGCATTTAAAGGTACTTCCAATCTTATACAAATGGTATAATTTAGGAAAAGTTATATTAAGGAGAATACGGGGTGAAAAAGAAGAAACTTTGCTTATTGCAATTATACTAGATGAAACTACTGACGTTAGGAATATTTTTCATTATCGAAGGTTGTACGTTATATTATAATAAAATGTGATATTGAGGAATGTTTTTTAGGATTTTTAGATGTTTCTACGCAAAGAGCAGCAAATTTTCTGTATAACGTTGTTTAATTTATAGTTGGTGAATTTAATTGTTTCAAAATTAGTCGCGCAAATGCACTTTTTACACACTATATGCCACATCGGTTAAATTTAGTGTTACAACATTTTGTTAGCAATATCAAGGAATGCAATGTGTTTTTTTTTTTACTTTAAGCGGCATCGTATCATTTTTTTCAAAGTCGTCAAAACGGACGAGTGTTTTAGATTCCGAAGTTCATGAAAGAATACCAAAAGCAGCTCCAACTCGATGGAATTATAGTGGTATATCGACAGCCGATTATTGATGTTTTTGAAAAACTATTAAATCACCATAAGCAATGGTTTCATGCAACAGTAGTTTGCTATAGAGGTTATTTACAAATCGCACCATCGGTTCAACACTAACTAACATAACCCAGAATATATAATTGCGAGAAAAATGCATTTTAAGTTTTGACGCAACAGAAATTATGTAATATGTTGTTAACTATTTGCTGTTTTCGATTCAAAATCGAATTAGTTGATTCTATGTGTATTAAATATTGCTGAAAAATATTGGTTTTTAGTAAGACCAAGTTTAAAGTAAATTAATTATAAATAATCTTATCGCATTTTGAGATATGTTGGTATTGCATCGATATATTTTGCTGTTTTAATAATAAGCTGCTTGCATTTTGAGATGTGTTGGAAGTTATAATAATTTTTTTACTAGTTGTTTTTGAATTTGATTAACAACAAAAATGGTAAACATTTTTAAATGGAATAAAATAAATGAAAACAAAAATAATTTAATTTTTGCTTTTTATTAATACTAATTAAAGGTTAATAAAATTTAGTTAATTTTTTATAAAAAAAAAGTGGTATTGTTTTTCTAATACTAGGTATACATTGAGAGTATTATTGATTGGAAGGTAAGTTCTTGTAAAAATAATGGTACTGTTCCTTAATTGATTTTATATTACCCAAATACAAAAGGCTGTCTTTCTTCTGTTTTGATGTTTTTGGTGGATCTTTGTAGGCTAAATTAAGAGAAATTTTATTGGTCGTAATAGACCTGGTGCTTTTACGACCTTTAACATCAATTGTTTGATATTCTACATCATCGTAATTGTATTTATAATATACAAGATTCAGCGCATTTTTACTGAAATTTAGGACCTTTATATTACTCCAAAATACCTTCTCATTTTTAGTGTTTACATTGAAATTATTTCCCATGTCCTCAGAAAGTTGTTTAAAATCATACATATCAGAGGTGTCAAGTTCTTGTACATTATAAGGATTTCCATTCTTCTTGGCTAAGCGTATAACTAGTATCCATTGAGAGGGTACATAAATAGGACCGCTCTTTAAAACCCTCTTTTTTTCCCGCTCAATGCAGGAGTGCATACTGTTTACCTCATTTTGGGTGTGTCCCGTCACCAGAAATTTGTGCTTTATATTCAGGATATTAAAATTGAATACAGCATACAAATACATGGCAGCTATAAATTTGTTCTTATTTTGTCCTGCGCAATTATCTGAAAAGAAAACCACGCTTTTTCCATGTGCATTTTGATTGAGAAAGTTTAGAATACCAGTACCAATTTCACTGGCACCACGTTTGTCACAATGTTCACTCCATACATAGCAATATCCTTGCTTGGGAACAATATTATAAACAGTAAAATTATATGTAGCTAATTTGCTTTTGTAATAGAAGGACGAAACCTCTCCAGATGGCTTAGGGAGAACAGCTTGTAGGTCGTACACAGCAACTATTTTATTTTTGTCTGGTTTAGCATCCTCAACGTCATTCGCATTTTCTTCTCTAGAAAGATCTTTATCTCGAAAATGTTTGTTGTAACTCTCTTGCAGTTGTTTATCATCTTCTTCGTTAGAATTTCTATAACTTTCACAAATAGTGCATTGGTCTTTTTTTCGGTTTATTAAAACCTATATTGAATTCCGTATTAGAAATGTGTTCATAAAAGGATTTCTTTACGTAATGAGAATCTTGTTCTAGGCATTTTTCTTTATACAACCTATATAAAGTGGCAATATTTAGTGAACCTTCAAAATACTCCCGTTTAGTCTGGCTTCGTAGGTAATGCGATTCTACCCCTGGGATTGAATTAATATGATTCCTTACTGCATCCTTGAGAGCTGGGTCTAAATTTTTATGTTTTCTATGCTTACCCCGCTTATCCGATTTCACAATTAAATTAAAGTCACGCTTTTTAATAGTAGTACAGATCATCGTATCGCCAGTGTCTAGAGGGTTTCCATAAAAAACTTTTTACAAACGCGAATCTTTTCTTCGTTTTTTATTAGAAAATATGCTTGGTTATGGGACCTATTTCCATTTTCTGTTGGGTATCTGTATTTTGGGTCCATATTTTCTATGTTAGACGAAATATACTGACGCTGTCTTATATTGTCCCCAATTTCCCAGGATGACTTTAAAATGATCTCCCTTTCCTCTACTGAAATCACTGCGTAGCATTTGTGGCGACATTTCTCGTTGCAAGGTGTTTTAAGTTTCTCTTTGGAATAAGTTTGTTTTTGGAATTAGTATATTCTTCACCACTGTTACATTTTTGTTTTCTGATATTTCGTTTCCATTCATTAATGTTTCTTTTTCATTTGCGGCTCTTTTTTTTCAAAATGTTCATTTGTTTGTCCTTGAACTTGTTGTGTAGAAACACTGTGACTCGTTTTATTTAAAACTTCTTCTGGTAATTCTTTTAGAGATTCTTTTGGCGACACATTTTTTATTCTTGTTTGTAAGTTTAAATCTGAATCATCTGAGTCAAAGCTGTTATCACTTGCGTAATCTCTATTTCTAACAATGTCATCTTCGGATTCCACTGGTTCATTTTCATTTTTGTTTGATTCTGCTTTACTGTCGTTTAAGTGTGCATACTCGCCTTTAAGAGCAAGGCTTTGTTCAATATTATGGTAACCTTTATTAATAGAAATAATATTAGATGAGTTTTGAACTATACACTTTTGTAAGAAAGGACCATCTGAATTTTCTTCCGCAATTTCTTCAAAATTATCCTGAAATAAAAAAATTATAAAATATTGTGGAATAAATTTATACTTGCCAAACTTACAATTATTGGCACGTCTGAAGAGAAACATAAATTTCTTGAACATCCAGCAGTTGAAAATTCCAGACTCAAATTTTGTGTGTTATTATTATTTAGAGTGGGTAAATTATAGTATTCATTAGTGTTCTGTTCAGCAGTTTCCTTTAAAAAATACAGAATGAGTCACTTGTATAAGATCTGTCCATACAAAGTTAAACGATAATTTAATGTACTAACTTATTGTCAATGATTGATAGAGCTGTATTTTTTTTAATTGATGTTCTATGATTATTTTCAACTGCTATGTATTATGTACACAAAATAAAAAGTGCCGGGTACAGGCGATCAACGCGACTACTGGATATTGCGGAAAAACAAGTGCAATACTAACACAAGTAGTAAAATGTAGTTTTGCACAAACATTTTAAACGGATTTTGCATGCATTACCAACATAACTAAGATGTGTTGATATTGCACTGACGTTTCAGGTTTTACAAAAAAAGGTAAACCAACATATAATGATAATTTGGGTTTGTTTGTGAATATTGAGATATGTTATTTTTGCAGTGAATACTATGTTCCTTAAGCTATCAAATAAGCACCGTAACTCAAAATCTAAAGTTTTTGAGTTGTGTTAATATTTCACTGATGGTGCGAAATGTTAAAAACGGACACTAACTTTAATCTTTTACTTGTCGTTTTCTCTGAAATATTTCCGTTTTGCGATAATATATTTTATAAAATAAATCGAATGATATAAATTTCTGTATAAAGGAGATCCAGGAATTCAAATAAATTGTTTTATCTAAGAGAGAACAATTTGATCGCCTGTAGAATAAACTTGAGTAATTGAAGATAGAAACTCAACCATCAAGAAAAGAAATACGTACTGATATCCTAGGATCCAAAAAATGTGTTATCGGACATTATTTTCAGAAATAATTGATATTTGTACTAGTTCAAAAAATATCACTACAGTAAAAGTTTTATGATGACATAATAGATGAATTTGCAAAACGAAGCCGCTAAATATTAAATATGGTAGGTATTTATTTTGTAACAGCTTCCCCGTTTATAAAAATCACAGCACGCCACTGGCGGACGTAACTGTAACAATACCTCACTGAAAGAATTTTCCCAGTTTGGCTCGTTGTAGCATCATCAAAATTCTAAATTTATGTACACAAATCTTTTACATCAACGGCACATGCTTTTGCATGCGTCGTTGATTTCTAGTTCCTGTTAATATTATACAATTTAAAATGTTTTATTTTTAGGTGTTGTATTGCTATTTAACTTTTTCTAGTTCTAAGCCCGGATCGACCCCGCTCCGATAACCTAACAATTGCCCCGTCGGCACCGTACGCGGGGATGCTAGGTCGGCAACGGAGCGGGTGTCTGGCGAGAGCAATATACATTGTGTGTTTTGATTTTGATTTAAATAAACTTGTTTTGAATTGAATTGAATTGAAATAATTTTCCAACATATCCAAATAATAATGTTGATTTAAATTGTTGTAAAAAAATTGACCGATTATTCCATGATAACGAGTAGCACCAGACGCTTACTTTCATATTTAAAACATTTTAATGTTGAATAAATTTTAGACTACCTCGATATAATAAAATTGCCTATTCAATGGAAGAGATTTCTTCTTTACCATGAAAGGATTTCTAATAATATATTAATTTGTTAGTGGTAAATATTTTAATTTAAAAAATAGTGTAAGAATTCATTTAAATTTCGCCACTCTTAAGTCAATGATTATTTTTATAAGTAGGTACTTACATTTTATTCATAATTTTGAAGTTAAAGAATTCCAGTAGAATTGTTAAATTTATCCCCATCTTATCTATAGAAAAAAAACTTTTCTATTTCACATTTTGCTGTAAAACTAAAAATAACGACACTTTCGCATAATTTCCATTTTTGATTTTTTTTTTTTTGGATACCTACTACAAGAAATCTTATTCCTGTTAATGTCATCTTATTTATGACTAAGCAAAACTTTTTGTGAGGAACGACTTTTCTTGTAATATCAAAAATACAAAAGTTTCTCCCCTTGCAAACAATCCGGGGACATACATATATACATCTTTAACAAGAGAACTCTTGTGATGTATTTAAAAGTTAGTTTGATGTTTCTGTAATGTCCGTAGCATGGAAATGAAAAAAAGTAATTCAATCTCCTCAATGAACGAAAAATAAATACATCCTTTCAGATTAGTCTGAGTAAATGCAGACATGCAAAAATTGCACCAAATTAATAGACAGACCGCAGTATGTCCTGCAGATGGTATCCAATTCATTTCCAGTGGCAACGATAATTCCGGTTCGCTCTCCAGAATCCATGAGAACTCCACCGACCGGGTATTGACTGACGCATTTCGGGGGTCCTCGCGCACGTCCGCCACGCCAAAGAAATGCTAGGGGATGCTGCACCCCAGTAGCAAGGGATGCTCGTACGGCTACAGAACCCGCCGCTCGTGGCTATCTAGTGACAATACGTGCGATATGTACATAAATTTTCAGGCGATTTTTTCTAACCTTTCAAGGCAAAACATGTAAGAGGTGAGTGATGTATGTTGCTTACAGATTTTTTTCCGCTGATTTTCGATGGTGTCAGATATTTAGTACGTCTGTTCAAAGTGGGCGTGCACTTTGTTTGTCAGCTTTATTAACCGAATCTGCATTTCGATTTCTTTACCAATTTTCCACAACATATCTTCTTTTTTATCGTCCGTTGTTATTATAACGGAAAAGTTCCTTTACCCTGTCAGTAATATCGACATAATATTATGAGTAGATCTTACAAACTAAATATTTTTATTAAAAATCTGTTTTCTATTTTCTAACTTGGCAAATTTTTATTTTAAACTTAGAATAAACAAGCTAATTAAAAATAAAAGATCATAATAAATGTTACATAGACTGCGTTAAAAACAATTCTTGAAAATTGCTTGAGAATAGATTAACGGTACAATTTTCAAAAGAATAACCTTGGAGGTCACCTCAAATTTATAATTTTTAACCTTTTCCCTCTACTTCTCTCTCAACGTACTGGTCGTTTTAAAATTTAAAAGCAAATGGATAATTGCACGTATTAAATTATAAGTAATTTTCTAACACCATCTTAGAACCCTGATCTAATTCTTACACTTTTCTTTCAAAAAGTGGGCGTTTTCTTATATTAGCTTTGTTGTTTATGCTTTCAGCCTCGGGAATTAGTTTATCCTTTTTAAAGATAGACAAGAAATACGTTGTGTTCCTGAAATTGACATAATTGAAACCGTAGATTCATTGTTGAAAAAATGAGTAATTTAAAACGTCCACCGTTTCTGAGATATAGGGTGTTAATTTTTAACGTTATTTTAAATTTTCTGCAACAACTTAGAAAATTATAGTAGATGGATAAGTAGATAAATCTTTATTAGTCATATATACAGAAGATATGATAAAAATACTATAAAAACAGTTTAAAAACTAACAGGTTGTAATTGATAAATAATAAAACATTTGAATATGTATAAGCGAATATACTCTAAAGCTATACTGTTACATGATGACAAACATTAGTATAAACAAAACATTAAGATACATTATAGAACAAAATACCATAATTTTAAATAAGAAAAATCAGTTGATAAAAATTCGTTAAAGTCGTTAAAATAATTCATAAAATCGCTTAAATTACAAGTTATATCGTTTTAGACAACACTCGGCAGCAAATTAACAAATTTTATTGTAAATAGCCTATCTTATACCTAGTATTCACTAACAGCAAAAATTTTGAATTAATGTTACTTTTAGTACGTGTTGAATAAGAATATGTTGCGTAAATATTTAGATTTTCTATTCTATACAGAAGACATTGCAGTATGTATATACAAGACAAAGTATGTTTCGATTTACAAAAGCATCCTCTCTAACTGAATTAAATACGGTTAAGTTGCTCTAACAGTCACGTTTTATATATTTTTATCTTTTTGACTATTTTTTAATGTTTTACAATTTGTCTATGTAGTGTGTTTTTAATTATACAAACTGTTAGTTATGAATAAAAATATTTTTAACTAATAACGTTATGTGTTGTAATAATTATTATTCTATGAACTGTTAGATTGATTCTGATGAAGCCTGGTATTTTACAGAAGAAACCGGTTAATCTAAGTTAAGTGTTTTATTTATTATTGTCCAAAATTACCCACAAAGCATATCTGTTATAAATAATTTATAAGTGGACACAAAACTTCACTGAAATAAAAAAATATTACTTGATATGTTTTTGTTGATCACTTTGTGTGTCTATTGAATGATAATTTATTGTCTAAATTAACGCCCTAAAATTTAACATAATGAGAGGAACCCATATTTAAAGAGTACTTGCTTTATACTGAAAATCATTGTTCTCCCTTTATCTTCCTTTAGAATTAGCTTATTGTTTAAAAAACAGTCCTCAACTGTACATAAAGTGTTTCCAGACTAGGATAAGAGATCCGTGCCATTCCTATGGATGTGAGCTAAAGTTTTCATTTGCAAAAACAATTAATTTCACTAATGTGTTACAATTTGGAAAATCACTGACATAAGTAAACAATAATACATACGAACCTTGACGTACATCAAATTTAATATTTAATAAATTTGAATGAGTATTGTTAAACGTAACAAATTGAGATATGTCAGTGAGATGTGACAAGATGAAATGTTTGTTGTTTTTGAAAAATTTACAAACCTTAATTTTCTTCTTAAAATATTGTTCGACACCCAATCGAAAGCTTTGATTAAGTCCAAAAATTAAACACGTACTAATTATTTTTTTACAAAAATTTTGTTTATTATATTTATTAAATAATTGATTACCAAAGTAGTCAACAAGTTTTTCCTGAAACCATTTTGGTAACTGGTAAATAATTTACAATTTTCAAAATAATTAGTTATTTGCATTTTTAGTACTACCTCGAACATTTTTTCAAAAATAGGTATAATGAAATTGGTCTGTAATTTACAAGGTCAGCACAAACTCTTTTAACCAATTAACGCCTGCTTTATTCGGATGAGTACATACCTTTCATATTGTAACCAATCCATAATGTCGAATATAGTGAAATATGTAGCATATAAATTTTACTTTGTCTTATTCTGACAAATATACGCAGGCTGTCAACCTTTGTTCATGTTTACATACTCTGTTCTTTTCTGGTTTTTTGTCTTGTTTTTTATTATTTTTTTTACATTTTTCTTAAATATCTTGTTTATGAATTTTGTAAGATTTCTTAAAAGGTATGCGATTGTTATTGAAAAGAAAAATGTTTATTACATTTTTGAACTATATTTCTAAAGTAGCTGTTAAAATCGTTAAGAGAAATAGTTTCAGAAGTAGTATTTAACACAGTTTTGTTTGTATTATTCAAATTCCACATTGCTTTTTGTTGGTTCTTTTACTAACGCATTTATAGGTTTTTTGGATTTTAATTAGTTCCTTCCAATCAATAAAAGGGTTTATCTTCTACATATCTCGAAGAAAATGTAAAGATTCTCTCATTTTTGGAAGTTTATTAGTGAACCAATTTATTTTATTATTATTTTTCGAATTCTTAAAATTTTGGCTTTACTGGAAGAAACATTTCTAAAGCAGAAATAATTACAACATCGGTATTAAAGACAAATCGTTTACAACCCCCCCCCTCCCAATCAATATGTTGCAACTAAGCATTTTTTAAATGATGTACACTTATAGTTAATAGGTTTGAAGATAACCTTCTTAAAAACTCGCTCGCTATTTGCCTTGTTACACTAGTGTTGGAATAATTCGATTGAGAAATAATCGATCAATCGATTATTGAAATATCTCGAGATATCTGGAATACTTAAGTCATAAGAATTTGAATGATTTAGTTCTCGGAGAGCGGTGTCGCCGCCTTGCGATTGAATAATCGTTATTCGTTTCAGCGGCTCATCCTCGGGCTCATCATTCAAGTATCAATTACGTTATTCGAACTATGAGATACGATGAGATACGATGAGATACGATGAGGGTACCAGTGCACTTGAACTCATATATGCACTTGACTTTATTTTATTAATAGCCTTAGTAACATCTTGGATAGTAGAAAATTTAAAACTGAATTTGTTTATATTATAAAAATTATTATTAAGAAATTTAATTGACTCATCGCAGCTGTTGTTATTCATTTACTGTATCGGAATTTTCCATATTTTACGGCGGCAGTTCATTACAATTCGATAGTTAACATTAAAATTTTTTTAAGTATTCCACCTTATTTTTGGATTATTCTTAGAAATAATAAAATTTATGTATGCTTTTATCTCTGCTCTTACTACGGCTACAGGGTGATTTCTCAATACCTTATAATTAGACCAATCGTCTTGAGATTTACTACTTTTATACTTACATAAAGCGTCATCCCTACATCTCATCATTATTTTTAGTGTATCTGTCAACCACAGAGCTTTAGTAACTCTGACTTGCCTAAGCATAGTATTTACGTTAAAAATGTTTAGGATAAAATTATTTAAAATTTGTATTATGCGATCTATATTAATTGTCTCAATAAATACCAAAGTAAATTATATAAATCTTTTAAGAACATATTGTAATTAAAATTTTTAAAGTCTCTGTATGTAATTAGTTTGCTTGTATTTTTTGATCATGATTTTAAAGATAAGTCACAGAATATATAACTAATAATACCTAAATTAATGAGTCCAACAGTCTCTATTATATTATTGTTTGTAACAAGAGTAGGGTCAAGCAAACTCATACTTGTATTTGTAATTCGGGATGGTTCATTAATCAACTGTACAAAATTATTCAAATGCTTTCACTAGTGGATTATTTATATGTAATAGATTGACGTTCATGTCACCAACACAAGTAAAGTACTAGTAAAGACAAAATTTCATCTAATAGATTAATTGCTACATTTAAATTACCTGCGCGTGCTCTACATAGATTATCAAGTGCATATGTTTTATTTTAAATTTTAGCCATATATATTCAAGATTTTTATTAGGAGTAATGTCTATAAAATTGACAGTTTCAACCTCCAGTTCCCACTTCTCCGCCCCTGCCTACATTACGATCCCTTCGAAAAAAAGTTGTACCCAGTGGATATTTGTGGTGTTAGACACATCTCAGTAACAACTATTAAGTGAAATTTTTCTTGCAGAACAATTTGTACAAATTCGCCAAAGCCCGCGAGTAAAGATCTAATATTAATTTGTGAGACTCTATAATCTTTTGATTTTTTTATCATATTCTAATTTGATATTTTAAGTGAAAAACATTATTCAATTTTATTTATCTTGCTTGCAATCAGCAAGAAATTAGAAAAAAAAAACAAACAGAATAAAAAAAGAAGAACTTATACTAGATATGATTATTACTAAATGATTCATATTATCATGCAGAAATAACAATTGTGTGCTATTAATTTAAACAAAAAGAAACAGAAAGGGAGGAATAGAAAAATAAAAAAATATACAATATGTATGTATAACAAAATATCCCCGATAGAGGATAAAAAAAGACGATACATTGTCACGTCCCCAGCAAAAAAAATGTTCAACACTTATTAAATTGTAACAGTAAAAATACAATTTCCTTTAAAATAAAATATGTGTAGAATAATACAACTTATACGATCTATGGAGAAAAGAAAAAGTTAAAGAAAAAGTTAAACTGAATTTAATAAAAAAAAATATATACCTATGCAGACAATACAACAAATATGTAGTAAACGGGTGTGCAAACCAGTACGCAAACAGTTGAGGAAATAGTGACAAATATTTGGGTAACATTAGTGTTAAAAGTAAAAATGTTTTACTGCTTGTATCAGACGCTGCAGCATATACACTATGTCTCAGGATACATGTAACAAGTGGTGCAATGGACAAAAAGTTTTCAAATTTTTTAATGGTATTTTGGAAATCTCTGTTTGGTGTAAAACTAATGAACTACCTTCATTATTCAATATGTGAAAAAATTCCATTAAAAAATGTTGCTTATAATGTAATTATTTATGTCTACTTACCAAATTTTAGGAATATAAATTTACTGTGTTGAAACTACCCCCTTCTTTCAATAGTAGTCGGTTTTTTGTCGAAAATAAAATAGGGCGTTAGAAACGAATAAAGTTATTCATAATACTAATTTATTTTAGGGAAGATATTTGTTATTTTAGAGCACTCTTAACTTGCAAAAATGATTTTTAAAAATTTAAAATGAAATATTAATTTATTGAAAAAAAGGGCAGTTCCAACAAAGTAAATTTATAAATCTGAAATTTAATAAAATGGCACAAGATTTTTATAAACTAACTTTTTTTATATATCGTTTTTTATATATCTTAGTCTTACATAAAGCAGAACTGAATCCCCACGGTCAGTTCCAAAATTCGACAATTTGTTGTCCATTACACCTCTTGTTACATCTATCCTGGGACACAGTGTATGTGTAAAGCTGCCAGGTCTCTACGATCAACGTATCCCAATATAATTCATGTAACTTATCTGACACATACCTTACAATATATACTAATACTTTGACACAGTACAAGAGGTCATGAAATGTACGCGAGGTATGCATTTTAATTATACACTTAGTTCCAAAAAAAGTGACGCACTTGATTTTTGACCTAACTTTTTCCCTTTTTTTTTAACCAGTGGGTCAATTTTTAATTTTTTTTTATTTGTTGGTAGGTAATTCCTTTGTCTTTCAAAAACTCGAACCATGTTTTTTTTCTAATTTTTGACTCACCCTGTGTGTTAATTAAGTAATGGTATAGAAAGTGCTTACACTCTTCATGAAAGACGCTTCTTTTACGAGCATTTTGTTTTTTTATTCATTGATTTATCTCTAAAATTGTCCGAATTACAGCTCTTTTGCTGAAACCTTGCGTATTACCAACTTTCTGAATTTATCGAGAAAGTGTTTTGTAGTGAAATAAACTGATACGAATTTTAAAAAACATTTTTATTAAACACAACATTATAAACTGGGATATATCCCACAAATTTATTTCGTTGTAGGATCACATTGCCTTTAAAAAAAAACAATTGCCGTTGCCATAGCAATTAATTGTTGTATGCCTCTATATTTGACTCTTTGTCGTTGTGACATTAATTAAGTTTCATTAAAGAAGTTTTAGAGACTAAAATTACATAAAATGCCTCAAATAAATCCTGAACAAGTACAAGATTAGTTGCTTTAGTAAACGATGGCCGTGGTAAACGTTACGCCGCTCGTGCAGTGGGAGTCCATGAAGCAACTGCTCGTAGAGCGATCCGCAAGTACGAACAAACAGGAAGCGCTGCTCGAAGGGTGGGTTCTGGTCGCCCTCAAAAAACTTCTCCAAGAGATAATCGCTTCTTGAGATTGCGGATATTCCGGGACCGATCAAATACTGCGGTAAATGTTCAGCAAGATCTTCGCCGAATTCGTGGTGTTGCAGTAAGTAAGCAGACGTTATGTAGACGTCTAAAAGAAGTTAATTTAAAAGCTAGGAGATCTGCAAAAGGTCCTAATTTATTGCCCGAACATCGTGCTGCTAGAAGAAATTTCGTGCAAAATTATGGAGAATGGAATATTCCTGAATGGTCGAATGTCTTGTTTACGAATGAGTCAAGGTTTTGCCTTAACATGGTGGATGGAAGAAAAAGAGTGTGGAGAAGGACTGGTGAAAGGTTTAATCAGAATTTAATAACAGAATGCGAAAGTTTTAATGGTGGGTCGGTTATGGTGTGGGGAGGGATTTCAATGAATGGAAAGACACCCCTTCATGTTTTCCGGTGAGGCAGACGTTGACAGGCCTAATCTACATTGACATTTTACAGCAGTATGTCTTACCTCATGCAGAGTTAGTGGGCAATAATTTTATATTGATGCAGGATAATGCCCGACCACACACCGCAGCAATAGTGCGAAACTTTTTAGAAGCTACGGGTATCACCACATTACAGTGGCCTGCGAGAAGCCCCGATATGAATCCTATAGAACATTTGTGGGATGAATTAGGGAGAAGGGTACGTTCTCGCGAGAGGCCTCCGGAGTCTCGCAGAAATGGCAGATGCATTAGTGGAGGAATGGGATCATATACCAATGGAAACGATAAGAAACCTAATTTCCAGTATGCCGCGTAGATTAGAAGCTCCTAGAGTTGCTAGGGATGGCAATACACGGTATTAAGCAGTTATCCCAGTTTATAATTTTGTGTTTAATAAAAATGTTTTTTAAAATTCGTATCAGTTTATTTCACTACAAAACTGTTTCTCGATAAATTCAGAAAGTTGGTAATACCAAGGTTTCAGCAAAAGAGCTGTAATTCGGACAATTTTAGAGATAAATCAATGAATAAAAAAACAAAATGCTCGTAAAGGAAGCATCTTTCATACAGAGTGTAAGCACTTTCTAGACCATTACTTGATTAACACACAGGGTGAGTCAAAAATTAAGAAAAAAACATGGTTCGAGTTTTTCCACTACCATCCAGGAGGCATTGAAAAAATTTCCACCTCTTTATTTTTTTTGAAAGACAAAGGAATTACCTACCAATAAATAAAAAAAAATTAAAAATCGACCCACTGGTTTTTTTTTTTAAAAAAAGGAAGAAATTAGGTCAAAAATCAAATGCGTCACTTTTTTTGTAACTGAGTGTACATACAAATACTTGTTATTGTTTCATACCCCATGTGCCCGTCCTGTATGCACGGAAATTGTTCGGTGTCTTATTATAACATTCAAGCTGTTCTTAATACTTATTTTTTTTACAGAAATATATGGGAAGTTTGATTCATTATTTTAAATATATATATTTGCCAATATATTAATGAATTCGTAATTATATATTTTGTGTTAAAATGTTCAAAAACTCAAGTGACGTAGCTATAGTAGGGCAGTTCGGTGTGGCGCGCAAGTGCTCCGAGAGTTTTGGGATCCTTGCGGAGTCCCAAACTTCAGTTGTATCCACATCCTACGTTAATGGAAACGTCTGGAAACAAAGCTTGACTAAACCATTTTTATATGTATGGCCGCACCAGACGACCACGGACCAGTTAAAACACGGAACGGCTGTGTTTCCAGAAAAGAGGCGAATTAAACATAAAAGATATTTAAACGAGTTATCTAATGATCATAAATTTGAAAACTCCGAAATCAAATTTAAAGTGTGTGTTTATTTTATTATAATCGATGAAGGAAATAGATAAGCCATTGAAAAAGTAATTGGTGTGAAAAATTAGGAATATTTTGATTTCTTGCAACCAAAAATTCTTAACTGTTCTGATTCGCAAATTGCTGAAAAATGTAAAATGTCTGTAAAAGATATGCTGAAATAATTATACAGGCACACAAAAAAAGTTTTGCACTACCCAACAGTACTATATATACGTATTTTGGGGCGCTGAAATCGAATACCAGATCAAAATTGACCCATCACGTCAAGATTTTAACATAACCTCCAAAAACAGGTGAAAAACCAGCCAAACTGAGGTTTAAAATAAATTAAAAGCCTAGACGAGCTAACCACTTTACCTATTAGTATTTTGGGATGCTGAAACCGAATCCGTGGTCAGCATTAACCCGTCACGTTAGAATTTTTACTTAACCTCAAAAAACAGGTAAAAATCAACCGAAACTGAGGTTAAAAATAAATTAGGAACATTAACAAGCTAACCACTTTACCTATATGTATTTTGGGGAGCTAAAACTGAATCCGAGGTCAGCATTGACCCATCACGGTGGAATTTTTACATAACCTCAAAAAATCTTTAAACTGCGATACGATCTTCTATTATTGGAAAGTCCTGTGTGGTGACATTATTTTTCTCTTTGAATTTTCTGGTATACCCCGTTTCAACATCCAATAATAGCCTGCCATCATATTCCCATCTCGTCTTCCTTTATATCGACGCTCCATCTCGCGAAAACCTTGGCGAAACCGTTCCCTATGCTTCATTATAATCTCCTAGATTTTCAGGAAACAAACTTATATGAGAGTGCAAGAAGTGCAATTTTAGGTTCATTAGGCAACCCAGGTTCTCTAAATTCTAAAGAATCGTTCTCGAAATTCTAAAAAATTTAGAGAACCTGGGTTGCCTAATAAACCTAAAATGATGGGTTAATGTTGTTCTTGGATTTGGTTCTTTTCCATTATTTATTTCGTCAGATATGACAAAAGTTCTAGAAGTGTGATTTTTAGAGTCAGGAATTCTTATAATTAGCAGATTTTTTTTCTTCGATGTCATCAATAGTTATTTTTGTAAGTTCATCTGGGCGACAATTTCTAATGTTGAAAGTTGTATTAATTATGGGCTTGGCTGACGCTTGTCGTCGAGAGGATCTGTACAATATGACCATTGATGACATTGTGAGAAAAGACTGCATGCTGGTTGTTAAAGTACCTGATTCGAAGACCCACATTGAAAGGACCTTTACGGTAATTGGTGAGACAATTAATGGAATAAATCCACTAAATATTTATGATAAATATGCAGCTATTCGCCCTACTCTTGTGAATCACAAAGGTATTTTTCTTCAATATCGAGGAGAAAAAAGTATGGTCAAACGAGTTGGCATTAATACATTTTCAAAAATACCAATAATTGTAGTTGAATACCTTAACTTATCTAATCCTGAGCAATATACGGGCCACAGCGTTAGGAGATTTTCAGCATCACCATTACCTGGTTCTGGAGCTGATATTCTAACCTTAAAACGTCATGGGGGATGGAAATCCTCAACAGTTGCTGAGGAATATATAGAAGATAGCATCCAGAACAAAAAGGAAATTTCAAAACAGATATTTTCAAACAATACTACAGAAATGACTGTGGATCTGCCGATGTAGTCGTTGGTGAAAATCAGACCAACCACCATATTAATATAAATGAATCAAATATTTTTCGCACATCTGAACTTATAATTCCGAGGAAAAATATAAATAATGTTAGTAACAGTACTATTCATATAAATTTTCGTTAAATTATGAATAAAATTGTTCATGAAATTTGTTAATAATTAATAAGTGTTTGATGTAAGAACTTTAATTTGTTGTCTATTGACTATTAAGTATTATTTCACACTGTGAAGTAAAATGACTTTATTTCACACTTTTTCCTTTATTTTTCACAATAATGACATTGTTTTAATTCATTGAAACTGTCCAATAAATGTCATTTTAGTATATGGTATTACAAAAAATGGATTTAACTAATATAGTTAACAATTTCGCTAATGCAAAAGCATATCCTAATACAATAATAATCTTTATTTACCATTCAAGACACAATTAAGTACATATGGGACGTCAGAAAATATTTATAATATAATAAAAAATAATATTACTAATATACATAACAGGCATGTAAAATATTCGTATCATTATCTTAAAAACTTAGTTATGGTTTGGCACGATATTTAAAATAATAAAATTTCACAAATTTAAAATAAGGGATAAAATATAAATACACGACACATGTGCCAATATACACATAAATACCTAAATATTTGCATTCATATAACTATATACATTTTTGCATTACAAAGCGTAATTGTCACATGATGAACACTACCTTTATAATAAATTATGATTTGTCATCTAAATATTCTTGAGTTGAATAAAACGCTTTATCGATAAAAAAAGTTTTGTTTGTCTTTTCAATTTGAAATAACTATTTATTTCCTTTAAATGCAATGGTAGTATACTGAAAATTACGGTAAAATTATATACAGGTGACTTCTTAATGAAAGAAGTTTTATGTGATGCAATGTTCAAATTGTTTCCATATCTGGTGCTATAGGTACAATAATCACCCACACATTTAAAGTATGATTTTTGTTTAAAAACATACAGAGCAAATTTACATTTACAAGAATATTAAAGGTGTCACTCATTTTATATTTATAGAAAACATTTTACTTTTAAATACTTTATTAGGATGCTCCACAACTATGTCTCTCCATTACATCAATCTTGAGAACTCCCTGGTTTTTACCAGTTGTCAACTTACTCTGGATGTCATTGCCAACACCCCAACTATAACTTAAGAGGGCTAATCGAACCAGTGTTTGTAAGGTAATTTTTCAAAATTTATTTCTTCCATACGGTTTGGTCAAATTACACCAAATTTGGAGGATCAGTAGTTGAAAGTGTACTAGAGGGTACATGTATATCTATTTTAATTAATTTTCACTTTATGAAGGGAAAATTTATACTGTAAATATAAATGAAATTTGGACGTGATTAGCTCCTGAATTATGATATCAATCGGTAAAATTCGAGGTAAAATTCATACATGTCGTCTAGAATGAATCTTCATAATAATTATGCTCAGCAAGTTTCAAACTTTTATTCCGTACTATTTGGTGAAAATTAATTTTCATAAGTATCTTTGTCACTACAAATGGAGCAAGGAAGTGTTACCTCTATCGGGAATCGCACCTCAATGAAGTCGGTGAATAAAACGTTCAGTGAAGGTATAGTCAAGAGCAAAATTATTCAGCGGCGCATGTATAAAAACTTTTTAGAGAGTGACACAGCTATCCGAAGCTATTTCCCGCCTAGGCCCCTTAACTAACATACATTATGACACAGAAGGAACACTAGAACATTTTTTATTCTGAAAATATCTTTTTGACTACCCCTCGGTGATATATTAAAGATTAATCTAACAATACGTTTTTGTCCTATTAATCCATATTTATGGTTCTTCCAAACCCCCAAAAGGCAATAGTATTTGCCAGGTGACTGTAAGCTAGTCCGTAATAAATATTTTATAGACTATCTGTGCTTAAACATGCCTTCATATGAAAAATTGCAAAAAAATGCAGAATTAATCTTAGCACACACAGAATCGACATGTTATGGATAGTTTATTATCCAAATACATGCCTAAAAATTTTACACTGTTAGATAATTCCATTTCATTTACTGTTTCAAAATTTAATGTTAACAGTTTTCTTATATGAAAATTTAAAAATACAGTTTCTTCGTTATTTAAAATTAATTTATTACGTTGGCACCATGCTTCAATTTCATCGCATACACACGTCATATTAACTGAAAGCTCCTCAAAATTGGAGCTGCAATCGTTAGAGTAGTATCATCGGCAAACATGATGACTTCTCCTTTAGATATATGCAGTGGTAAGTCATTTACGTATATTATAAACAGTAGAGGGCCCAATACTGAACCCTGAGGCACTCCCATCTACATGTTTTATTTCTGATTTTATGTTGTCATATTTGACCAACATTTGCCTCTTATATATGTTTGACATATATGACAAAATCCACTGCAACATAGTTCCTCTAATTCCCATAGCAAATAATTTTTGTCTCAAAACATCAGGATCGACTGTGTCGAAAACCCATTAGTGATAACACATATTTACCGCCATCCAATTCTTTGTATACGTAATTCAGTATTGATACGAAGCAGTTTCAAGGGATATATATTTCCTGAAGCCATCCATGTTGGTTTGAAGTTATTATATGCAACTTATTTAGATTATTTCACTATTATACTTTAAACTATTTTTTCTATAAGCTTTGATAAGACACTCAACAGTGAAATTTGTCTGTAGTTTTCGATATTGAACGGATCTTTTTTTTAAGTGGAATACCACAAGCTATTTTTAGTATATCTGGAAGATCCCTGAAGTTATAGATTAGTTAATTAAATACGCTAAAGGTTGAGGTATTATATCACTAATAGATTTCAACATTTTTATGCGTATTTTATCGAGGCCAATATAATTCTTATTTTTTAGTTTATTTAATTTTTCCCTTACATCATTCACATCAACATAAGGACTAAATAGGGAATTCATTTGTATATCGGCTGCTGTGCAAAGCAAGGATAAATTTGCGCCAATATTTTGTTTTAGACTTGTTGTGGCAATAGTTCTGAAGTTATTTGCAAAATTATTTGTAATTCTAAGTAGTTCTTTCGATATTTCGTTATTTCCTTTCAGTACAATTTATTTTTATTTTTCTTTATTTTTGCCCAATCTATCATGGATTATTTTCCATGTTTTACAAGTTTTATTCGTCAAATTTCGAATTTTAGTGCTATAATACCTACTTTGATTTAGTCAACCTAATATTTTTCTTATATTGCTTATTTTCAATCTTAGAGATTTCTTTAGTTTGTTAACAGTTTAAGTTATAGATTTTTTAATTAGTCTCATTCTATTTTCAATTGTTTGCTAAACCAAGGATTGTATTTGTGTAGAGTTTTCTTATTAACAATAGGATAACTAATATTCAAACACCAAACACTCTGTACAAATTGGTTTATAATTTCAACCGACACATTTCTAAACAAATTAATTTTCTCTTCGGATTCCTTTAGCTTAGAATTGTGGGCAATGTTAAATTCCATAATTTGAGCAAAATGATTAGCTATAAGGGGATTTACTATCTTGCAGCTATACATATCTTCTGGAATATTTGTAGTAAAATCAATTACACTTAATCATTACGGTTTGTAAATATTTGTGTGGGTTCATACGTAGTTATACTTAACTGGAATGACTGGAAAACGTCACTAAATATTTTCTTATTTAATGTGTCTTTGTTGAAATCTATGTTAAAATCTCCACATAATATTACATAATTTGATTTTTTTTAAGCTACCCTGAGAGCATTGCTGACGGTATTAAAAAATATGTCGTATTCACTATTTGGAGGATGATAAATACATATTAAAATAATGTTTTCAATTGAGATATTACACATTTCGACATGAATTTTTTTCTTTAATGATAATATATTTATATACATTTGTTTGAATATACCTAATATGGTATATGAGTTTATGTATTTTATTTTTCGTGTGTCAGACACAACATTAGAATTATATTTTATTTATTTATTTATAGCTATGCAAGAAAATTTGAGTTTCCGTTTTTATTTTTATTAGTTACTTAACTACCGAAGGGGTGGACTCTTTGCACCGTGTCCCCAACAACCCTCGCTACGCCACTACAAAAACTGCTATGTGGAGATTACCAAGGAGATACCATAATGTAGTTATATCTACTTGCACATATAGTAGATTTTAAAACGTAAATAAATTCGATTAAGAACGATTTCACACATAGCTGGTTTTATAGTACGCAGAAAGTCTAGAGTTCTTAGATGGCATGCATATCGCAAAAATGGCACAATCTTCACACAGCAAATTTTGACATGACAGCGACGATATATTAAATAAATTAAATATATTTTCCTTCAAAAGCATCCAATGTTTATGAATTAGATCTTCTATGTCCGACTTTAGATAGTGCTGCAATGAAATTACGATAATAATTGTAAAATTTATATTACCTATAGTTTGTAAAATTAATAGTTATTAATAATTATTAAATAGAACTCTTACATTTTTGTTATTCAGAGTGATCTATAACTAGTGCACCACACCTCAGAAGCTGCTAGTTCACCAAAAAATAAGTGAATTTGTTTAATAGACGTATGTTTAGAACATACGTCTATTAAACAAATTCACTTATTTTTTGGTGAACTAGCAGCTTCTGAGGTGTGGTGTACTAGTCATAGATGTATAATAATAAGGGGAGTTGAAGATGAAGAGATACGAGACAATAATTGGCCTACCATACTAAAACCAATGGCAACAAACTATTCCGACGAAATTGACTTATATAAGAAATAATGGAAGAAAATCAATTAAAATATGTAAATAATACTATTTACGGAGACAGTATACAACTAAAAAGAAAAATTATAATCAGCAGCAAAAATATTATACTACACGGTCATTTAAGATTCGTAGGTGATTAAGAATAAATGTATAATCCAAAATTGTTCATTAAGAAGAATGGAATAGCCATATAAAAGATTTATATCACCTGCCATATAGAGCAAAAAAGTTTACCCCACCAGTAGATATTCACGTTGGACTAAGAAATAGTAAACTCCTAGATGGCATTATAAGGCTTTTTATTTATTAACTGGCTATGCTTATTTTGTGTATCTCTTATTTGTTTATTATTGTTACATGTTTATTAACTTATGATTAATAAAAACAGTGAGTAAATAATAAATTCCAGGTTCGTACATATATCGTATCGTGCATAAATATAGAACATAGTGAAAAATAGATATTTTTGCAAAAGCACAATTTTCACTCATTTACTATAGCCGCGGAGCTTGATTTCACTATGCGGTTCGACAGAGCAGCTGCAGTAACCGCTTCCGGCAATTATCCTCTTCCCATAGTTCATCCCCAAAATAGTGCTTATTTTTCGTTCTAAGAAAAATGTGGGATGCCAATTTGGAGAACAATAAACGACGAGTGTTACTATATGTAACTTCCCATATGACATCTGCAGTGCGTTTAAAAAGCACATACAAGTATGTAAATTTATTACATGTAACATATTTAGCACATAAACACCATCGCATAGCAGAAACTGTTTGAGACTGCCATCCACAATATACAGATTAATAGCCACCGTTTAATGTGGCCAGCCAACAAAAATCTATTTGACCTTTTAGAGAATATTTTTCAAAACAAGAAGGTTTAGTGCCATATCCCCAAAAAAACAACTATGCAGCTAAACCTTCTTATTTTATTTTGACCCCAATAAATCTATATTATTTTGTTTGTATTTGCCAGGTGGAAACGGGCAGTACACATAGAGCTCTGTGTGTTGACTGTGATCATTGAGGCCCCAATTGTGGCACATGGGAACATGAAGGCACTAATTGAGTACTGTGTACTGTACTTTCCAGCTTTGTTTTAGTTCTTGTTCCTGATCTATCCCATCCTAGATCCAATTCTTTAGCTACGCTACGCTGATGAGAGGCAATAACTCCGAAACACGTGTCCGTAGCTGCATAGTTGTTTTTTTGGGGATATGGCTCTAAACCTTCTTATTTTATTTTGACCCCAATAAATCTATATTATTTTTCAAAACAATTTTGTTTTTCATCCAGTGTCTGAGACTTTCGCTTAGGATAATAGGCTGTCAACGTCGACAGGACAATGTGAGGGTGTTTTTTAATTTATTTTTTTCAATATCTACATCCCTTCACGAGTTATAAGGACTTTTTGGTTTTGTCAGTTTACTTCACATATTTAACATCTATTTGATTTTTTTCAAACAATTTTTAAAACTCTTTTCTTTTTTGTCCAAAGGGACTGAGACTTTTGGATATGATAGTACGCTCTCAAAGTCGACGGATGCTTGAGAGAGGTGTCTTTTCATTTATTTTTTCGAGATCTACATCTCTTCACGAGTTACAAGGACTATTTGGTTTTATCGGTTTATACTTCACATACTTAACATCTATTCGATCTTTTAAAGAATTTTTTGTATTTATATATGTATTTGAGCAACAGGCGTCAAAAGTTAACTCCTAAACATCTAAAACAGATGCTGCTAATTTACTGGAACTATACAAATTACTAGTGTGCTGTGTTGTGTGTTCAGTGAAATATTTGTTGCTCCCGTTATTTTGGATACTACAAAATCGCCAATTAAAAGGTATTTTATAATTTATCATATCTTTATATGTGTATGTCAGCGCAGTGTCTTGGATCAGCACCTGGTTTTTACATCATCTATTATTTACTCACGATCATTAATGATCAAACACTATTAATATCAGGACATACTCGAATATGGAATATAATGTATAATTTGTACATTTAAATTCAAATGTTTCAAAAAGTATTAAAAATAAGTACTAGATTATCTAAACGTTATATGTGACATTCTCAAAATTTTTCTTTTTCTATTTTGGAACTTACTACCACATGAATAATTTTTTGTTATCTAAAGAATATAGTTAGTTAACCAGTATATTACTGGAAAAACTGTTGTCAATTACTTGGGGATCAGAACTTCCTCACTGTAGTAAAACTCGATGTGTGGTGGAGTTTATAATAAAAGTAATTTTTGATGTTTCAAAAAAAGTCACATTTTTTTTATATTTCAAAAAAAGTCACATTGGTGGAATGTCACTAATATTTTTTTAGACCAATTTTGCTCATCAATGAACTCAATCTCTTCCTTGACCTCTAGAATGTGTGCACCAAATTTGAAAACTTTATCTCAATAACTGTAGCTGCTATCGAGAACCACACAGACACACACACAAACACAGACAGAAAAATGTTTATCCCATTACTCTATAGATTTTGGTACAACATGGGTACCGATGAAGAATTGAACAATATTAATATTGTATAATTTTTAAGTTCTATGTAAGTATCTATGGATATTACATAAACAAATAATACACTTGACATATTCTAAAAAAAGATAAATAACTTAGAAAAGGAAACAGATTCGTGTTCCGAAACGTTAAGGAATTATGTTATTATTTTTGTGTATCATATTAGTTATCAAAATACACACTCTGACTAATATTTTGACGTAAAGACACAAGCGCAGAGGTTTATTTTTCCAGTAATATACTGGGTAACTATCTATATATTTTAGGTAACGAAGAATTATTCATGTGGTAGTCCCAAAAAAGACAAAGAAAAATAAATACTGTGTGTGCTATACTGTCGGAATCACAATGAAATTTTATGTCGAAAAATGAAATAAAATACTAATTAATAATAATTAATTTTTCAATTGTTTTTCTTCTGCCGTATTTAAAATCTTCAGAAAAAATTCTAAAACTTTTGTTACAATAATTTTTTTGTAGTTGCAAGAATAACTGAATAAAATCTGCGACAAAGGTTTTATGGTTATCTGTAAGCGGCTATTTGGAAGTCTTTCACTGTATTCTCAACACTTGAGCTACAATTTTCTTGATAATACTCTAAAATCAGTAACATATCAGTCTGTTTCGTGTAGGAGTATTGTATTACCGTAAAACAAAATTTCATCACAATAGGTAAAAGCACTTTTTTGGTATTTGAAAAAAAGTAATAATTTAATTTTCATTTATTTATTATACTTTGGTATATTGACTTTTATTTATACTTTTATTAGTACTTAAATTTGAGTATCAAAACTAAGCGTTTTATCCGACATCATTTTCTATTATCATCATACAGATTACTATAATCTGCATTTATATTAGTACTATAGTTAGATGCAGTAAAGTTGCATCAGGAAAAGTTTCCCTAGAGCCTCTACTAATTCCATATATTTTATAATATGAAACGGAAAACGTAATATATCCAGTTTATTGATTTTGACAAATTATAGACATTTTGTATAATGGTTATTAAAATTATTGTAAATCATAAACCGAATATTCTTAAACTTAAAAGTCACCATGTTATAAATAATAAATTGACACGTCATTTTCTAAAAACATATGAATGATTCCCTTCTCAATGGTGTTCTTGTCTATGAAGAAATAATTATTTAACAGTTCTTGAATAGTTAGGTATACATTCAGTTTAATTCTAGTAATTAATGGTTCTCAACTTTACTGTGTTAAAATCCTTTACATTATTAACTGAAAAAGTTAGCAAGCCACTTTCATGCATCTAGTGGAACAGTGAATAAAGAAAAACACACTTTCAAGTTTCCATTAAACTCAAGTTTCTATAATACAATTAAGTTCTTGTTAGAGTCAAGTCTCGGCTCAGTAGTTCAGTGGCTCAGTGTTTATACGTTAGGCTTGAGACAAAGAGGTCGCAGGTTCGAATCCCGGCTAGGGTATGGGTGTATAGTGGCATTTTTAAAACACTTAGACGGTAGCACAGTTGGCTAGAGCGTTGTTGTGTGGCAGAACACGGCTAATCGCTGTCTATCTCTCCTGAGTTCTAGTCTCAGCTGCGTTATATGGCAAATGTAGGAGGACATGGTTGTTGTGCGTATGTCTGTCCTAGTTGAGTGGTGGAATAGCAATAAAGCTCCGCCATGACATTAGGAGTGCTGTTTCCGAAGTCGGGATCATAATGACTCATGGGGGAAAGTGACGCAGATCAGAACAGCTAGAAAACGGAGTCTCTCCTTTATAATATCGAATAAGATAAAGTCAAGCAAATTGTTGGGCTTTGTTAAACTGTACTACCACAGCCGACTCTAGTTAGCAGACTATGAAATTAGAAATTGTGCAATATCGCATGGTTGTCTACTCCTGCGCCATTTTATTGTTTGGTTATGTGAATGTGCCGGCAGAGTCCAACAAATTATAGTGATTTTTATTGATATTAGTTATAGTTTCTTATTAAAAAGTTAATAGGTTGTATCTTGTGTTTGTGTAGAGGTTATTTAAAGTGTTGGTGATACGTAGCTTCTCATATTTCACCCGTAAATTAGTGATAAAGCACTACCGACTGGGCAGTGCCAAACCACGGTCAACTCTATTAAGTTTTGGTCGTAAATTATTTTCACAACAATCTTGTGTTTTTTTAATTGTTTAATGTGCTGTCGTTTATATTTAAATTTATACTAGAAATTGATTTAAAGGATAGTGTGTTTCTTTAGTTTTTAACAAGTAGGTTAGGTATCTAGGTATAGTGTCTAAAATAGTTGCCCTAAGGAGTCTATTTTGTAGCGTAAACTTGTAAAAGGTAAGTTTTTAAACTTATTACATAATTCCAAAAAACCTGCTCTGTCCCTAGATGTAAATCTAATTAGAATAGCACTTTAAAAGCTGGGATATCTATGGTTTCAAGTTTTGGTTTCCCAAAAGATACCACCTTTTTTAAAAGATAAATGGTTGAAAGCTATTCCTCTAGATAACTGGTCTCCTTCTCAATATTCTGTTTTTTATAGTATTCATTTTCAATAAAATGATATTGTTAGGAAGTATTATCATACGGAACTATGAAAAAATTCTAACAAAAATTAAACTTAAACCTGATGCAGTTCCTTGTGTTTTCCCAAATTTGCCTGATTATTTATTCAAAAAAGTTTCTATTCCAAGGAAAAGTCCAGAAGAGAGACATGATGAAAACCTAGCTCGTCATAATGGATTAAATGAATCATTTGAAAAATCAGATTTAATTAATAGTTTAAAGCACTTAATTTTAAATTATCCTATAAAAATAAATATTTCTGACTTCTGGACAATAAAAGTAGAAAAAGATATTATTTTTTTATTCTAAATTTAACAAAGGACCTATTTAACATTGTTAATCAAATTTCAGTTGATATTAAATGTGGTTGTTAAGGTATTTGTAAATAATACAGAACTGACTTTGAAAAATTTAAACTGGATATTACGTTTTGATCTAAAACTAACTAGATGATCCCAACTATGAAGTTTATTAGTTAGATACAAAGATCAAATAAATAATGATCAATCATTTACCTTTTTAATAGAAAAAGTGTATATTTTAAAAAAAACTGGTTTCAGACTCAAATATTTTTTAGGCTAAGAATGCTCAGATGGCAGTAATAAATTAAAAAATATATTACTAATTTTGATTAATCAAGTATTTTTAAAAAGATATTCAACTGACACCATAATTATGACTTTTATGTTGTATACACTTTCTCCATGCGCATATATAATTTAATGAGGAATTTTTTTAAACTTACCAACTAAAAGATATCTCCAATATCTACCCTTGATGTTTCCCCAAATACTTATCCAAATACTACTGATAATGACAGAAGTACCAACAATTACCTAAATTATGTAAAAACATACTGAACACTGTCGCAATGAGGTCTGATCTTGACTGGGATATTCCCAGAATTACTGAAAGCGGCAAATTTTCATATATACTTGAAGCAGAATATTTAATAGATAAATCCGCTCAAAAAAATGTATATACATATATATATATATATATATATATATATATATATATATATATATATATATATATATATATATATATATATATATATATATATATATATATATATATATATATATATATATATATATATATATATATATATATATATATATATATATATATATATATATATATATATATATATATATATATATATATATATATATATATATATATATATATATATATATATATATATATATATATATATATATATATATATATATATATATATATATATATATATATTTATATATATATATATATATATATATATATATATATATATATATATATATATATATATATATATATATATATATATATATATATATATATATATATATATATATATATATATATATATATATATATATATATATATATATATATATATATATATATATATATATATATATATATATATATATATATATATATATATATATATAATATATATATATATATATATATATATATATATATATATATATATATATATATATATATATATATATATATATATATATATATATATATATATATATAAATATATATATATATATATATATATATATATATGTATATATATATATGTATACAGGGATTGGATTAGACGACTGTCTAAATTAAAAAAACAGAATTTTTTAATTTAACCAGGGAATCTGGGAATGCAGTCACGTGATCAAAAAAGAAGGAAACTTTTTAAATTTCTAGCTTTCGAAACATTATTGTTTCTTCATCAGAAATTCTACAAAAATTATTAAATTACAAATTATTATAATAAAGCGAAAAGTTACTTACGAAAGTGAGGTTATAAATGAAGCAATTAACATTGGTAACAGGAAAACTAGTTCCTTATATTATAAAAAACATTTTTACTAAAGGTTAATGACGAAAATCATTAATTTGTTGATTGTTGAAAAAATCCAAACTAGAACAATTAAAACTATCTGAGGCCACTACATGCCACCTATCACTACAAAAGTAAAAAAACACTAAAGAACTCTACTTTTTGTGAGAGAGAGGGGACAGTAGTGGATTATTTGCCAACTTATAAGATATATCTGCTTGCTATGGAAATGTGCTATACTGGGTATTTCTCTATTAGTGGTTATTTGCATGAGAATATAGTAAATACGTGTAAATCACGCTGAGATCTTCTATGTCTGTTCTGGAATTCGTTGCTTGTCTCATTAAAGATGTGATACATTCCAAAAAACTTCTCTTACCCAAGTTTTTTTTTCACAATCCAAAATGTTAACTTCATTGTAATTAATATTGTGATTTTGTAATAATGCGTGTTTTGCTAACATGCATGATTTTTTGTTATGTCTGACGTCACTCCTATGTGATGTAATTCTATCTTTTACTTTTCTACAAATTTGCCCTAGGTATTTTTTTCACAATCTTCACAAAGGATACACAGTATACTACATTCAAAAAATTTATAATGTTATCTTCATCTTTTAATTTTGTGGAAAGTTTATTTATAGTTATTTTATTTTTAAAGGCCAATCTAATGTTGGTATAGTTAGAAAATATTTTTTTCAATTTTTGTGAAACGTGTGTAATGTTAGGTAATGAAAAATAAAAAATGTTTAATGCATTCTCATGGTTATTGTCTACAGGTTGTCTATTATTGCTGAGGTTATGAGGTTAGAGACATTTTGTGTAATATAATGTGTGGATCATCTGTTAAAGATTATTTTTTTTACCAGTGGAGATGGATACCCACAATTGATGAAAAGTTCTGATAGTTTTTAAAGATTATTTAATCTTAATGAGGGGTGTGAAGTAGCTGTCACTACTTTTCATTCCCAATAGCAAATTGATTTTTTGATTTTCAAACTGGAACGATTCATAATGTAAGTATCGCCCAGATGAGCCTGGTTTAATGTATCAAGACGTTATGACAGTATTATCACCCCTTCTTATGGGTTTGGTATCTAACAAGGGGACACTATGGTCCTGGTCTTATTCTTCGATGATAAATTGTAATTGTTGGTTGTAGTTATTAAACAACTCAAGCAATTGTTCTTTGCTGTTTCCTGGGATATTAAGATGATATCGTCCACATATTTTTTAAGAAAGGTATCTCAAAATCTATTATGTTTAAACAATCAAGAATCAAATCATCCGTCACATATTGAGTTAAAATAAGTGAAACTAGGCTACCCATAAGCATGCCAAGAGTCTGTTTATAAACATTATTATGATAGCTAAACACAGTAGTATTAAATAAAAATTCTATTAGTTCTAAAAGTTCCTTTTTTTGTGATTTTGCAATGTGGTTGTATTGCATCCCAATTTCTTTCAATAGAATTTTTTGCCAATTAAATTGTGATGTTAAACAATGATTTTACATCTAAACTATTACGTAATTATCTGGTAGTTGATATTCTTGTATAAAAATACAAAATTGAAAGGAATCTTTGATAAAATAGTTATTATTATTATTATTATTACACGAGATGGTGAAAACATTAGTTACAAGTTGGGGTAATACCCCTATTCGGGCTATTCATCCCCGAAATGATCGGTCTTAAATTTAAAATTGGTTTATGAATTTTGGGCAGGCCATAAAATTTGTTAATGACACCGTTAAAGCACCTGTATGTACTACATTCCTCTGCAGATATCATTTTACTTTTATCTATTTGTGAAATTATGTTGTTAGCTTTACTTTGAATTGTGTTACTAGAATCTCTATCGAGGACTTGATAATAGTTAACATCAGCCAAAATGTCTGTCGAGTGTCTGTCATATTGTTCATTGGTCACAATGGTAAGTGAATTTTATTTTATCAGATTGAATGAGGATGTAGGATGTAATGTTAAAAATGATTTACAATTTAGGAAATCATTATAAAATTGATTAGGAAAATTGTCCCTTTGTACAAAGTTGGTTATAATATTTGTGGTTTATGTTAGGATATTATAACCAACTTTGTACAAAGGGACAATTTTCCCAATCAATTTTATTATGATTTCCTAAATTGTAAATCTTTTTTTAAAATTATATCCTGACTAAAAATCCTCTTGGCCGATGTTAACTATTATCAAGTACTTAGAGATCCTAGTAACACAATTTAAAGTAACACTAACAACATAATTTCATAACTAGAGAAATGTAAAATGATATCTGCACAGGAAGGTAGTACATAGAAGTGTTATAATATATGCTTGCTATTTTAGAAAGTAAAAGAAAATACGTATCATATTTCATCTGTTTACCAGTTGTTGATCCATATACATAATTCATGTAACAATTATATAACTTTTAGGAATTTATTAGGGCTTTTGTAGGCTTAGGGTGCTGTGGGTCTTTTAATCCTTGTATGTTTTATAAATGAATGAATACATTCTACAACGCAATTATACAAAATGTGATTTTGTTGAAAAGCGATATTTAAATATTTTTATTCAAGTTCGTTATGTGTAAATGTCTATTTTTAAATTAATACCTTTTATACTCCGAAAATAAAAAATATGTCGTGGCTCGTGCAAAGGTTTCGCGGTATTACTTTGATAATTTGAGACATACGTACGGATATAAATTTTTTACTGGATTTACTTATAATTCCTTTTTAGTTACTACACGCTGTTACTCTTATGTACTCGTATGTTTCCTTGCCTTATGTAATACTCCTTGTTATTTTCTTTCGACCTTCTTGAGAAAACTTAGGTGTCCGTAATTCTTAGGGCTATATTTAATGTCAACCCTTACGGCTGAGTGTTTTTAAAGACATTCTTTGTTACCAACTGAAAGTAACCGATATCGTATTAATTTACCTTGATCTTTAAAGACAATTACACAGGGTGATTTGTAATTACGGGACAATATTTCAGGGGTCAACGGTGGGTAATAAATAAAGTGTAGTTTGTTATACAGAGTATTTCAGAATTAACTGGACAAACTTAATATCTGAAATCATTACTTCAAACTAAGTAAAAAAAATTCCTATAGAGATACGTCTAGAAACGTTTCGTTAAGGTGTTACTCCCCTCCAAAGATGGAGGCTAAAATTAGTTATAAATTTTTTCTCAAATTTGGAGACAAAAAAAATAATTTTGGTACAAATTTTCTACTAATAGGAACGATAAAGGATATTTTTTTCAATCATCCCTTATCAGTAAAATAGGTAAAATCAGTACCCTCATTTTATTTTTTTATCAGAACTTTCCAACGGACCCGAATTTTATCATATAAAATTCATTTAGAAACTCTTATCTCTCTTTTATTTTTTTCATCGACTGATAATTTTTGAATAAAAGAATAAAATAGCCTTGATCCACACAGTTATTTGGAAAATTACATATTTTAATAAAATGGAAAATGCCTGGCAAGCTGTTGTCAAATAATCATTATCCGTTCTGGACATTTTCAATTTGTTAAATAATGCAATTTCCTAAATAACCGTGTGGATTGAGACTATTCGTTTTCTGGATGGACATTATCATCAACGATGGATCCCTCAAGAGGACCAATTAAATGGCCTCATCGTTGGCCAGACCTGAGTGTTCTGAACTTCTTTCTGTATGGTCTTCGAAAATCATTGGTTTATACCGTTTCTATAGAAAATTTCGCTGTTCTTCTTTAAAGAATAATAGACTGCTGAGCGAATATTCGATTCTTTTGAAATTCCAAAATATAAGATCAACGATCGGACGTACAAAGGCCTTTGTGGAATCTCGAGGCAGATATTTTGAACTTTTATTGTGATCTCATATGTGTTGTTTCAAAATGATTTTTATGTTTGCACGAAAAAAGGTTTTTTTTTGTCAGGGCCAATCATTTTTGGTCAATGTCAAATAACGAATACTCCTCAAAATGACAAATCCTCCAAACATGACGGTCTAAACAAATTTTATTTGTATTTCAAAGTTCTGATATTAATCTAATTATAAAATTAACAAAATGCAATTGCAATTGCATAGAATTATTTGCGTTTCGGTTATTTTCTCAAATTTGTCGAAAATAACACTTCCTATCGGTTAGGAACAAGAATAACTTTTCTGTGTATGTTAAATAGATGTATCGTTGATTTATGTACTTTTTCATAGAATCTAATTATTCATAAAAAATAATTAAAGAAAAATGTTACCGAATTTAAAAGAGTTACAGATAAAAATATACATTCAAGATGGAGACATTATATGGAGGTTCCTGGGTAAGGGTTTACAACATTTTCTAAAATTCTAATGGCACGTTTTTGTAACACAAACACTTTGTGGGAATTAATATAATTTTCCCATTTAATGCCATAATTAAGATGGAATAGGGCAACGTAAACAGAAAGTAGTCTCTCTTTGCATCCCAAACTGCTCAGTTTTCTTAAAAGAAATAAGAATTTGCAGAGTGTTTTTCAACGTTGATATATGTGTTTGTCCTATCTAAGACCAATTTACACTGTACATGTTTATCAGAACATACCAGTTGTATCATTCACAAACAAAATACTCTTACTATTACTTAGGTAATTTAGAAAGTCATTAATGAATATTAAAAGAAGGAGTGGCCCTAACACCGATCCCTAAGGAACTCCATGCTAGTATAGCTTTAATTAGTTGTTGATTATTTACAGACACTGCGTTCTGTTTAATAAATGACATCTAAAAAGTTCAATGGATGTCTCTTATTCCATAGAATTCAAGCTTTGTCTTCATTATCGAATATAATACACAGTCCTTGCTAAGGTCACATAAGTTAATAATGAATGTTACTAAACTTTCCACAAAGCCATCGAATATGCAACTAATAATATTAGAGACAGCTTTTATTCTGAAGCGGTTAGTTCTGAATCCAAACTTACAATCATTTAATAAGGAACTGATTTCAATACATTTTAATACATTTTTATAGATTTTTTTAAAATTTTAACCGATGATAAAAAACAGGGAATACGCATTAGAAAGTTCACATAGTGGTTCAGCAATATTATAAATGGTTGGCTTCAGGATCGCACTATTTATTCTAAACATATCCAGAGAGCTGAAGTTTTGTAGAGATATGACAACATTAATTATTTCCTGTGGAGTGGTAGGCTGAAGAAAGAAGAAACAAGAATGTTTCAGCAAATTACTTAAAAATTCAGTTGCCTTCATGCCAATGTTATTAATAGAATTCAGGATATGTCCAATAAGAGTTACAAAATACATATTGAAGTGATCATTCGTTAATTTTAATCAATCAATCAGTTGAAGTTCTAGTATTATTTCTCTCAAGGTTAACTACTTTCCAATAAGCTTTGATACTATTACTATAATTCGCAATAAAATTCTTAAAAAAAAACTTGTTTTGCTGTTACGATTGCTTTTTACTTTCTTATACCTAATATAAGGAAGGAAGTATAGTAAACGTGATTTTTTTCGACCTCGAGATTTGATTGAATTATATGTTTTGAACCCTCCTGAATCCATTCTGACTATTTTCCGAATGATGTCTGTCGGTGCGTGTGTGTATCTGTGTGGATGTGTGTGTATGTGTATATCCCCGATAACTTAAAAAGTATTAATGGGAGATTTTCCAAATTTGGCAGTTAAGATTGTCCACAACATTTTAAGTGACACATTAAATTTGGTGAATATGGTACCACCAGAAGAGACATAATGAATGAAAAAAGAAAAAAGGTACAATTTCGGAAAAAAAATTAAAAATTTATATTGCATTTCTGGACGAATCTCGACGAATTATAATGAAAAACAGCCACAGTTTTTGAGATAAAGCTTTGGTACTTGTTCTTTAGAACAATTGGCCTTTAGGCCAATACAATAAAAAATTTGGTGATGAGCAAAATTGGCCACCAGCACTATTTTGTATTTGACTTCACAAAAAATATATTCTTGATAAAAGATTATAAATCATATCTGCTATATCAAGCAATTAAAATATATTTTCCAAGTACTTAAATAAAGCTGATGTAAAGTGAAATTGTGTACACATTTGGCCTCATAAAATGGGGTTAGGATAAATTTAACAGTTTGACATTTGAAAGGTCTAATTTAGTTACAAAAATGTCAATGTCAACAACAAAAAATTATTAAAATATATGACATGAATTATTATTGACAGTATCGAATGACGCTGATAATTAATTACTTAAAAATTTTAACGAACCATTTCAAGGTACGCTATTAAAATTTAATTGAGGTAAGTGAAGAATTAAATAGATTGATTTTTTTAGATCAGGATGATATACTGGTATAAGAAAGTTATGTGCTGGCCACATCAGATATTTTGTAGAGATGTAAATAGAAAAAGAAACCTCATTTTTTATATAAAAATTTAAGAAATGACTATAGCTCTCTATCATGGGTGCCGCAGGGGAGTCAAACCGGTTGTTTGACCCCTGGAAATTTCAAGTATTTATTTTTATTCATGTATACCTAAAATATTCAAACTTAGTTAGCAGCCCCTAGTAGCACCAAACATGTATGCAATAAATTTTCTTATGGTGTATAATTATTGTTCGCGACAGTACTTTTTATATATGAAATATTTTTGATATATTTTTGAAACATTTTTGATATATTTCGAATTATGTATCCATTTATCTTTAAGTATTGTTTAAATATTTTTTTAATAATAAGTTTATTATATGTATTTATTTTTAGTTATTTCCTAAATATGGCTAATATAGCTTGCATTATATATTTATTACTAAATATTTTTTAAATATGTCCTACTGTATGTTTATTGTCAATTATTTATTAAATATGCTTAAAATATTTTGAATTATATATTTATGGTGAAATATTTCTAAAATATTTCTTAGGTCTCTGCAGTATTGTGGAAACATTCTATATTGTAGTAATGTATTATGCATATTTTAGAAATATTTTGTGCTGCTAAGAACATCATATTTTAAATTTAAACTTCCCGCCCAACCAGCTTTATAAACATTGTTATCGCTGTGAGTAGGCGCTCATTTTTAAGTTATACAGTGTGTCCCGTTGCAAATCTAACCACAATCATATCTTTGTTATCATAGGGATGTGATTCAAATTTAAGTGACGTATACAGTGCTACTAAACACCTTCATAACTACTACTGAAAAGTTTATCCCACAAAACACGCGCCTACTATGACCAAAAATAAATGCGATTTTACAAAACCCATATTAGCGATAAAGATACGGTAAATATGATTTCAGAATCGTGTTACCCGAACCTAAACACCCCTTTATACTAAGTTTGATAAACAGGATCGTCAATACTAAGACAAATTAATTTAACAGAGAAATGCACCGCTTAAACGACTATACAGTATTCCACAGCAAACATTCGCCCATGTGGAATTTTTCCCTTTTGCAGTTAATTGTAAATTGAGATTTTTAACTCACAATGCCAAATATTCTCTAATACTACATTATTTATTGTAAATAAAGCTTCATTGTATACTTTATCCATCTTAGGAAAATATAAAATAAATAGTTGATCACTTTAAATTTAATATGCCGAATATACTATTAATAAATATAGTTTAAAAAAAACTAAAAAACACGCTTTTAAAGCACATCAAACTAAAAAAGTGAAAAATAATTATTAATATAAACTGAAAACAATAATGAACGAAAAATACCAGTATTACTGTGAAAAAAGCGTGGGTTGCTCGATATACGAAAAATATGGCACAAAGCGCCCCACGCTTTTTTCACAATAATACTAGTATTTTTCGTTCATTATTGTTTTCAGTTTATATTAATAATTATTTTCACTTTTTAGTTTGATGTGCTTTAAAATCTTGTTTTTTAGTTTTTTTAAACTATATTTATTTTTCACTTTTTAGTTTGATGTGCTATGAAAGCGTGTATTGTAGTTTTTTTAAACTATATTTATATTGCTTATTGATGCTGATATTATAACATATTACGATCCAACAGATATTTCTGAAAAAAAAAATATTTTTTTATTTCAGCCATGGGATTTGAACTCACGCCCGAGGAGTCCGTCGTTTCGCGTCGACTAAGACTTGCCCGCTCGGCGAACGACCGAACTGAGAATCACGGAATATACTTACAATATCAAGCCTCTTGCTCTCACGCAGAGGATACGTGAGGAAAGGACTGGCGATCCTGATCAGGATAATGATATAAACTTATCAAATTATTGTATTGTTACCGGTTCTTCGTAAGTGTACAAAGTTTCAATTAAATCTGTCCGTTTAAAGTGGGTCAAAATCGAGTCAACAGAGTCGGTTACAAACAAACAAACAAACAAACAAACAAACAAACATACAAGTGAAGCTAATAAAAGTGTGTTAAAAATGAGTCAATTTTTCAGCATAATTTAAAAAATCTCCACAACTCTTCAACTTAAGTCAATAAAATTTTAGCGAGTGCTTTACGATACAACAAAATGAATATACAATTGTTTCAATTTTTTCCGTTCGCCATTTTAAGATACTTGCATTTGAATACTTCAATTCAATACATCTGATACCTATAGATACCTATTGTTGCCCCTGCCTCAAGAAAACAGACATCGTAAAATATGATCATATTATGTGATAATATGTTATATATTCTTATTTCATACTTGGCCCCTAATGTATCCATCTCGTCAAGCACTTAATAACCTTTGTGTGATACGAAAGCTTCGTTCATAACTCTTTTTAGAAAAGAAACAACTTGTTTCTTAAAGAGATACGGAAGCTCCGTAACAAGCATCATCAGGCTGTTATTACCTCATCGATTTATAGTATCAAGTGCCCTTGTGCCTTTGGCCGCTTTCTTCCCAGGTTATATGTCAATACAGAATGAGAGGAAATGGGGAAAGTTTGCTTAAGTTGATTATAAATTATAATTTTAAAAGAATTTAATTTAATCGTTAATCTTCAAAGAGGAGAGAAATACCGTAGTTACAGTAATTACGTTTTTTTGTATTAACTAATAATTTAGTCAACGAAGGCTCTTTTTAAGCAAATAAAAAACATAATTCCAAAAATGTAGTAAATTAGTAAATATGTTAATTTAGGCTTACTAATGAAATACTAAAGGTTCTGAATGATTGAAGGTAGGCTTGGAAAATAGATACACTTTTGCTGTTTTTTTTACATTTATCTGGTGAAATATTGACTATTGAAAAAAATAATTAATACGAATATGAAATATTTTTGAATTCTCTACAAAAAAATTTTTTATTGTTGTTATAACTATAATAGTTTTTGAGAAAATGGGCTGCGAATGTTACATGAGTCGATTGTGGGTTTCAGACAATTTTTATATGTGGTGAATTACTCCAGGTAAAAAGCAGCGTTTCAATGTGGCATATACATTTATTCGGATTACGAGATAAATTACGTTTATATTTTGAGCAAAAAAGGGAATTTTTTTTAAAACTGTAGCAAACTACAGTAATAAAGATATAATATATAGCCCAAAAATCAATTTATAATTATAATAATCGTAACTCAGATGATATAAAAGTGACTTATTTAAAACTGAAATCTAGTAGAAATGGCTACAATTACTATGGATCTAAGTTTTTAACAAATTGGCTCATTGTGTTAGATTATTTTTAATCAATACTTTTAAGAAAAATGTAAACATTTTCTTAACATTACACTATTAATAAATTTTTAGACTGCAATGTATCCGATATCATTAAACTGTAATATTTTTTCTTTTTAAAACGTTCTTCATAAAAGGTTATTTTCTCTAAAATTTTTGAAAAAGGAAGCAATATACTGACAGGTCTTAAATCGCTAAATGACAAGAGATCAGTAATAATTTTCAAATATTATGTTATATATCGGGGCTTACGAGAGAACGAAATTTAAAACGGCAATATCTCGATTTAAAATACTTCATTCAATTTAGACATTTTTTGCATTTCCCTCGGCTCTTTTTAAGCAAATAAAAAAATACAATTCCAAAAATTTTGTAAATTAGTAAATATGTTAATTTAGGTTTACTAATGAAATACTAAAGGTTCTGAATGATTGAAGGTGGGCTGGGAAAATAGATACACTTTTGCTGTTTTTTTTTCATTTATTTGGTGAAATATTGACTATTGAAAAAAGTAATTAATATGAATATGAAATATTTTTAAATTCTCTACAAAAAAATTTTTATTGTTTTTATAACTATAATAGTTTTTTAGAAAATGGACTGCGAATGTTACGTGAGTCGATAGTGGGTTCCAAACAATTTTTATATCTGGTGAATTATTCCAGGTAAAAAGCAGCGTTTCAATGTGGCATGGCATTTAATTGTTATATTAATAGATTGTTAAAAGTACCTTTATCCCTAAATAATTATAATCAGGAACTTTCGGTTATTAAACAAATAGCAATCTCTCATAAATACAATACTGCTTTAATTGATACCTTGCTAACCAAAAGGTTAAATAAATACGTCCAAAATACGGTCTACATAAATACATACAGAGAAGTTCCCTCCGAAATTCCATACCGTTCTCTTACGTTCATAGGTCCTGTTTCATATAAAATTTCAAATTGCTTTAAAAATATTTTCCATATCTCCTTTAAATCAACTAACTCTATAGAAAAGTTGTTTGTCAATGGTAAGGACCAAATAGATCCACTAGATAGATGTGGGGTTTACAAACTTTGTTGCAATACATGCAACGGCACATATATTGGTTGCACATATAGAAATTTTAAAACACGGTTAAAAGAACACGTTCGGTGCATAAGCTCATCCTCAGGTTTTCCCATTTCGCTAAACATCTAATAGATAACAACCACACATTTGACAATAATCTTAATATATTACATCTTGTTGGTAAAGTCAGTTTGATTAATAACCTTGAAAGTTTAGAAATCCTGAAAGATTCAAGAAGTCCCAATACATTATCTCTGAATTCACAAATCCAGTTTCAATCTTCACTGACTTTCTCTGTGGTTGTCTAATTTTTGTTTTGTTTCTCTATTGAAATTTGGTTCCATTTGCTCGATATTATAATAATATAATTCAACCTTATTTTCTTATAAGTAAGTATTACTACCATGTTTAGTGCATTTTCGCTGCTATCACCATCTGCAGTTGAATATAATAAACTCCACTATTATAAAAAACCTGGTTCACATATAGTTTTCAATCTTACTTTTTATTTAACGTTAGTCCTTAGATAGTTCGATAGAGGGCACCATTTTAATAAATTTTTCATTATTAAAATATTCCCTATTCGACTTGAAGCTGTTGTAGTGTATGTACGTGTTTTTAAAAAAGCACGTTAATTTTATAATTTTATTAGAAAGTTAATTTATTAGCTACAGAATTTATATACCTTACATTTACTTACCCCCCCTTTTAACTATGTTGCAAAGCTATTTTAATTTTGACTACCCTGGTTTTATTTATAAAAATGTAAGTATTATATATAAAAATAACCCTCTATTTTTTACACAATTCAATTAATTTAATTTTACATAATTCTGTATTATAATTCAAACTAACGTAATCTTTATTATTTTAAATAATTTCAATCTTTCATGTGAACAAATTTGATCAAAAATTTTTTTACCTATAAGTTTTTACAAGTACATAAAAAATGGAAATAATTGTCTTCGATATTCTTGTTTTTAAGTTTTATTAACTTATTAACATTTATATTTATGCATGTAACCACCATACTCATTTCCTGTAATTATTGTAGTCCCGTGTCTGATGATGTGAAGTAAATTTGCTTGTTCACGAAACCGGTCACACCAATAAAGGAATTTTATGAGAATTTTTCTGTTTGTCTGTCATCATGAATAATTACTCATATGGGATTAACCTACCTACGTTACATTTTTTTTTATTTAAACTTTTTTTTTGAGATAAAAAAAATTTCCACATTTGTCCGCAATTTTTGAGTACTCATTTTAAAGCTTCAAGTATGTTGTATAAGAGCATACTATCACATTTTGCTTTTAACCGCTTTTTCGTTAGAAAAACATATTTAAAGAAAGCAGATACATGGGGCTAATTTTACAAAATACTATAATGTATATTCCAAAAAAAAAAATGCATTTATAACGTAAAACGCATATTGTTCGTCAAAAAAATTTCTGTAAAATTATGGGTTTTCCGGATGAAGTCAATAATGCAGAACGGAGAGTGCTTCTCGAAAAAATTTGTAATATTTGCTTTAAATTCGCATCAAAATTGGGACAATCTGGGCGGCAAGATTTGAGACTTCTTGCATCATATAAAACATTGTTGAGTAGCGTACTTTAAGAAAACACTAAGAATTATTTTGAAATATCAACACATCAAGCTCAAAGACGACCCGAATGTTAAATTTTCTATCAGAAAAATTTTGAGAATTAAAATGAAGACTTTTAGTACGTTCTGATCCGTATATTACAAGTAGATGAAGATAATACATCAGAAGATGAACTTTAATCTTACATTTTTACTAATCTTATTATTGTGTTTATTTTTTACTAAATTTTACATCAAATTGATTTTGTGAATTATATAAAAAATTAATAAATGTATTTATCTGTGCATTTATATATTTATATATTCTTTCTGCAACCGTCTGCAAAGTTAATTATTTTTGGTAAATTGTTTGAGTAGAAAATACATCTTTACAAGTCTGGCCCGGTAACGTGATATAAGGGATTGGTTTTACCGATCCTTTATGTCACTTTTCGTTGACAACAATATGGTAGGTACATAATTAACCACCCTAGAATAGCGTCTGAAATCTGTCAGTTGAATTTTATAAATTTTGTTTACAAAAGATTTCAGGTTAAAAAAGTGTTTTGAGAGTAGCTAAAATGGTTGCAGAAAAAATATTTTAAGCAAGTTACGCAACTCACCCGGAAAGTGTCTTTGCTGGACTCGCCGGCTTCCAGGACTCGCTGGCTCTCGCTCAGTAAAGAATCACTTTCTGGTATTTTTATGTAAATAACTATTATATAGTGTAAGTATATTATTAAACAACATTTTAGAAATCGTTTTGGTATATCATATTTATTAAAAATTGGAAAAGAAATTAAATAATTTAAAAAATGTATATTTTCGCATACCTACAAGGGTTAATAGTTTCATCAATATTCGATGTATTTATAGAATATCTTATTTTCATCCAAAATTATGTCTTTCTTCAATCAAAATAGTAAAACTTTAACGTTTTGTATTTTGGCCAAAATTAACCGTCATTGATTCACTGTGTACTGGTTACACAAGTTTATCTTATTTTATTTTTTATTTATTTTATTCATACACTGACCAACGGGCGAACCCATTTACAGGACAGGGAAATATACAATAATAATTACATTAAATGAAATATAATACAATATGAGAATATAGATTAGTTAAATAACATGACACTAAGAATCTTATTTCTTATATCACAAATATTACATTGAAAGATATCAATTACATTATACATAGTTTGATAATTCGAGCACATTACATGTAAAGGTGAGAAACTGAGTTCATTCATTCTAAACGTTGGCAAATAGAATAGAGAAATGTAAAAATGGATGGTATGTGAAAATTGATCATACCGAGAATTTCAGGGCAATCAATTTCATTACAGAGAATTTTATACAAAAAAGTACTGAATGGTAATTGCGTCTAGTACATAAATCGTTAACGTGAAATCGCTGAAGCAAACCGTCATGAGAGGTCCCTATTTCAGGAAGAACTTGCGTTGAATATTTTTAATATTATTAACATGAGCATCATACCCAGAATACCATACAATAGCAGAATATTCTAATTTTGAGCATACAGATGCATTAAAGAGAAGAAATACAGTGGTATCATCTTTAAAATCTTTTGTGTTTTTGAGAAGGAAACCTAAATTTTTATAAGTTGCACTGATAACAGAGGAAATGTGATCAACAAAAGTTAAGTTGCAATCAAATATTACACCAAGATCTTTTAACTGATTACATCTTTTCACGACCTGATCGTTGAGTAGATAATTGTTAATAATCGCGACACTCTTTTTAGTATAAGACATATTCTAGCATTTTTCGACATTCAATGGCAACTTGTTTTGTTCACACCACAATTCAAGTGTAAGCAAATCATTTTGTAAGCAGATACTAATCATTAATTGTTTTTATGGATTTATATATTTTTAAATCGTCTGCATACAAAAGAGATATGCATTGGAGGTCAGCACGTTTATAAACATTATAAACAATAATGGTCCAAAGTTGGAACCTTGGGGAACACCAGATTTAGCTAATATTTCTCTAGACTTGTAACCATGGTACACTATATACTGTTTTCTATTGTGCAAATAGGAATAAAAAACATAATGAGAGAATCAACAAAACCGAATGAGCTTAGTTTGCTAAGTAGTATGCCATGGTCTAGATGGCAAAGGCTTTCGAAAAGCCAGTATAAATGACATCGATCTGGCCTCCAGTATCAATTCCTTCTGCTAGGTGTTATGTAATGCAGAATAAGTTGCTGGTGGTGGATCTACCATCTATGTTGATTAAGGCAAAAGAGAGGCTTGACATGAGGAGAAATAATATCATATAATGCAATTTCAAAAGCTTTACAGAGATTCTTCAATATGACTATAGGTCTATAATTTTCTATTTCATGTCTGTTATTATTCTTGAAAACGGGAGATATTTTTGATTGTTTCCATATGTTGTTAAATGATTTAGAGTGTAACGATAGATTTAGTGCACCGTAAAACGGGGAAAAAGTAGCTTCCTTCTTGAAAAAAATTTTTTTAAGGTACAACCACTTGGGACCTTCACAGCATGATAGCCTAGGTCCTTGGCCATCTGTAATGGCCAATTACAACATTTTTTTTGAAGGTCAAACTTTTTTTTATTACGAAGAATGTCATAAATTTGTCAAAATTAATTTTTCTTACTTTTTCACACATCCCTCATGATATCTCCGGAACCAATCGAGATAATTAAAGGTATTTTTTTTTAATTGATAAAGGAAATGTGAGCGAAAGTCACTGCTTTAATTTCGTTTTTATGGAAAATTTAATTTTTTTGTAAAACTAGGTAAAACTGGAACGTTTACTTTCCTTGCTGCATTTTTTTCGATAAGCGAAAAACTTTTTTTATTTTAAGGAATTTTGTCATACCATAAGTGTATGAAATAAAGCTTACACTTCAAGGAAGTTTTTTTAAAAAAAAGTCAGTTCTCTACGACTTATAGTTTTCGAGATTCCGTTTTTTAAAGTTACGAGTTTTTCGATCCTAGATGCGCCTCACCGCGGCGCCACTCAAGTGTGTGTAGAGTGTAGACTATTGAATACAAGTAATCTTATATTATACATATATTGTCAGTTAGAAACAAACTTTTCTTTGTGTAATGTGAATGCGAATGAGTATTATTTTTATTGAGTTTTTATATATTATTTAATGCTTAACAATGGAATGTTTATTTTATGTTATCAGAATTAAAATCAGGTAATACAATTCTGGTAAAATCTGTTGATACTGATGTCCTGATTTTGCTTTTACATTATTACTGTGAAACACCAGATATGTATGTCCCAAAGGAATATATTTATACAATTAGGACATAGTAAGAATATACATTTTTTGTCAATTAACAATATTGTGGCAAATTTAGGAGAGGAAATATGCAAGAAAGTATTAACGATTCATTGCCTAGCTGGTTGTGACAGAACTAATGCCATGTATAAAATAGGGAAGAAAACGGCATTCGATGTTTTATATAAAAATTTAAATAATTTAAAAGATTTAGAAAACCTTCTTTTTCTGTCAGAGGATAAAGCGATGGAATTAGGGGTAAAATATACGCTTTATTTATACAGTGTGGAAATTAAGTAACGCATAAATTCAGTAATTCCGTTGATATTAATTTTTTGGAAAAAATCTCGAAGGGGTATAGCGACTTTAACTTCGGCAAATATTTTCAGTCTAATTTCAGTTTATTATGTCATTTATTTTTTAAGTTATGACGTCATCGACTTTTTTTTAAATGACAACCTATATTTTTAACACGCTTTTATTAGCTTCACCTGTATGTTTGCTTGTTTGTTTGTTTGCTTGTTTGTTTGTAACCGACTCTTTGGACTCGATTTTAACCCACTTTAAACGGACAGATTTAATTGAAACTTTGTACACTTATTAAGAACCGGTAACAATACAATAATTTGATAAGTTTATATCATTATCCTGTTCAGGATCGCCAATCCTTTCCTCACGTATCCCTGCGTGAAAGCAAAGGCTTAATATGTCAGTAGATTCCATAATTGTTAATTAGCCCGGTGGTCGAGTGGGTTAAGGCAGTCGACGCGAAACGACAGACTCCTCCGGCGTGAGTTCGAACCTCACGGCTGAAATAAAATTTTTTTTTTTTTTTCAGAAATATCTGTTGGATCGTAATATGTTATAATATCAGCATCAATAAGCAATATAAATATAGTTTAAAACAACTAAAAAACACGCTTTCATAGCACATCAAACTAAAAAGTTAAAAATAAATATAGTTTAAAAAAACTAAAAAACACGCTTTTAAAGCACATCAAACTAAAAAAGTGAAAAATAATTATTAATATAAACTGAAAATAATAATGAACGAAAAATACTAGTATTATTGTGAAAAAAGCGTGGGGTGCTCGATATACGAAAAATATTGCACAAAGCACCCCACGCTTTTTTCACAATAATAGTAGTATTTTTTCGTTCATTATTATTTTCAGTTTATATTAATAATTATTTTTCACTTTTTAGTTTGATGTGCTTTAAAAGCGTGTTTTTTAGTTTTTTTAAACTATATTTATTTATAATTGATTTTGGTAGTAGTTTTTATTCTGGTTCCGACCGTATAAAATTTTCAATATGTTATTATTTGAAAAAAATCGATAAAAACAGTCTTAAAGTTCAAATAATAAAAATTCATTAAATTGGGTAAATTTATATTTATTTTTTAGAAGAGGTCAGATAGAATGGCCGCCTAGGTCTCCTGATCTAACGCCATTAGACTTCTTTTTATGGGGGTACTTAAAAAGTAAAGTGTACAACAATCGACCCAATAATTTAGACGATGTCAGGCAAAGAATTCAACATGAGATTAGGTTAATATCGCCTCAAACTATTCAGAATGTGAGAAATGAATTTTATAATCGTCTTGGGTATTGTCAAATGGTACAGGGTCGTCAATTTGAACATTTAGTGTAAATGTAATTTAACAACTGTTATTTCTGTGCTTATTTTTGTGTTTGATGATATTGTTAGATTTTTTTCTGGTTAAGCAATTTAGTTTCTTTTTATACTAATGTTTGCCTCACGAAGTTATCGTTATTACTAACTTTGAATTGAGCAGATAATAAATTTCTAGTTCGATTTTTCAACTATTTGTATAATTTCAAAATAAAAACGAATGTGCCGTCGATAACTTTCCGTCAAACTTAGGCAACTAGATAAATTTTCCCAATTTAATGAATTTTTGTTACTGGAACTTTAAGACTGTTTTTCTCGATTTTTTCAAATAATAACATATTGAAAATTTTATACGGTCGGAACCAGAATAAAAACTACTACCAAAATCAATAATAAAAAAGGTTGTCATTTAAAAAAAAGAGTCGATGACGTCATAACTTAAAAAATAAATGACATAAGAAACTGAAATTAGACTGAAAATATTTGCCGAAGTAAAGATCGCTATACCCCTTCGAGATTTTTTCCAAAAAATTAATATCAATGGAATTACTGACTTTATGCGTTACTTAATTTCCACACTGTATAAGAATAAAAACAAAAATATAAAATCCCTAAATGAACTGCGATGGGACTTAACAAGTACAAATCGGCCAGCTTCCGAGCTGCCTCCTACTGACCATGCTTTTAGACAACATTTAAAAAGGTAATAATTATTTTTCTAGATCGCCCATACCTATTAAAAAAAGAAACAAAACACCTACATGTAATTATTTTCTTTTTAGGTATAATAATATAATAATAATAACACCACATGAAATTACAACCCTCTTTATCCCTGAAGGTCTGGAATGACCTTGTGTGGGAGAGGGCTACACATTTAGAGACAATGTACACACACCCAATGTCCGAGTATACTACGATTAATCTCTCTCACAGAAAAATCGCAGTTCCTCGACCGGGAATCGAACCCGGGACCCCGAAGTTTTGAGGCAAGTACATTACCTCTAGACCACGGAGCCAGGTGTCTGTATCAATTAAAAATTTAGTACAATAGCCATATACAATACATGCAGATGGAAGATCCAACTCGATACGGTTGGACATTTGAAGAAAATGTTTGGAAGGCAACTTTTTCTAGTCAAGAATCTGTGCCCGATATTGTAAGGCAAAGTTTGTCAATAAGATGTTCCGACAGGGTCTGTAACAACAGTTGTACCTGTTTTGCTTAAGGTGTCTAGATATCTTTAGATTCCGACGTCGACGATTTTTAAAATATTTTTTATAACAAGTTTTAAATTTATATTTTAAAATAAATAATTATTTCGTATTTTTTTTAATTCAATTTTAGGTTTTAATATATAAACATAATGGATTTTAAATAATGTGCAATGTAAATAATGATAAGTAAAACCTAAGTGCTTAGGAAAATAAAATTTATATTAAAGATATGTCAAAAATAATACTTAATAGTGCACCCACAACACGCATAGCACACTGATTAAAGCACAGTAGAACCGGGGGAAATATCCTGCCCGCAGATACTTAATTTCAAATAACAATAACTTGAAACGTATAAGTCGTAGAGTATTGCGTTTTTTTTAAAAAAACTTCCTTGATGTGTTAATTTTATTCCGTATGCATATACTGTGGCAAAATTCCTTAAAACAAAAAAGTTTTTCGCTTACTGAAAAAAATACTGCAAGAAAAATAAATGTTAAAGTATTACCTAATTTTATAAAAAAAACTAGGTTTTCCATAAAGACTAAATTAATTCAGTCACCTCCGCTCACGTTTCCTTTATCGACTAAAAAAAAAAACACTTGATTATCTCAATTGGTTCCGGAGATATCGTGAGGGATGTGTGAAAAAGTACGAAAAATTAATTTTGACAGATTTATGACATTTTTCATAATAAAAAAAGTTGGACCTCCCAAAAAATGTTGTAATTGGCCAATTTAGATGGCCAAGGGCCTAATCTATTATTCTGTGGAGGTCCCATGTGGTTGTACCTTAAGAAATTTTTTTTGAAACGTTTTTGTCGGTTTTTCAGTGTACTAATTAACAATAACTGTTAACGTGATTGCGAGTATTATCGCGCAGTCCTTTAAAAGAAAAGCTGGAATACCATCAAAGCCAGCAATACATCTGGGCTTAAATTTTTTTATGACATTTAAGACATCATCTTCAGAAATTTCGTTTAGTAGCAAATGAGGAAAATCATGAAAATTATTATCTAATGGCGTGTCTGTGTTTGAACTTGCTTCGAAATATTCAACAAATTTGTTAATAATTATAGTGGGATCATCAAAAAACTCATTCTTATATCTCATGTAATTGGGAATACTGGATGAGTTTTTTTCTCGTGAATATAAGACCAGAAACGGTTGAGATTAGTTTTCGTTTGATTTTCTATGTCACTAATGTACTTTTTATATGCAAAGTCTATATCTAATTTCAGTTTTGCTCTAATAGACATATATTCATCACGGACGTTCTGATTTTTGCCTCTTTTATGTTTCCTCCGCAATAATTCCTAATGTTTTATATCCCATATAATATTATTATTAAACCAAGGGGTACCCCCTTGGACTTTTCAGGAACAGTTTTTGGAACACATTCAATGAAAATTGAATTTAGAATCAAATATAATTTGTCACATGCTAAGTTAACATCTGTAAAGTGTGACAAATCTGACCAATCTGTATTTAAAATTTTTCCATAAAGTAGATGAAAATCAGCTTTTCGAAAATTAAAATTGCAATCTGTATTCTTTGAGAATTTTGACGTTGAAAAACTTGAGGATATATAAATATGTAGTGGATGATGGTGTAGATCTACGGGTAAACGTGGTTCATCACTCTCATCTACTAAAACATTCCTATTACTGAGAACTAAATCTAAAGGACGATTATTTATATTTCTTGTTAGGTTAGTATTTTTAGAGTTGATACTTTTGCCGTATGAAGTTATTCATTATCTGGAAATAAAGTCCTTCTAGGAAAGACGAATATTTATTGATCCTACTAAATCCTCAAAAACCAACTATCTAAGAAGCAGTCCAGTACAATATTAACAATTAAGTAGTTAAAGGCGTGTTAGACAAAAAGGTTTCTTGCTCAAAACGGCAAATTTCAGGAGCACGCTTAAAATGCACTTAACTGAGTGCATTTAGAATTATTTAATTAAATATTTTTTTATGTTTACGTTGACAAAAATTGCATTACTATTTAACAAAAATATAGACAATATTCTATAGATTAAAATAATGGAAAATTATCTTAAGGGTAAATTTTACGTTTCACCTCCTACAGCCATACCAGGCGACATTTTGACAACCAATGAATTTTGAAGTTCCAAAGAGTAAAAAATAATTTAAAATGGGTTTAAGCTTCTAACTTCAAAATGCGAACAGAAATCGTTTCCAGAAGTCTTTAAAGCTGCCGTGGATTGTGGTTTGTAACTGGTGAAGCTTCATATGAAGGCAGTTGGGCAGCGATAAAAATAAACCTATTTTAATCCGATACATGTGGCATGTTTATCATTTCTATGCATGTATTTATACCTGTATCCTAGATCTGCCACTGTTATTGACGTCATGTAATATTCGGATCCGGGCACTAATAATAAGTGGTGCACCTCAAAATAAATAAAGTGAGGCAATTTAATATTACTAGGTATACATATACTAATTTTCTATTTTCAACAGCAATAGACAAATTAATACCAACTAACTGCTATTAAGGCACCCAATTTTTAAACTCTCTTTTTACTCATAAATTTGGTATGATTATTAAACTTATTTGTATCATCTGCAATTAATATTTAATTTCTTTAACAACAACAATTGCAGCTCGACAAGCTCTAAATTCTAATACTTCATATTCTCATTCATATTTTTTACATTACTTTATCCTAAAATCATACACTTTATTTGTGATATCTTCAAATTAGATTTATCGACTTTTAAATATTTAGTTACTTCTTTCAAAACTTTTTGTTTTTATTCCTTATCATATTAATCTAACAGTCGGTAGGCTGTCAACAGACAATCCCGGGAAGGCCGCTAGCCTGATGCAGGCGGAGAGGCGAGCCCGGGTGGAGGGTCGAAGAGACCTACCCAGGAGGTTTGCCACTCTGCTAGCGGTGCAGGCGGGCAGGCCCAGGCGGTGGGTTAGTTGATAGTCGAGGACCGTGGTTCGGAGTCCACGCTAAACTGTAGGTCCCTAGGTAAAAAGGGCCCATTGTGGCCTACTTGCCTAGTAAAATAAGTAGCTACTACTACTACTACTAGTCATAACTATTTATTTTCTGCATTTTCCCACTGAACATATTAAGTACTTAATTTGATGTACAATTTCATCCAGTTTACATCATTTAAAATTTTCCTACTATCTCTATCTAAAATTGCAAACGCACGCTTTAAATCCAAGAAATCAGTCTTTCAATTCGTTTGTTTCCTCCACTGACTTTTACAACTATGACTCTCTAAAACCAGATTGAATCTTAAAAATTAAATTGTCTTCTATAACGAACTTGAAGATTTATAGCTATATAACCTTATAACAAATATTTTCCAACCATTGAGAGGATTTGTTGAACGACATATCTCAGACTTAATGGTGAGGCAACTTTTTTTTAATATTGCAGTGGCAGAGAATTCCAATATATAAGAAACACTATCATTAAGTGCTATAATAGTATTAACAAGTAATAATAATAATAAATAAATTCAAAAAAGTACAATACAGGAAATGTACATACATTCTTTTTTAACAATTTACAAGGCGAAGTTTAGCCACATGATTATTCTCACACTCAACTTGTAAACCACCAGGCAGAATACAAAAAAGAATAAGTAAGATACATGAATAATAATAAAAATAATAATAATACTAATAATAATAACAATAATAACAGAGTGTGGTGGAATATAAGACGACTGGTAGAGTTTTTACTCCCAGAATCCGGCGCATAACAGCCGAATTAAGACGTCAACACCACACTCTCAATCTGACAGTGATGCTTACCATCAAGCAGCACTGTCTAGATAGGATCCGAGCGCTCATGGCGATAAAGAAAACATTGAAGAGGCGGGTGAGGAGTATGGAACAAAACAATTTGTTCCGTACGAATCCTTCTCGCCTCTTTCAAGAGCCACAGCATGTTGTCGAGAATCCGCCGACTGTAGAAGATGTCGAAACCTTCTGGAAGGGAACCTACGAAACGACGCGTCCATTCAATAGCGACACTCCAGCAATTGCACACTTCGAAGCTCTATGCCACAGACATCTTGAAGAGCCAGAAGAAGTGTGCCCGGCAATCAGTACGGAGGAAGTCCAACAAGTACTTGTTGGTACCAAGAACTTCGCTGCCCCGGGCCCAGACGGCATTAACAACTGGTGGTGGAAGAAATTTCCTTCCACTCACCGCCGTCTGGCGCGAGTTTTCAACTCATGGTTGAACGAGGGGCAGCAGATTCCGGACTGGTTCGTCGAGGGACGTACTGTGCTTATCCCCAAAAAGGGGGATCTTTCCGACCCGAGGAACTATAGGCCGATCACTTGCCTTAACTCCTGCTACAAGATATTTACACGTATCTTGTATGCTAGGACACTGAGGTCTGTTGATCTGGTCTTCCAGCAGATACACGAACAGCGTGGTGCCAAGAAGGGCATGGCAGGTTGCAAGGACAACCTGCTGATAGACCGCTGTATTACACAGGATTCTGTGCAATACAAGCGGAATCTATCGATGGCCTGGATTGATTATCGCAAGGCATTTGATACAACATCACATGAGCTATTGTTGTACTTGCTCGAATGTCTTGCGGTACCAGCACCACTAGTGAGATGCATTGAACAGCTGCTGCCGCTCTGGAAGACCCGCTTCACCATAACATCAGGTGCACAGCGGGTCACGACACAGCAGGTGGCATTTAGGAGAGGAGTTTTCCAGGGTGACTCCCTGAGTCCTCTCCTCTTCTGCATCTCACTGCTGCCGTTGTCTGTTGGGCTCCGCCAAACCCGCGGATATCAATGTGGGCCACCCAGCGACCGGAGGCATAAGGTCACCCATTTATTTTATATGGATGACCTTAAACTTTATGCCTCCGGAGAGCGCGAACTACAAAACGCTCTTAGGGTGGTCGAAGAATATACGCGGGCAATTGGTATGGAGTTCGGGTTGGACAAATGTGCAGTCGTCCACCTCAAGAGAGGACGATGCGGGGAATTTCCTGAAGATGCGCAGCTCGCAGACGGAAGCATCCTAAGACATCTGGATGCCGGAGAGACCTATACATATCTGGGTGTGCAACAAAGGCACATCCAGGATGTATTACAAATAAAAGATTCTCTCCGCGGCAAGTACAGACACCGCCTCCGAAAGATTTGGTCTTCCGAACTTTCGGGGAAGAACAAGGTGTCTGCAACTAATATGCTTGCCGTTCCGATTCTGCTCTACTCCTTTGGAGTAGTAAAGTGGAGGGTAGATGAGCTGCGTCAATTAGACAGAGATACCCGCAAGATGATGAATATTCACAGAAGTATTCATCCTAGATCGTCCGTTCCTCGTGTGTACCTCCCACGTCAACGGGGGGCCGAGGACTCTTGAGCCTGGAGTGTACGCATGGCAGAGTAGTACTGAGTATGGCATGTAACATACTCAGGAGCTCAGATCCCCTCTTGCGGTTCGTAAAACATCACGAAACTGTAGGAGTGGGAGCAGGATTGTTCAAGGCAACAAGCCTGGCATAGTCCTCCTCGACCATCAACTCAAGGTGATGTATGTCATCGAGTTCTCGGCACCTGCGGAGGAGGAGAAACGGACCAAATATCGCGATCTCCGGTACGAGCTCCAAGTGCTGTACCCAGGCTACTCGGTAAAAATGGTCGTCCTTATTATCAGTGTACTCGGAGGGATAAAGCCTACGCTGCTCTCGGAACTGAAGATCATACCGGCCTGCCAAAAACCAGCCGAGTGGCTGGCAGGTCAAATTCAGAAGGCGGTCATTCTGGATTCTCTCCGTCTGCTTAGGGCACACGATTCTGGCATCTACAGTCACTAACCCTGCGGGATGTGGGGAGTGGCTGTAGTTGATGCGCCGGCGCGACGCCCGTGAGGCGTCGGAGGCCACGGGAGGACTGACCGGCATCGGGAAACCGAAAAAAAAAAAAAAACAATAATAGCAATGATAATACATTTGAAACATACAGATTCGTGTTAAGAATAATTAATGTACAAAATGATACCAAATAACCACCAATTATCGTGTCAAAAATAATGCCATAAGTAAGATACCTACATGTAAGCAGTAAATACGCAGAAATCACTTAAGTATTACTGAAATAATCCAGGCTTTAATATTTTTACGAAAAGCATTCACTGATAATAAGTTTTTATATATGGAATGCAGAGAACTTTACAAATTTACAGACATGTAAGAAAAGCTGCGTTTAAATAATGCAGTACTATGATGTGGCATGGTTGGGATATTCTGAAATCTAATATTTACATTGTGAAGGGCAGCTCCACGCAACTCTACATATTTGACAGAAACATGATCAAATCTCCTTAAAGTATAAATAAAACGACTGCAGCATTTTTGCAAAATTTGTAGTGAATATTTTGTAACTTGATCCAAGGAGAAATAGTACATAATGTCACAGTAATACAAAACAGGCATAACTAAGCTTTTACAAAGTTTTTTACGTTTTTCAGTTTAGTATATCGATGGCTTAACCTGCTCTTTGGTAAATTTTACAGGAGCTACAAAAAGCTTATTTATTTTGTTCCTAAACTCATTGAAATATTATAAAAGTTTTAGTAGGACTGTTGGAAGATTCTATATCGTTGCTTACCATATGTTTTACCTAAAAGTCTTTTGTTTATTTTTGAAATAAGATACGTGTTATTCACATACATTTGAGTGCTGATATGTGTTATTACTTTTACTGTAATATACTGTTTTATAATGAAATAATCGTCCCAAAAATTAATAATATAATTTTATTTATTAATTCTTTTACAAAAACGCAGTTTAGAATGAGATATAACTAAAACATGACATATTCGGTTAACAAAGGAGTAACTAATAAGGGTAAAAAAATTGCAATAAGAAAAAAATATTCTAATAGAAACAAAAACCGATTTTTTAAAATGATTAAGTATTGATTCAAATCTGTTTTTTCTTTCTTTGTTTTAAATCATCAGCATGTAGCAAGGCGTCATAAAAAGGAATGTGTATCTGCTGGCAATACAGATTTAAGTTTTTGTAAACTTTCCCATTTGGACAAAGTAAGACTTACTGGATTTTTGTACAAAGGCTCATAATTATAATTATCGTCTTGTGGTACAATTATTTTCTTACGCTGCTGGCGTTGCGGAAGTTTTGCATAAGCATCATCGTAGTTGATCTTAAATAAGATTTTCTGAGTTAAGTGATCATACTTTAGTGCTCTCAAGTGTCTCACTTCGGGATCGCCTTTTACCTTGCTAGGTCTGATTGAAGTATACTTTTGATATCACCCATCATCATAGTTAATAAAAAAAAATCATGAGATAGAAGAAGAGCCTCATATGGTGATGAATGTAGCCGTGCTTCTCTAGTGATTTTTACATAATCAGAAGGAAGATTAATGTCTCTGTTTTTAAGCTTCCTCTCAATTAGACTATGTGCACTGTCACACTCCATTTGAGTGTGACCTTTTATTAAAAATGTTTGTTCTATTGTAACAATGTTACTGATTGCAAAGTTTAACAGTGCGTTGGATAGTACGACATTTCCATTTTGGTAACTGCATCCATCCGAATACAATATGATCGGTTTATTTTGGTCCTGATTCTCGTTTACACTTTTGCAGTACGTCTTAAGGTACCGTAATATAATCGAAGTGAATACGGAAGCATCCAGTTCTCCCTCGCATTCATTCCACCAGTAGTTAGAACACTGGGAAATGGCCAAGTTGAAAACTGTAAAATTGTGGACTTTCAGCTTCATCAAATAGTATTGGACGGAGGCATTTATTTTTGGTCACAACTTCACTGCTTCGACATCCATAGTAAAAACGTAACATTCTTTTTTCACAGCGTTTTCTTTATCTGCATTTTTTTCTGCCCTTATTCTATTTTTTGCGGCAATGTGAGAATCGTATTCATTTTTATCAGCTTGTCCTACATTATAGGAAGTACACAAGTCACACTGATCTTTACGTGGAGCGTAAATTGATAGTCTTTCAAATTTCATGGATGAAGAAAACATGCACATACTTACTGAAACTATATCATCAGTAGTACATTTTTCGATATATAGGTCGTAAATTTGTTTCTTATTTTGAAATAGACCTTATAAATATAAACGTCTGGTATCCCTTCGACAATAATGCGATTCCATTTTGGGAAGGCTTTCAAACCACGATTTAAGGTGTGCTTTCCGGATACTAACATTTTCTCGTCGAGAATGAAACACATCATGTGGCGATTTAATGTCAGGTAAACCGTGGGTATTTTTCTTGACCCAGTGTTATACCATGTATTCCTTTAGGCTCAGTGTTCCCAGGAAAATTTTTTTGCACACTGGTTTCCTTTTTTCAGCTTTATATTTTAATTGGTACGTGAAAGTGTAGTTCCTTCGACTGCTATCAGTTACCGTCTCTCGATTTTTTGGTAGTCGTGAAACCATATTGACAACATATGTCTTCCTTTCCTCCCATGAAGTGTTCCAAAACTTGTCAAAAATCTATTTTCTTTGAGTTTCACTAAAAGTGTGACAAAACCTTTTCTTCGATTTACTGCAGATCTTTGACTGGCAAGATACAGACATGGTTCGAGATGGTCTTTTTATATTATGGGTTATATTACAAATAACAACACGTAACTACTTTGTATCGATATTTTGCGCTTTGTTATGACTACTTGTAATACCATGTATCTACAGACAAATTTTAAAATTAACATTATGCACTACAGTGTTTAACAAGTATTTCCATTTAACTCCATATCAAACATAACCATCTATTGATAATAGTATAAACAATTTAAAGTAAACTTACGTATTATTTATCAAACTAAAACACAACACCAGAGGAGGAAACTCACAATGTGCATGTCAGCTCTATCTGTAGCCGGTAATGCTGGAGATACACGTTATTTTTGTACAAATTGGCGGGAAACAGATCCGTGGTATTACATTAAGTCGGTTAACTCTCGAATATATTTCTTTACAGATATATGATGTTAACTGTATGGTGCGCATTAATATTCTGCACATAATAATGTTTAAAAGTCAAAATGGTGAAAATATGTAGATACGTGTTATTGCAGTTAAGCCATCGATATGTTTGTTAGCATATAGTACTTTTAATCGACAACAGAATCTTTGTGAAAGCATTTTTATTTGCTGATCAAAACGTAACTTTTCATCTATTATTACTTCCAGGTTTTTCGCATGTGTTGAGAAAGATAAATTATCGCTATTAATATGTATTTTAATAGATGACTTAAAATATTGCCGCTCGCTTTCAGAGAAAAATAAAAAAACAACCGATTTATTAGGGTTGATCTTAAGGCTGTTTCGTTGTGAATATTTATAAATATTACCTAAATCTTGATTAATTAAATTAGCAGCTTTATCAGAATCAGATGGTTCAAAACAATGAAGAAGTTGGGTGTCACCTGCATATGCCTGAAGATGAGAACTAGTTACAATGTCAAATATGTCTGAAGTATATACACATTTCACTTGGTCATAGATTCTCAGAGAGCATATGATAGTATCCTAAGGAACAAATTCTACGAGGCAATGAACGAGTTCCAAATACCCACCAAAGTAATTCGACTGGTCAAAACAACGATGTCAAAAGTCATCTGCAAAGTAAGAGTCGAAGATGATACATCGGATGCCTTCCAAACTAATGTAGGCCTAAGACAAGGAGACGCGCTGGTGTGCCTTCTATTCAACATCACCGTCGAGAAAGCAGTCGGAGATGCAAATTTGGAAAATAGAGGCACCATCTACAACAAATCCATGCAAATATTGGCATACAGATGACGTAGATATAGTTGCCGCACCCTGCGGAAATCGAAAAGAACTTTTGAAGTCTTCTACAACTCAGCTAAGAGCACGGGACTAGAAATTAATGTGGACAAGACTAAACTCATGACGTCCATACCTAGAAATAGGGCTCGAAATATAGGCCAAAACGTGAATATTGGAGTAGTCAACGTTGAAACTGTACAACACTTCCCTTACCTAGGTTCCTTGGTAAACACTGAAAATATGGTATTAGATAAAATAAAAAAAAAAAGGTATATATACATATATATATATATATATATATATATATATATATATATATATATATATATATATATATATATATATATATATATATATATATATATATATATATATATATATATGTTAAATTCGTTTTCCGGGTATACTCCCGCGTAGGTGATAGGCCCCGAGAGGGACCGTGGTTGTCTGAACGAACACACGAAGAGGAACCAACCAGAGCTAATCTAATAGGACCAAGTACACGGAGTCGCGCTCGAAATCAGGAGATGGGTGCAACAGACCGTGACATAAGCACAGACACACGCATGCGCGCCCGAACAGGACCGATTACACGAAGCCGCGCTCGAAATCAGGAGATGGGTGCAGCAGACCATGACGCCCGGAGTGTGTCGAGAACAACAGAGCGTAACATAGATAGAGTATATAAAGAACTGCCAGATCCAGAAAACGTCATTTCAGTTCGAGTTACCAGAAGCCGCAGTAAGCAGTTATCTGTTAGAACCTGAAGATGGCAGATGAGATTCTGCCGAAACGTCGTTCAGACAACCACGGTCCCTCTCGGGGCCTATCACCTACGCGGGAGTATACCCGGAAAACGAATTTAACATTCACCACCCGCGAAAACCTGAAAAACAACATAATATGTCTCTACGGGGAGAAGACATTTCATCAGACAAGAAACTACGAGAAAATATTATCAAAAAGAAGGAAACTTCTTTGCAATCTCGCATTTCTGCAACGCTGCCGGGATGAAAATATCATTCCGAAATGCATGGAATTGACGTTCCACAGAAAGGATCAACACACAAAAAGAATTCTCCGAAAAACTAGCCTAACCTTGATGAGAAAATCAATCCACGACACTAGACGGACATTAGACAACATCAATACACAGTTACTAGACCAGCATCTTTATTTAAGCAGAACTATCGACCCGACATTATGGACCATTATTGACCAACTTGCACATTTCAGGGAAGAAAGAGATAATGATTTAACTACAGAGAGGTTAAAGAATAAATTTAACCGCCTTCAACTCCAACAAAAGCCCATCAAGAAATCCGAACAATTAGAACCTACAAGAGTAGTTCACAATGTGTCCAGTTACCATCTCAATGAGGCCTCGTTGAATGTATTAGCCAAGGGATTTAACTTCGCGATAGCACCAGCACGTCTACCGGTAGAAGACATAATCTGTGGTGTAGAATCGGCCATTGGCAATTTAGATAAAAACATAGCGGAAACTATACGCCAGGACACGTCACGTATATTAAGAACAGCCCGTATACCAAAGAGGAATCTACAACACGAGGAATTAGAAGCACTGAAGACCTTACGACAAAATGAGGACATCATAATTTTACCCGCAGACAAAGGAAACGCAACAGTAGTGATGAACAGCGACGATTATCATACAAAAATAGAAAGTCTACTAGGAGACACTGCATATCAGCTTATTACCACAGATCCTACTACTTACCTGGAGAAGACGACAAAAGCCAAAATCAAAGCCAGTCCAATCGACAAAGAGACACAGAACCAGATCATCCCGCGAGAGAAGTCTTCAAGATGTCCCAAATTTTATGGTCTACCAAAGATTCACAAAGAAGGAGCTCCTCTAAGACCAATTGTTAGCTCAATAGGGTCACCCACACAGCAGTTAGCAAGACACTTAGCCAGACAACTACAACCATTTGCCGAGGAAGTTAAATCCTACGTGAAAAATGCAGACCATTTCATTGAGTTATTAAGAAATCAGACCGTCCAAGCGGAACATCTTCTAGTGAGCTTCGATGTCATATCCTTGTTCACCAACGTACCCGTAGAGGAGTCACTCGACATTATCAAGCGAAAATATCATCCAGCAGATCATATTCTTAGGCTAACTCAACATTGCCTAAATAATACCTATTTTACATACAATGAGCAACGCTACAGACAAACCGAAGGAGCCCCGATGGGCTCCCCCTATCTCCAGTTATTGCCAATCTCTTTATGGAGGATTTAGAAACTCGAGCACTACAATCTGCACCATTAAAACCAAGCCTATGGCTAAGGTACGTCGACGACACATTTGTGATTTGGACTCATGGAAGAGAGAATCTCACTAACTTCTTAGAACATCTGAATAGTATTCACGACAAAATTAAGTTCACCATGGAGGTAGAGACTGACAGTCAGCTACCATTTCTCGACGTACTGGTCAAGAAGAAGCAGGACGGAAGTCTAGGCCACACAGTTTATAGAAAAGCCACTCACACTGACAGATACCTAAATGCACAGTCACACCACCATCCAGCACAACTAAACTCAGTAGTAAAGACATTAGTCACACGCTCGCAGAGACTAGCAGATGCAGACAACCTCAAAGAAGAAATGTCAACTCTTCACAAAGCGCTGCGAAAGAATGGGTTCACACAACAAAGAATACAGAAGTTGTCAAAACCATCTCGGCCGAGAAATCAAGAGGACTCCGAACAACCCATAGCAAAAGCCTATCTGCCATACATAAAAGGAACAACGGATAAAATAAGCAAACTTCTACGTAAACACAAAATAGAAACAACTTTTAAGACCGACAAGAAAATCAGCACCATTCTTCGAAATCCAAAGACCAAAATTGCTCTAGAAAGTCAAGGGGTATATGAAATACCTTGCCAAGATTGCAACAAATCATACATAGGACAGACCAACAGAAAAATAAGTGCAAGACGCGAAGAACACATAAACGCTGTTAGAAAAGACGAGAGAACATCATCTTTAGCTCAACATGTCAAAACTACAGGACATAGGATTGATTTCGACAAAACAAAAACACTAGCCAATATCGAGCACTACAAGTCAAGAATCATCAGAGAGGCCATAGAAATAGAGAAAAGACCACACAATCTAAATACACGAGATGACACCCAAAGACTACCTACCACATGGAAGCCTGCTCTGGTATTGCATGCTGCTGTCCATGAGGAAGCAAGAAACATAACGCAACGAACACACGAAGAGGAACCAACCAGAGCTAATCTAATAGGACCAAGTACACGGAGTCGCGCTCGAAATCAGGAGATGGGTGCAACAGACCGTGACATAAGCACAGACACACGCATGCGCGCCCGAACAGGACCGATTACACGAAGCCGCGCTCGAAATCAGGAGATGGGTGCAGCAGACCATGACGCCCGGAGTGTGTCGAGAACAACAGAGCGTAACATAGATAGAGTATATAAAGAACTGCCAGATCCAGAAAACGTCATTTCAGTTCGAGTTACCAGAAGCCGCAGTAAGCAGTTATCTGTTAGAACCTGAAGATGGCAGATGAGATTCTGCCGAAACGTCGTTCAGACAACCACGGTCCCTCTCGGGGCCTATCACCTACGCGGGAGTATACCCGGAAAACGAATTTAACATTCACCACCCGCGAAAACCTGAAAAACAACATAATATATATATATATATATATATATATTTTTTTTCCTTTTCTTGACCGTTACTATCAAATAATATCTGATAGTTTTTTTTTGTGGGGATTTCGGTCAGGTATATCTAATTTTATTTTTTTCTAACGTTTCGGTTTATTATACCATCATCAGAGAACTACAATTAATATAATTTTTTAAAATATTTTATTAATTGTAGTTCTCTGATGATGACGTAATAAACCGAAACGTTAGAAAAAAATAATAAAATTAGTTATACCTGACCGAAATCCCCACAAAAAAAAAAAAACGTTAAAAGAAGGATTGAACAAAATTAATATTGTATAATTTTTAAGTATCAACAATTCTATGTAAGTATCTATGGATATTACATAAACAAATAATATATGGGTCAAGTTTCACGCTTGACATTTTAAAAAAAGATAAATAACTTTGAAAAAGGAAACAGATTCGTTTTGGGTAATTAACTATATTTTTTAGATAACGAAGAATTATCCATGTGGTGGTAAGTTCCAAAAAAGAAAAAGAAAAATTTAGAGAATATTACAAATATCGTTCACACAATAATTTAGCATTATCATATTATACCTGTTTATATTTGGTAACAAAAAATTGTATTATTCATTCATCTTTAAATATTTTGTTACTCAGAAAACAATCTGTAGTCATATTTACATATATTATCACTATAACATAACTTTTTTGCAAAGTGATCTAATCATCACTGTTTGATTTAAATTGCCATTAACCAAGTCCCTAATTAATTACTATTCAACATCTCCAATTTCATTTAACTACAGCAGTAGGTAATTTGTTTCCTCTGTATCGCTGGGATTGTTTAATCATTGATTGATTACTGAAAGTTTTCACTTCTAATTATAGTTGTTGAGTTTTACACAAAAAGCTTTTACGTAAAAGTTTGAAGTAATTAATTCCCCTCCTTCTGTGTATCACTTTAACTTTGTTTTGAATACAGTAAGACTTAACTGTGGTCTAATATTATAAATTATTTAAAAATTAAACACAACAGAAATAAATTATCGCATCATGTATTAAAAATCTAGTGAGTATATTGTTTTCCTTTATATTTATTTGTTTTTAGTATTGTGGTAGTTTATATAATGTATAAGATTGAACACTTTTTATGATAAATTTAGAAAATGTAATCAATTAACCAAAATTTGAATTGTTAATTTAACGAGAAGAGAGCAACAAACAAAGATAATGTTAAAGAAATATATTTCTTATTTCCTGCTGAATGACTTTGCATGTCTAAAATGCATGATTAATTAGGCAGTACAAGTCTTCTTGGAACGCTTTCCATAATAATAATACATTTATTTCCAGCAAATATTTTACATACTCGTATATGTGATTACACAGTTTTTTTTTTTTGAATATAGGTACTACAATAATAAGTGGTTAAATAGAAGGTTTAAAGTTTAAGATTTCTGAATAAATCCAGATTCTGCTCTTCCACTAATGCCTACAAGTTGAATAAAATAAAATGTTGACAGATAACTAATACTATAGGGTGCAGCAAAAAAATATACCAGCCAAGTTTTTTAAAATAAAAAAAATTCTGCGCAAAAAAATTTTTTTTATGAAAACTATTTATTAAAACATGTAAAATTATTTACGAAAAACAACATCAAATAAATGGCCGCTACGGCAAGCCAGAAAATGACCAACTCTACTTTGAGCGTGTAACATAACCTTGCATAATGTTTTAGCTAGAATTTGCGTAATTTCTTCACGAATATTTGCCTTTAAGTCTTCTAACGTTTGTGGGCGATTATTATAGACTTTATTTTTCAAGTATCCCCACAAGAGAAAATCTGTTGTGGCCATATCAGGGTAATGAGGTGGCCACTCAATATCTCCATTTTTTTGAGAGCAGCCTGGCAGGGAAAATGTCTCTAAGAAGAGCGACCGTTTTACGCGCTGTTTGACATGTACCGCCATCCTGTTGGAACCAGAAGTTCTCTATGTCAAGTTCTTCCAACTTTGTTGCAGAAGCTCACGTATCATTGTTCGATACCGTTCTCTATTAACAGTAACTGCATTGCTTCTTCATCTTCGAAAGGGTCAAAAGGGTCCAATGATTCGTTTGGAGCATATTGCGTAACAAACAACGACTTTTTGATCAAACTGCACGTTCTTTTGAATAAAACGAGAATTTTCTGTCATCCAAAAACGATCATTTTGCTTGTTGACACGACTAGAAAGAAACAAATTTTCTTCGTCGCTCATTATCAAATTTTGCCAAAAATTGGGTTCTGCATCCACTAAGTTTGTAACGATTTGTGCGTATTGCGAATATCTTTGAATATCAATTGGCCGTAGTTTGAACAGAGTTTGAATTTTGTATGGATACATATTCAAGTCTACGTGCAAGATTCTTCTTAAAGTCCGTTCAGACAACCCTAATTGCGCCGCACGTCTTCTTGTGGAAGATTTTGGTTCTGCCTGAATATCAGCCCGAACAAACTCAATATTTTCATTTGAATGACCAGAACGAGGTCTTCCAGTATGCTTTACATCAATTATTGTGCTATTCAGTAAAAATGCATTTGCTAAACGCCGAATTATTTCTCCGTGTGGAGCTCTTTGATCGGGATATGCTCTAATAAAAGCGCATTGAGTTGAAATTATCGAAGAAAAGTTTTGGAAATACAATTTAACAATTCCTTCTTAAGACGAATAACGCTCTATAAAAAATTCTGTATCTTTCTACTTTGATACAAAACTTCACTTTTGACAGTTGTCAAGGAAATAACAAAATTATACAAAACTAAATTAAATTTAGAAGAAAAAAGATAGAGATAGAGACTAAGATAAGAGGGAAAGTAGCATAGAAGAAAAGAAAAAATTATAGAAATTTAATTTTACGTTCTAAGAGATTGATCTGTGGCGACCTCACAGCCCACTACATTGACTCAATTCACATCTCTTTAGCTAGCGATTTGTAAATGCGCAATTATCAAGAATCATCAGGACAAATGTGGGGAAAGATACTATATATTTTTTCTTATCTTTTTTACCTTTCTAAATTTAATGTTCCATTAACGAAAATGGAAATCCTGTATTTACATGGAAATTAAAGTAGCCCCACACCATCACACCTCCTCCACTAAAGGGGTCCAAGTGTCGATTATTGCAATAATAAAGTTGTATTCCAGAAATTCTTTTTACTCTTCCATATCGAGCACTGTATACTCAACATAATCGTTAAAGTTTGGCCAATTTCCAGAAACATGGAAAAGTTCCCGTATATGCCCAATTTACAAAAAAGGTCAGATGGGTAACATCAAAAACTACTGGCCTATTACAATAATCTGCAACTTTGTTACAGCTTGCGAGTTTGCCTTACATGAGACACTACATGCTTGTATTTAGAGGCAGATTACGTTATATCAACATGGTTTTGTACACGGTAAGTCCACGATAACCAATCTGTTTCATGTAACACAATTAATAGCGGAAAACTTAGATATTAACATACAGGTCGACCTGATTTACACCTATATTTCAAAAGCTTTCAACAGATTTGACCACGCAATCCTACTTAGTAAACTTCGAATTGCAGGTCTTTCCCTTTTGTTATTGACATTTTTCAAAAGTTATTTAAATAATAGAACGCAATACGTAGAATACTGCGGTTTCAAGTCTGACGTTCTTGCTATATCGGGGTGCCTCAGGGCTCCATCCTGGACCCCTTCTGTTCGTTTTATTCTTTAAGATGTAGTGAGTGTCTTGGTTTTTGGCATTTTACTGTATGCTGATGATGCAAAGATTTTCACCTCCATAAAACCAGGAGCTGATTGTGAAATGTTACAAAGAAACCTATTTACAATAATTAAAAAATGGTGTGACGAACATAACCTCCCACTTAAAGTAGAATAATATAATGTTATGTCGTATAACAGAAAAAAATATCCTATCTTCTATGAATATAAATTTGATAATATTGCGCTGATCCGTATCGAGTTTTCATAGATCTCGGTGTCATATTCGATGAAAAATTTACATTTAAAAACCAAATCGAACAAATCTTATAGGTTTCGTATAGAACTTGAGTTTTGTAATAAGAAATACTAAAGGTTTTACAGATATTTCCGTATTTATATTGCTTTTTAACACCTTCGTGAGATCAAAATTGGAATATCCATCTCTAATCTGGATTCCCAGTTATTTAGTCTGTGTAGACTCGTTAAAAAATATTTTAAGGTTTTTTAAATTTATATCGTATGTAATAGCAGTTCATTGCTCTACATTTTTTGGACCTTACTAAGGCTTTTGATTGCTTATCACATTATATCAAATTATCTTAAATATCGTTCTATGGCTTTAGACAAAATAGTATCATTCTTATGGAGTTATATCTCAGTAATAGACAACAATATGTCATCTGCAATAATATTAAGGCAGCAAAATTAAATGTGAATATTGGAGTTCCTCAAGGTCCAATACTTAACCCGATTCTATTTATAATTTATATTAACGATCTACTTCTATCAGTAGATAGTTCAACGTCTACCATTCTATTTGCTGATGACAGTAACCTTACTGAACGTAATATTAACCTAGATGATTCATTGAGTGAAATGATCCAAGCAGAATCCAAGATTCAAAACTGGTTCCTTTCGAATCAACTAAATATCAATACCACCAAGACTGAGGCTATGGTGTTTACCCTCAGAAATATAGATCAAATAAGCAACCCAAAGTTTGTTAAGTTTCTTGGTGTTTACTTATACTACAAGTTAAAGACAAAAATTATAATTAACCGGTTAATTCACAGCACTATAATTATCATAGACTAAGCAAAACTAGAGATGATGTTGCATACTGGGGCATCAAGTTCTATAATGCTCTTTCTCAAAAAATTTAACTTCTTTCGATAGCATTTTTTAAATATAGGATTAAGCAATATCTGATAAATAATGCTTTTTATAGCATTTCTGAATTTTTAAATAGTGTTTTGACTACAGTATAACATTAATATAAAACTAAGGATGAAAATGTGTCAGATTGCACCTTTTAATTGCAATAATCTAATGTTTATAACTCTTTAAATATTTTTTATATATGTACTTAAAATGTTTTTAACATGTGTTCTATGTCAGATTCCTTTTTTATCAAAATAGTATAATTTTAAATTGTGTTTTCACCAAACGTCCTGTCTTGTTCTATTTATGACCTGTGTGAATAATTTTATATATTAAGCATCAATAAACTATATATCTATCTATCTAAGAATTATGAGATATGTATACGTATTTCCATAAGAAGGACCATTAAGCATTATCCACAAACTATTAAACATTACAAAGTTGGCCAACTTTTATATTTTTCTCATAACGCTCAATGGATATTCGCCATGATAGTTTGAATTTGACATTTGAAGTTTAAATGATGAGAACCTTATGCCTTAAATAATGAACTGAATTAAAATTTGAAAATATGAATAAACCATCTTTTCGAAAAATTAAATTAGTAAACAAAAAACTTCTGCAGTTGACTATAGCATGCGCAAAAACGGACATGTCATAATGCTAAGTGGTATATAAACCCTCTTGGCTTACTTAGTGGTTACACGATAATATTTAATTGTTACTCCTTAAAGTTTAATGATTTATAAACCCACCATAAAGCAGATAAAAAAATTCCAACTTCGCCAGAATACAAAAAAAAAAATTAACAAAAAACTTTTATTTGAAACATTTGTCCATTAACCAATTGTTCAAAGTTGCAGGCATTATTCCGTACATATGTCAAACCCCGTATGTAACGCAGAGGTTTGTCCCGCTTAAATCTTGGAAAATGTGACCTTATGAGCCTTTAAGTAGTATATGGTCCGTTAAATACATGCTACATTATAGAGTTTATTAGCTATTTTGTTACATACTAAATCAGTAATATTATCTTTATTGCAGGGAACTGAAATGGAGCTGTTGCTCGCCCTGTCATGGTTGATGCTGGGAGGACTAGCTCCGACTCCAAGTTCTGCCAACCCAGATGCAAAAAGACTCTACGACGATCTCCTTTCAAACTACAACCGCCTTATTAGGCCCGTTGGCAACAACTCAGACCGCCTCACCGTTAAAATGGGCCTTCGTCTTTCACAACTCATCGACGTGGTAATTAACTACTATTCACATAAATATAAAATTCTCTCAGGCGGATAGATAAAATGTCTAGACGCTTATCTCTATTACACCACTTTACTTTCTTACCTCTTGTTATTTTCTAATAGAACTAAAATTTATATAACGCATGAAGTAGAACAGGTGCAATTTAGAAAAATACAAAAACAAGTTGTATTGCGTATACAGAGTTTTTAAAAAAACGCAGAACGATTTTAATAAAAAAAGTATTTAAAGAAGATTTCGCAACTGCTTTTATTTGTTTTTATTCTTGTTAAAAAACTAAAATAAAAAAAAAATCATATTTTAAAAATTAAGAAAGGTATTAAATTTTGGAATTGGTACACACAAATGTCTAACTAAATAGAATTAATCAGACTGGTTTGAGTCAACATTCTGAATCAAGTGGCGTAGAATCTTTTAAATTAATCATTAATCACTAAATAAAAGTCTTTTTTTCTGTTATAAATATTTTTAGATTCACTTTTTACTTTCTTATACCTAATATAAGGAAGTCTAGTAATCGTGATTTATTTCGACCTCGAGATTTTGATTGATTTATACGATTTGAACCATCCTGAATCCATTCTGACTATTTTCCGAATGATGTCTGTCGGTTTGTGTGTATGTGCGTGCGTGTGTGCGTGCGTGCGTACGTGCGGCGTGCGTGCGTGCGTGTGGGGCCACGATATTTCAAAAAAATACTAATGGAAGGGTCCCAAATTTGGCAATTAAGATTTTCAACAACATTTTAGCTGACACATTATATTTGGTGAATGTGGCACCACCAGAAGAGACATAATGAATGAAAGAAGAAAAAAAGATACAATTTTTGGGGAAAAAGATAAATAATAATTATATAATTTCTGGACGAATCTAGACGAATTATAACGAAAAAACATAACCTTATGGAAAAAATTCTGTCTGCGTGTCTGTGGTATCGCGATAACAGTCACAGTTTTTGGGATAAAGCTTTCAAATTTGATACATATGTTCTAAAGGCTAAAGATAATGATAAATTCGGTGAGCAAAATTGATCAGCTGAAAGAGGGTATATGGAATCCAAACTTTTCTGAATTTGTTTTTACAAAAAAATATATTCTTGATGAAAATTATAAATCATGTCTACTATATCAAGCTAATAAAATATATTTTCCAAGTACTTAAATAAAGCCGATGTAAACTGAAATTTTGTACGCATTTGACCTCATATAATGGGTTTGGATACATTTGGCAGGTTGATATTTAAAATGTCTAATTTAGTTACAAAAATGTCAATTTCAATAGAAGAAATTATTAAAATATATGACATGAATTATTATTGACAGTATCGAACGACGACGCTGAAAATTAATTATTTAAAAAATTTAATGAGACACCTTGAAGGTACGATATTAAAATTTAATTCAGGTAAGTGAAGAATTAAATAAAATGGTATTTTTAGATCACGATGATATATACTGGTATAAGAAAGTTATGTGCTGGACACATCAGATATTTAATTATGCAAATAAAAATTAGCTTTGCGTTTTTTCGATTAGGCATATGTTTCTGAGATAGTTTATATTAATGAATCGGTCATATAATTTAAAAATAAACAAATTGTATTTTTTTATTTAGGAAAAAATAACGCAGATAACTGTTACATAATAAAAATGTACTAAAGAAGTTGAAAAAGAAATTAATCATTTTGTGCATATGGTCGTTGTTAAGACGAAAAAGCTTATCTCAAAATTTGACCAAAATAAGTTACATACGCCTATAAACTTATATTTGCTTCTTCTGTGTTAGGGCGAAAGGGCGTTTCCTATTTGTATACTGTTTTTAAAATGTAAAATATTAAATATTGTACCTATCTCGGATATTTATAGAAAATATGGCAAGAGGCGTTTCTCGTGCGCCCATCTTCCATAAACATTTTTCTAATAACAAAGGCGATTCTCGATATAAGTACGCCCTTCTATCGCAATGTAATTATACATAGGTATAACATAGTTAATTTGAAAAGCATCATCATGTAAGTCTGTACTTGCCTATTCGAGAAACGGAAACAAGCTTAAATGTATTTGTGAAACATGAAACCAATATATTTCTGTTAAGTATATCAATTGCTACTATAAATAACAAATTACGATATTTTTTCGCTAATATGGCGATTATTTACTTTTGAAAATAATTCCTTTAGAAGTGTCTGATGTGGCCACCATATAACTTTCTCATCCCAGTGTGTATCATCCTGATATAAAAAAAATCATTCTAATTTCTGTGATATTTGAAATTGAATTTCAAATTATGATTCTTCTGGACACTACAGGAAATGACAACAGCTGTTACGCTTTGTATAAATAAGAAATAATAATAGATATTAGATATTCTTTTAATATTTTTATATTACCTATAATTTAACTGAATAATATTTGTTTATTTACATTACAATTCATATATCATAACCCTGGTTATTGACATTTTTGTAACTAAATTAGGCATTTCAGCTTTATTTAAATATTTGGAAAATGCGTTTTATTGGCTTGATAAAATAGAACTGATTTATAATATTTCATCAAGAATTTTTTTTTTTTTGTAAAATACAAAAAAGTTTGGGTCCCGTGGGCCTCCTGTCAGCAGGCTAATTTTATTCTTCAGCGAATTTATCGTTGTTTTGGCCTTTAGAACATATGTACCAATTTGGAGACGTTATCTCAAAAACTGGAGCTGCTATCGCGATATATAAATGCTACAGACATGTAGACAGATTTGTTTTCCTAAAATTGTGTTTTTAATCGCAATTTGTCAAGAAAGAAATAATTTTGAAATCTTATGTTGTTTGTTACATCTCATTCATAACAAATTGTAGAAGATGTACTGTAAAGCTAGAAAACTAAGATACGCCTTTTTCGTCTTAACAACGAATGTTGGATGCAATCTTGTGCTCTTCTGAGTAAAACACGATGGAATAATTGTGATGTGGCTCTAATATCATCGCATGTCATCTGTATGTAATTCGAAAGGTGCATTCGCTTATCAGTTTGAACAGTATAGACACGGGTTTTCAGATAAATTCACACAAAGAAATTTGACGAATTTAAATCTGACTACATTATTTCACTTCTTCATCCAATGCAACGTCCAGAGTACCTTAAATTTAAAATGTATGTGACGTTTCGTATAGAATGCAGTGGTGTACCATCTGGCATAAACCACTTGGTTATTCCAACATCTGATGGTATGTCGTCGAATAATCCTAGTAAATTGTGTCTCAAAAAATTGAGATATATTTTACCAAAAAGCCGTTGAGGAAGATGGATAGATCCAATTAACTGGTCTTCTACTATATCTATCCAAATATTTTCTCTAAACCTATTTGATGGTTTTTAACAATAATTGGTTGCCGATTTTCATCTAATCACTTATGGGAATTATACAGGTTTGTTATTCCTTGACAAAAATATAGTTTCATCCGTGGTCAATAAGTTTCTATCAAATTGCACATCTTTTGAATTTTCATTTAAATATCATTCACAAAAAATCATTCAGGGAGGATAGCCAACAAACAATAATGCACATACTTGCAGATGATAGGAATATAAATTTAGTTATCGTAAAACTTTCCACGCCTTTCTATGTGCACACTAAATTCTCACGGGTATTTATTCAGGAATTTACAGCAAATTTGTCCAAAATTTATTCCTCAATTTCAACAGTACACTGTACACAAACATTTTGTCCGGATTTTTTCTTTGCTATTAAACTTCCATAATCTAAAAATTGCGATGAATAGTTCTAAACGTACTATGATATCTCACTACTTGGAAATATTTGTGCATAGTAATTAGTCATAAACAATAAGTCCTAAAACATGATTAAACACAACAATTATTTTACAGTACATAACATTATTTGTTTAAATTGTCAAATGAAAATCGATCTATAATTTATTTAATTTGCCTAATTACAGAAATTATTGTAGGGGTTAATATAAATCATCCCAAAAATAAAGTGCCTAATTGAAAAAAACTCAAAATATGCTTTTATTTGCAAAATTAAAAAGTGAATGTAAAAAAAAAAATTTTTCAAAAAGAATATCACGCCTCTGGATTGAGCTATTTGACTCAAACTAGCCTAATTAATTATATATAGTTTGACATTTAAGTGTACCAAATCCAAATCTTAATTCAATATAATAATAATAAACACCACCACATAAATTAGACAACCCTCGAATCCAAAGTCGAAGCTGCACAGGCGAAGATTACATCTCTCATGCTCTAGTTAACTACCCCACTGAGCTGGTGGAGTAGTTATAGCTGTTTTTAGTTTTTGAAAAAAACTATAAAAAAAATGTTCAACAACCTGTATCTTGGGTTAGGAAAAAATTTTCGAAAAAGCATTTGTAACAACTGTTGTCTTATTTGGATCATAGAATCTCCAGTTGTCATTTGTTTTATACACTGTTGTTGCATATACGATAAGTTGATAAAGTATAGGACAAATTCGAAATCTCAGAAAATACACAAATTTTCAAAAATCTAGGTACCTACATGATTGATTAAAATTACCGCTCTTCTTTTAACGTTATCGGCAAATCGGTGACGTCATCTGAGTCTTACCAATCACTTTTTTTTAAATAGCAACCCTTATGGAAAAAATTTAAATTTTTGTTATGATTGACAGGGATAATACAACACGAATTCAAGAAGTTTGTCGATTTTTTAATAATAAATATTCAACACGAACCAATCACTTGTCAACAATAAGCAAACTCGAAGAGACATTTGGAGAGACTAGTCATGTAAAGAATTTTTTTAAAAGTAGTAATCCTAAAGTATCAGAAAAAACCAAACTAAATGTTCTACTAGCTGTGCAAGATATTCCACATTTCATATTCATCCATATTCCACATAAAATCTGCAAGCCCAAAAAAACAACTCTGCATGTGTTGATATGGAAAATTACCTTTTTCGCATTTGGACTGATAATGTGCTATTTTACTAAATTCAGAATCGTTTATTAAAGTCACACTTTACCACATAGAAATGTCACTTTACTATATGGTATATGTCACTGTTAATAAGACACAGTTTGATAGAAAATTGTTTAAATATTGGACACATTGTTATATATACTAAAAGTATAATTTTTCAAATTTGAAAACTTAACACCAAATTTATTCAATTCTATTTGTTCTTCCTGAAAACTATTATGATTCTTCATCTGCATCCCTGATGATCTTGAGGTACCACTAGTTCTTGCTGATGAAATATACTTTTTAAAATTGTCAACTTGTCACACTATTGACTGTGATCCTCCATTCAGTGTTTGAATGTCAGCTCCACTGTCAGCGAGGAAGGTGGCAGACGTCCTCCTCAAGCAATGGCCAGTGTAACTGGATGCATCTTGGAGTTTTAAGTATTCTGCAACTTTTTGGGGAATTTTTGCAAAACTGTTGATGCCAACTGGTTGTATTGTGCACTTACCGTGATTATAGTAAATGAAAAATCTACTGTTTTACTTGTTTGGGTCCCAATCGTGAATACTTAAATAAATTTCATATCCGTTGCACTCTGATCCTACGGTAAATACACGTTTCTTTTTGTTTTGGTATTATGTAAAGTTATAACAAAAATTTTCTCCGTGTCTTCTATATCTTTTACAGTTAAGCTACACAATTCTGTACGCCGACATGCCCCATTTACCAAATATACTTCGTATGTGTCATTTTGATATTTTAAATAGGCAAGTAGCTTTTTGTATTGTGATATATCCACATTTCCGTTTACTTGTATAGTACTTTTCAACATGGAATATGTAGACCATAAACTGATGCCTTAAGAGCTTTTGCCTAAAGTAATGTGACATTGTATGAAAAACATTAAAATATCTATAAAAAATAGCTTACCTTCTCAAAAAAATACGATACCATTACACTTTCATCAGTTCTTATTGCGTTTTTTGTCATCCTCCAATTACAAAATATTTCTTATACCTTCTCGTATTTTTCCTTGAATTTTAAAGGAAGGAAGCCCAAAGATGCTTCTCGAGCGACATTTAAAATGCCTTCAGAACAATTTTCTAAATTGTTTTCAGTAGCAAGACTCATTTTTATAATTAATATGTAACAAACTCAATTCGACTCACAAAAATGAAACTTGTTAACTGTTGTTATGTAAATAAACAAAGCCGTGTCAGGTTATTAGGTTACGGAAATCCCACTCAGGTACCTATATAAAATTTTTTTAAATTTCTAACTTAATGCTTTTCTATCTATGATTATTTGCTTATAAAACAAAGACGTGTCAGGTTATTAGGTTACGGAAATCCCACTCAGGTACCTATATAAAATTTTTTAAATTTCTAACTTAATGATTTTCTATCTATGATTATTTGCTTATAATTACTAACACAAAATGCGAAAAAAATGGTATAAACAAACCTTATAAGAAAATCAGTTTTACTAAACGCATATAGCTTTTAAGTTACTCGCTGTGCTCGTTCGTACTCAAAAGCTAGATTCGTTTGGTAAAACTTTGTTTTTCTAAACTTTTTGTTTAATATACTATATTAATTTTGAAGCGCTTTCAGTAAGATTAAACTTGTTCAATAAAAAAAATAATAGTCTGGACGAGAAAGTAAATTTCAGGGATTATATTAAATGAAGAAGGATTGAGTAGTACAGACACTATTTATGTAAAGAAAGCCTCGATGAGTATACTACATTTTTGAGGGTGGACTTAAATAAATGAAGCTGGGAAGGTCAGAAGGAAGAAATTACTCCTAACAGATTTAGTGACAAAATAGGAGGACTAACAGCTGAAAAATTGGACAATTTACCTGAACAAATGAAATTCATATAGGAAGAATACAAATGAGGAAATACTTGAACAAAATGAAGAAAATCCAACAAAAAAAGGGAAATTAATTAGTTTTAAGGATAAAGTTGTTTTATATGAATTTTTAATATTAAAATAAAACATGTTTGGGATCATAACAACTTTTTCAATCTTGCTGATTTGCCCGTATAAGAATGTCATGTATATTTAATTTTTTTTTGCAAATAATAAAATTGCAGAAATGTCCATAGTGCTAACCAACAGTACAAAATTCAACCTACGGAACTATTAGTTGTTTTTTGATAAAACAAAATAAATAATAAAACTCTGAATCTATGTTTTTAATTCAAGTGTATGGAAAATAATGATATTGGTACATGACACATATTTGTGTCTATAATTGGTATGTCATGAAAGTAACTATATGTTAATTCTATAAAAAAAATAGAATACAAGAATAATGTAAAATAAATAATGCTATAATACAAATCATAAGAAATAACTAATTTTTGACTACAATAATATTTGTAAAACATCTGAGGAATGCCAAAAACTTCTAAGGAATTCTAAGGGAATTCTATGGAATTCCAAAGAATTCCACGGAATTCCAAAGAATTTCAGGGAAGTCCACGGAAATCCATATGCTTGTACACCAAACTTCGAAACAGGTTTACTCCTCGTTAAATAACTGTTATTATAACCGGACAAAGATTATTAAATATTGAAGGATAGATGTTTTTTAAGTTTATTTTATATATTTTAGGAAAAAAACAAATTTATGATACTAGAATTTTAACTTTGCATTTCGTTTACACAATGCAATTCAAATATTTCTCTCCTCCGCAGACAGATAAATGCATTGTCCACAGATAGAAACTAGTTTTAGTGTATGATGATATTAATGAATTAATTTACGTGAACATTGCCAATCATGGAACAATAGTAATGAAATATGCATATGCAGACTAATTCAAGAATAGTTTTCTTTATTTTATTTGGCAGCAGTGCAGCATTTCCATAATGAAATAGATACCATCACGCAGCCCAGTTTCTCACTATTTAATTCTGTGCTTGCTGTTTTCATAACATAGGTTTTGCAAAAAATCTGAGATATTATTGTTTCGTATTTTGCATTTCTAAAGAAAAATATATATAATATAATTATTGAGTATTACAAAAGCATTCTTTCAAACCTAACATGATAATAATAATAAATACATATAGATTTTTATATTTTATACTGACATTCTTATCCAAAGTTTTTCATAAGGAAGTGTCATTTAAAATTGCTATTTTCCTAAAAAAGTTATATTTTCAATAACAATCCTTTCAGTAAATCCTAAAATGAGGTGTTACAGACGATTTTCGCATACAGATGATTTTCGCACACTCCAACAGCATCTATTTATTACTAACTTTTATCTGTCATTACGAGAGTAACTATTATATATAAGAACGGAAACTATACCACTTCTCTACAACACATAAATAACTTTACTAATAATACAACAACAATTCATTTGCAAATGCTCCATATATACAGAGTGGGCCATTAATAATGGGCTATAGTTCAAATTTGGTAAATGAACATTTTTTAATCTAAGAAACAATAATTTATATATCACATCACGTCGGACCATAGAGGGCGCCGCAGGAGCTGTATCTGATGAAAGTTTTTAATTTTTTTTTTACCAAACGTTGTGGTACTTCTGACTAGAAAATCTGATGAGGGCGTCATTTCCACGTAAAAAGGGTACACTTGGTAGAACTTGATAACCGTTTTCGAGGAAACTGCCGTTAAAGATTTCAATAATTTTTTTAGACAAATTCAAATTTAATAAAACAAATTGCATTTATTAAAAAGTGTGCTTTGGTTACCTATTCGTTCTGTCATGTAGGTCATTTAGTCATTTCATTTGGTTCTTGTGTTCCTCGTGTTAATTTATCGAGTTTTTTAACTTCTTTATTTAAAGTGTCCCGACATAACAATTTTTCAAATAAAGAAATGAGGGATATTTATTTCGCCATAAAAGTGATGTAGGACGACCGAAACGAATTACTCCAGATCAAGAACTATAAATTTTAGTTCGTGTGGATGAAGATCCTCAAGTCAGCTCAAGTCGTTTTCAGCGGCAAGAGGAGTGAGTAAACAATCTGTTCTAAGAATCTTACGCAAAGAACGGTTTTACCCATATCACTTCACTCCTGTACAAAATTTACTTCCAAGGAATCTTCCACGAAGGTTAGAATTTTGCAAATTTCCTCTAAATAAACACAACGGAGATGGAGATTTTGTTAAGAACATTTTATTTGCCGATGAAGCAACTTTTACTCGTCGAGGCGTTTTTAACTGGAGAAATAGCCATTACTGGGAAATAGAAAATCCTCATGCCGTTAAAGAAAGGCATTTTCAGCACGAATTTAAGATTAACGTTTGGTGTGGTATTATCGGCGATCAGTTATTGGGACCACTTGTCCTTCCTCTAAATTTAAATGGGCAGTCTTATCTGTTCTTTCCTCGAAATACTCTTGCTGTTATATTAGATGATTTCATGCTAGACATAAGGAGTGGAATGTGGTTTATGCAAGATGTAGCTCCCCCCTCATTACCCCATTGCAGTCAGAAATCATCTTGATGTGACTTTGCTTCACAGATTGATCGGTAGAGGAAGTGAATTTGCTTAGATTAAAAAATGTTCTTTCACCAAATTTGGTGAAGATCGGTCAAGAGGTTGTTGGTTACTGCAATTAAACGAAAAAAATAATTTCAAATTTGACACCCTATATCTTTTTCCACAGTAACATTTTACTAAAGCATATTTAGTTATATCTTCATATTTTGGTCGAAAGAATCTACCCTTGAACTATGGCCTATTATTAATGGTCCACCCTGTAGAATGCATCCACTAGAATCAATTATAGACATTTACATTATAAATAAATAAAGTAGCTGAGATCCTAAGATATTTATGCATTTCTAGAAAAAAGTAATTAAATAATTATTTGGTATTATACGAGCATCCTTTCAAACGTAATATGATAACAATAATAAATACCATTACATTTTATACAATCACTCTTATCTGAATGCACTAATATAAAAGTTTTACCGCAGAAACTATTAAAGCAAATATTTCATCTAGAGACAAGAATGTCATTGGATTAAATAATGGTATTTTTAGACTAGAAGCAAAAAATATATTGAGATTAAAAAATATTGACTCACCAAAAAGAAAAATGTTTACATTTAAAAAATGATTCCTTCTAGTTACAATACAAAAACGAAAATCCCTAAGCCGCTATATAACGTCTTTCATTCTTTCGGGGCCTCTCAGAAGGCTGATAATCGTGAACATATGTAAAAAATATTTTAATTTTTTTCTTTTTGGTGTCAGTCAATTATTTTGCTTAATTATTTTTAGGGTTCTTGATTTTAACTCTGAAGAGAATAAAATTTGTTATTGAAACATCGGCAACAGTTTAATTTAATAAAATGGTACCAAGTCAAAAAAAAATTTCCCTATAAATTTGTATATTATGTAATGATACTAATTGGTCAAATAGAAAATTAAATAGTTGGAAAGAATTTAGCTAGATGAACAAAATTATAGTCTATACAGTCATGTATAATGATTTATCTCTAGTTTTGTTATCTATAAATTTGCCAGTAGTTTCACTATATCATCTATAAATAATATAGTATCAAAACCTACACTTTGAGGTAAACATTACCAAGTAAAAGGTTTGTCGAGTTGGATAATTTATTTATGATAGATCTTTAAAATGGGTTTCTTGTGTCACAGAATGTTTGTCCTTATAAGAATGATTGTTTCTATCTTAAAACATTTTAAACTATTAATACAAATAACTAAGACTATTCTCATATAGAACATTTAGAACATTTTATTTCGAAAACATGTTTACATGTGTAGAAATATGTTGAGCAAGGCTCATTATTATATACAAAAATTAACTAAATAAGATATAACTAAAAATAAAATTAAAAATAAAAAAAGATCAACTTATGAGTTCATGCACCTAATTTTCTATTTACAGTATACTTAATGGTTATGTAACATATTAATAAAATTATGCTAACTTACGTTTTCTTCTGGACTATTTTATGTAAAAATTTATTCCTTTCCTAGATAAGTGCATTTATTTATTGTTTTTATTTTATTTTTACAACTATAGGTCTAATTTATTTTTTACATTAAAGGTTTTCTAACTTATTTTTATAATTAACCGTCTTCTACTTATACAAGCATTCAAATATGTTCACTTTCTGTTATTCGTTGCTCCCATATTATGTTATCGTTGATAAAATCGTCTACAGAATAATATGCTTTTTTTAACAACATGTTTTTTATTTGTTTTTCAAATTTTTTTGCAGGCAGAATTTTCAGTTCTTTGGGTAACTTATTGTACAGAACAGCACCTTTTATAGTAACAATGTTTTTAATAGAGAGTGGTTTTATGACGTGGTATTAATATTAATCTACTGTTTTGCCGCGTATCTGAACTGCTGAGGGAGTAAGCTGATTTATTTTTATGTACAAGTAGTAATGCTTTTAATATATACAAGGATGGTAGTGTTAAAATGTTTAGACTGATAAAATACGACTTGCATGATTCACGCTGACTTTTCAATCCGGCAATAATTCTGATGGCTCGTTTTTTGTGTGATAAATATAGTCGCCCAGTCGGTAGAGATACCCCAGAAGATTATGCCATATGAAATGAGAGCACCGAATACTGCATGATAAAGTATTTTCAGAATGTATTTATTTATGCCCTTGTTTGCCATAGCTCTCAGACAATAACACGCACTGTTTAGTTTCTTATTCAGTGTTTGAATATGTTTCTTCCAGTTCATTTGACTGTTTAACGTAAACCCAAGAGAATTTATTTCATCCGTAAATTTGATATTAAAGTTTGCAATAATTGTAAGATCCATTCTTTTCCTTTGGTTAAAGTTTATGCAATATATTTTGTCAAAATTAATTTTAATTTTATTTGCTTCACACCAATTACAAATATGATTCAAACAATCATTTACACTAGGTAAAATATTACTTGGTCTGCCGCATTTTACCAAAAAAAGTGAATCATAGGCGAAAAGTGTTGCCAATGAGTTAGGTACACCAAATGGCAGATCGTTTATATAGAGTAAAAATAGAAGTGGTCCTAGGACTGATCCCTGCGGTACCCCGCTTTCTATTCTACCCCATTCCGAGTACGAATATTCTGATGGGTCGGAAGGTTTCCTTAGAATTATTCGCTGTTTCCTGTCCACTAAGTAGCTCTGAAACCATTTTAATGCTACACCACGTATACCATAAAATTCTAGTTTTAGTAGAATTATTTCAAGATTTACGCTGTCGAAAGCCTTGGAGAAGTCGCATGCTATACCCACTGTTTAATAATTTGAATCCAAATTTTCCACAATTGTTTTAGTTATGTCATATGCTGCAGTAGTTGTTGATTTGCCACTTAGAAATCCATGCTGACTTGGAGTTATTATGTTAGAGCTATTTAAAAACTCCAATAATTTTATTCATAAGTTTCTCAAAAATTTTTGATATTGTAATTAATAAGGAAATGGGTCGATAATTTGAAAGAGATTGTGAATTTCCTTTTTTTAAATAGTGGCACAACATGTGACCTCTTCAGAGCTTTCGGGAAAATACCCTGTATAAAAGATTCATTAAATAAATTTTCAAGTTCATCAGCTAACAGGTTTATAATTTTCTTAAATAAAATTGGAGAGATATTGTCATATCCTGAAGACTTTTTATTTAATAATGATTTTGTGACAGACAGTATCTCGACTCTATCCGTTGGTTTAATGAAAAATGACCTGTTATCCATTTTAGTGCAATTTTGTAAATAAGTGGTTACCGTGTTTGCTTCATTGTCTTGTAGTGTTGAAGCATCAATGATATTCAAAAAATAGTCATTGAACATTTCTGCCAAAATATCTGTATTTGATTGTATTTGCCAGTCATTATCCTCTATTTTTAACTCACTCGGTACATGTTGTTTATTTTTTTCTCTATTTATAATTTCCCATAATTTTTTTGTTTTGTTGTCGCTACTAGCTATGTCTCCAAGTCAATATTTTTTGCTTGGATAATAACTTTTTTGAGAATCGTACAATAATGTTTTTTATAATTTTCAAGTATGTCGTTTTTATAATTGCGGGTTAATTTTATTAATTGCCTTTTATGTAAACAAGAAATTTTTATTCCTTTTGTGACCCAATATTTTTTACGACGCACTTTAACTTTTTTTAGAGGAAAGCAGTATTCATAGTTATTCTGGAGAATATCTATGAAGGAAGTGAATTTGTTTTCTAAATCATTATATGGAATGCTTGCATATGGTAGAGAGCTCAAGTCGTTCGCTATTTTTGTTTGAAATTTTATTACTCTTTTTAGAGAAAAACCTATGGTAATTAAAGCTGTTATCATCGAGTTTATTTAGGGGTATATCTATACTTATTTCTTGTGAGAAATGGTCTGACAAGCCATTATCGTCAACTATAGTGGTGTAATTTGAAAGATTATCAGTTACAAACACATTATCAATACAAGTGCTCGATGTATGTGTACACGGGTCGGCTCAAATATTGTTGGGTTTATATTAAACGACAGTAGCAAGGAAGTTAACAATGTTTTTTCGTTTGATGGTTTTAGAAAGTCTATATTAATATCCCTGCAGATAACAATTTTACTTTTTATATCTCTGACAATATTATTTAAAAGTTCTTCTAAGTTTTTAATAAATGCAGCAAATGGTGATATTTAATTTAATCTTGACGAAGTCTATCAAATACCTATAGTGTATTTTGGAGTTGTTAAACTATAGTTTTCCGTAAAAATTCAGGTCTATATTACTTTTTCTTCTAAGTAAAACTTCTATTTTATTGGCGTTAAAATGACATTTCTACGTGGATTGTTTTTTGTTTTTATACTAACAAGTTATAACTTAATACTATTTATTCAAACCAACATTTCAGATTGTGTGAGTCTATCTGTGTATTTGTATGCACCAGTTTGGCCTTGTATCTGTCAATCGATAATTTTTTCTAGAATTTTCACACAGAATGTGCATTTGTGTTGACCCAGAAAATTATCGCAACTAAAATTGTATTATAATGTTTACGTGTTCGTGGCAGACTTACAAACTTTCTTATTTTACTTAACCTATATATTTGTAGCAATTTTAATTTCAAAAAAAATATATATATATTTTCTTGTAAGCATGTAAAAACAAAATACTAATACTATTTAACATAAATTTGCAATACAGAAATACGCGTCAATAAGATATCGTCTCAGACGAGCCTCTAGCATCTGATATTCCCGGAAGTTCAATTAGTAATTTAAACATTTTTCAGATACAAATTATTGAAACAGTTTTGACAATTGCTAATGTTTAATAAGACTATATGAATTAATATTAAAAATTCGGCAAATGTAAGGGCCGTTTATTTATTGAAAACTTTCCAGAAATTACAAATAATAACGAATGGCCATAGTTAGTAATTTCTTTAATGTTTCATTTCTTAAAAACGGGGCATATTCTTGAATCTTTCCATAACTGGAGAAAATTACAAAATTTTAGCATGAAATTAATATAATATACAGGGTTTTGGTGATTATTATTGCACAACCTCTTATTCATTTTGTTCGTGATATAGAAATTTATAGTCTCTAAGTTTGTCAAAACCTGTTTACATAGTTAAAAAAAATCGTTTCTGAGTAATAACTCCTAAGAAATTCTGGTTATACATAAATACAAGGAACAATAACCTATCTAATCCTTCGATATTAAAATATAATAATGAAACCATTGAAGATCCTCAATTATTAGCTGATAGCTTCGCTGATCTTTTCTTTAACACCTTTACGCAACCTGGTAATAATTTAAATGCTCTTAATTCAGAAAACGTGTAAATATTAATTCTGTCACGCAAAATGATGTAATGAATGCTATCAAAAAGATTAAGCCGACTATGACTATGGGTCCTGATTTAATACCAGCATTCATAATAAAGGACTGCGCATCAGTTTTGGCTGGCCCACTCACTACAATTTTTAATTTAATATTGCAAATTTCTTGTTTTCCTGATTTATAGAAACTTTCGAGGGTATGCCCTATTTACAAAAGAGGAGATAGAAATGAAATAACAAACTATAGGCCAATAACCATCATTTTTTATAACTTTGCAAAATTGTTGGAAATTATTCTACATGCAATCATATACAATCACGTATCTGGTATGATCTCGCTTGAGCAGCATGGATTCATGAAAGGCAGGTCTACAGTCACAAACCTTGTGTGTAAATCCCAGTATATCAGCGCCAAATTAAATCAACAAAGTCAGGTAGATGTAATATACATATACTGACTTTTCCAAGGCATTTGACAGACTTAACCACGGTATTTTATTAACTAAATTTGAGAACTTTGGACTTTCCAGGCCAATAGGTATATTTTTTAAATCCTATTTGCAAGATAGGTATCAATTTGTTCAATACCGTGGATACAAGTCTGGCAAATTCTTGCAAAAGTCAGGCGTACCACAAGGCTCGATATTGGGTCCACTTTCATTTGTCTTGTTTATCAACGATATTACATCTAATCTCCATCGAGTACATTATCTATTATATGCGGAACTATTTTGTGAAATTAAATCTGAGACAGATTGCGAATATCTTCAAACAGCATTAGATAACATAAATCTCTGGTGTGCGAATAATATATTACCGTTAAATAGATCAAAATGTAATGTTCTGACATTCACGAGGAAGGTAACCTCAATCAAATATAATAATTATAAACTAGATGATTTAATATTACAAAGGCCAGATTACATAAAAGAACTTGGAGTTGTTTTTTATCCTAAATTATCTTTCATACGGCATATTGAAACGACTACTTCGTCGGCCTATAAAAGGACTTGTCATACACAATTCAAAGGGGTTTGGTAGCTTGAATACGCTTAGAGTGCTCTATGTTTCATTTGTTAAATCGCGGTTGGAATATGCATCAATAGTGTGGAGTCCCATTTGTAATATATATATTTGGTCTTTAGAAAAAATACAACGATGATTTAAAGTCAGCAGTATACGTACTTGATAGTGAATATCCGGAAAGAGGCATTCAAAACAATATTCTTGTTGCACGTCTCAATCTATCCGAGCCTGCAAGACGTAGGGCGGCACAATTTATAATTTTTTTGTATAAGGTGGTTAATAATTTAGTTGACTGTATATGGATATTAAACCAAATTAATTTTAAGGTTCCAAGAATATCATCACGTCACAACCGCATTTTTAAACTTCCTACAGCTAATACTAATATTATGATAGCATCCTCTTTATATGAAATGATCGCAAACTATTGCAACGTGGAGGACAATATTGATATTAACAAAATAATATAGATTTATTGGGGTTAAAATAAAATAGAGAATGTTTAGTGCCATAACCCCAAAAAAACAACTATGCAGCTACGGACAACACGTGTCCGTAGCTGCATAGTTGTTTTTTTGGGGATATGGCACTAAACATTCTTTATTAAAATATTGATATTTTTTCTTGTACCATTGATAAAATTAAAAAAGTTGTACTTAATGAGTGAATGACAGTAAGTTAATTTGTGTAGTTTTGTACAATTTATATTTATTTTTATTGCTATTGTGTATTGTTGTATTATTATTGTTGAATAGCAATATTTTAATTAAAGTATACTGTATTGTTAGTTAGTGTTAATTTATTACTATGTATTATATTAATGTTTATTATTTCATTTCCGTTGTAATATTATTTTTTTTTTACTTTAATTGTTGATGGATTTTCAATTTTTTGCCTTTTGTTACTTTAATTTATTTAAGTATTTTGTATCCTGTAATTGGGTTCTACCTGTAGGATATGTATATGAAATAAATAAATAAATAAACCTGGGAAGTTTACGCAGAACAGCTTGTATAATAATTATGCATAGTCAATTGATACAACGGTTAGATGATAAGTAAATTAGTACGGGCTGTGGGTAACTGTAATGCTATATTGGATTTCGAATATACTCTTAGTATACGATATAGAATCCTTGATATTATTGATTCAGAATTAATGAGAAACATAATCGAATCCTACATAATGCGTAGAAATATAAACTACTTAAATCAAACCTGACCGGAATGGAATTTTTGAGGTGCACCTGTGGAAGGATAACTTCCGTAAGTAGTTAATCGTAAAATTTTAAATATGTATTTTGCACGTTTCCTAATTACTTAAGTTTTTTACGTAGTATAGTGTTCCAGACCAACGAACTTTATTCAGTTTTACAACGAACATAAAAAGTAAATATTGAAAAGAATATACAAAACTTTTATCCAAATTTTCATTGTGTAGTATTGTTTATGTAAGTATGCTTAACAAAATAACATTTTGTTTTTAAAGTTTCCAATCAACTGGGTTATGTAAAATAAGAAAAGTTTATAAGGTTGTCACGAACACGTTGATAACGCTTGTGCCATAATTTTAGTACTGATGATTCTCTGTATCAACACACATGTATATTTTGAGTGGAAATTCTAGCAAGACATCGGCCGGCAGACACACAAGCACATAGTTGCATAAAAACACAGATGGACTCATATACAGGGTGTCCCAACCAAAAGTAGACACCCTGAATAACTTTGGAGATAAAAATTTTTTGAAAAATTGGTGAAACACGTCGACCTTGTTTCCAAGGGGACATATTTTAATGTAATACTTGTATACCCATCATCATCCCTCTACCCTACAAGGTCACCCCCTCAAAAAATTTAAATAGCAAAGGGGGTTGAGTGATACATCTTTTGAAAGGTCTTTCAATTCTCTACATAACTGTGTATTTTTTAAAACTTTTATCTATTCGTTCCTGAGGAATAATTGTTTCATTATTTTAGTTTCGGGAAATAAAAATAAAAGAAGCAGTTTAAATTATCATACGTATTGTTCAAAATGACCCCCACCAACTTCCATACAGTAGTATAATCTGTCTTGAAATTCTGTACGAACATTTCTGAACACATCTGGAGTCAATAAACGGCATTCTCGAACAATTCATTCACGTAACTCTTCCAGAGATGCGGGTTTTGTTGCAAATACCTTCGATTTCAAATGTTCCCACAGAAAAAAATCCAAGGGAGTTAAATCGGGTGACCTAGCGTGCCACTCCATTGGACCGCTTCTTCCAATCCATCGCTCAGGAAACCGATTATCCAAAAATTGACGGACTACTATAGCAAAATGTAGGGGTGTCCCATCCTGTTGAAGAAACAGTTCACCCTCTAAAAGATTATCGTCTTCTTCGAGGATTTGGGTAATCATTTGGTCGATGTTATTTTTTAACAGATCGAGGTACCTTTTTGCCATTTAAATTGTCAGGAATAAAAAACGGCCCGACAATGTGATCCCCTAAGATGCCAGCCCAAACATTTAATTTCTGAGGCCTTTGGGTATGAGTTCCCATGAACAAATGTGGATTGGTTTCACTCCAATACCTACAATTGTGCCTGTTTACATCTCCATTTAACTGAAATGTCGATTCATCAGAAAAACACGTATTGTACAGTAGATTGGCATTACCGTTTAATTGTTCACTAAAAATCTCACAGAATTCAAGCCGACGATCGGGATCATCTTCGTTTAATTCGTGTACCAATTTAAATTTATATGGATGAAATTTGTGGACCTTTACAATTCGATGAACACTGCTTCGTGATACACCGGAAGCCTCAGCTACTTTCCTGATCGATTGAGTATTATCCATCTGCATTTGACCCAGAACTGCCACTTCGACTGCTTCATTCCTAATCGGTCGCTGAGGTTCATGCTTTTTGTTTCCTATAGAACCTGTTTCCATAAATTTTGTCAATAATTGTAAAACATACTGAGAACCACCCCTTCTATATGGGTGATTTCTATTGAATATGCGCTCCGTAGCTTTAGCACAATTATTATCGTTTTTAAAATAAATGCTGACAATTTGTATTCTCTCCTGAACGGTATAAACCATTTTGAGAACTCACTCTGGTAAAATGTATCTCGATTTAAAATTAGTTGTGAACAAATTAATGTTCAAGGACTATCAAATACTTATAAGTCTTTTTATTCTAAAACTAAACGAACAAGGAAAGTGTTTTTGTCGAAAAAACTTGTGTTGATTTGAGAGCACTAAAAAATGTAGTTTTTTTATAAATTCCAATACCCAGTGCCGTATATTTTAGATTTTTTAAACGATTTCGATTGTGTGTAATCATCAAAAATAAAATTATTTACCTTAAGAACGAATCGATAAAAGTTAAAAAAAAAATACACAGTTATGTAGGGAATTGAAAGACATTTCAAAAATGTATCACTCGACCTCCTTTGCCATTTGAATTTTTTGAGGAGGTGGCCGTGTAGGGTAGAGAGATGATGATAGGTATACAAGTATTACATTAAAATATGTCCCCCCTTGGAAACAAGGTCGACGTGTTTCACCAATTTTTCTAAAAATTTTTATCTCCAAAGTTATTCAGGGTGCCTACTTTTGATTGGGGCACCCTGTATACAATCTGAATATGTGGGTTTAATAAATAACATTAAATAATTTGTTATTATAAAAACAAAAAACCGTTACAAGTCCATGTAGGATTGAAATAGAGTTAGTTAGTAATGGATTCTGCATGAAATATTTTAAGTAGTTTAAAATTTAGTTACTATATGAGATAAAAAATTATTAAATTAAATTATTTAAAATATAATAACTCATAATGTTTTCTTGAAATCACAGAATACTTTAGTTTGAAAATTTTAGGGATAAACAGGGAAAATATTTAAAAAATCCGTTATGTTGCGAACTTTCTGGTATACACTATATATGTAAAATTAATATTGAAATTTTACAAAATAAATTATTGTTAATTTACATATCATCCTACAATTAACAAAAGTTGTTAAATATACAAAGTGTATGGTCAGTTCAAATCAATTAATATAGGATTGATTACCTTTAGATGGGCATTGTTTGTACGTATATGTTGCTGACGTATTATGTAGGCTTACATTCTCAGAATGGTAGTCTATAAGCTACTAATATAAATTGTATCACCCTTCTAAACATCTCTAACCCATTAACAGCAGACGCTTTAAGCAAAGTCAATTATTTCACACAATGTATACTATACTAAACTTCGACAAATATTGGTCGCCACACGCAGAGCCACTCTATGAAATAGAGACACAGACTTTATAAAATGAAGTAAAGATGATGGTTTAAATGCGTATCTCCAATAAGTAGAAAAACCGCTGGCAATTATTTGGTGATCAGAACTTCCCCACCGTAGTAAAACTCGATGTGTGGTGGAGTTTATAACAAAAGTAATTTTTGACGTTTCAAGAAAGTCACATTTTTTGACGTTTCAAAAATGTCATATTTTGACGCTTCAAAAAAACTCGATGTGTGGTGGAGTTTGTAATAAAAGTAATTTTTGACGTTTCAAAAAAAGTCACATTGGTGGAATGTCACTAATTTTTTTTTTGACATTTGAAATTGATGTTTCAAAAAAGTCGCATTGGTGAATGTCACTAATATTATAAAATTTTAAATGTCAAAAAAAATTTTGACATTTTAAATTGACGTTTCAAAAATGTCACTAATATTTTTTTGTCAGTTAAAATTTTAAGAACTGATTTTGCTCATCAACGAACTTAATCTCTTCCATGACCTCTAGACTGTGTGTACCAAATTTGAAAGGTTTATCTCAAAAACTGTAGCTGCTATCGCGAACCATACAGACAGACAGAGACAGAAAATTTTTTTGTCTGAAATTTTGTGTATCGTCATAATTCGTCGACATTCGTCCAGAAATGCAATAAAAATTTTCTTTTTCAGGAATACATCCCTTCCTCACTTTGAGGGGTGAGGAAGTAGTACCAGTGAATAAAATACTACATAAAGCATTATGTAGGTGAGAGAATATATACGTACACTTAGTTTATTTTTCAAAAATGAAGTTTAAATAAGCCTTTTGTAAATGTAATTCATTTAAAACTGTTTAGCATAGTCCGCACTGTTTGATATAAATTCGATAACAAAATTAACATTTTAGCGAAAAATTTTTATTTTATTTTATCTCAAGTATCTTTAAAAATAAATGAATATTAATACTAATACACAATGACAATTATATCTTCATATTTCATAACTTCAGAATCATGTCAAACTAAAAATCGAATTGTCCTTATTCATGTCACAGTCGTTCACTCTTTCCAAAGTACCGATTAAACAAAAATAGAAATACCAGTATCCATATTATCTTCACGTAAGAAGATTAGCTCCGTGTTTTCCTTTGTTTGTTCTTGAAAGTGGTTGAATCCAGTGGAAATATCGACGACCCAGCAGACATTCAAGAAGAAGCAGACGTCTTCATCCTGAAGTTGTTACCAGAAACATCGAGAATCCTCTACAAAAAGTAATATGAGCTCTATGAATTCTCACACAGAAAAGAAGATAGTAGACAATCAAAATCCGCAGTTTTAGTATATTTCGCTGAAAAACTAAAGTTTTCACAGCAGCATGCCTTTCTTCAAAATGTAATCGAACAATTCTGGAGTAATTTTATGGTAATCGTGCGTGATATGTTGCCGTAGATCTTCTTAAGTATTATTAAATTCTATTCAGGATGGTATTTTACTTTTTAGAATGTATATTTTAGGAAAACGCCTTAGTGCAAAAAATGGTAAGAAAATTTTAACAATATTTGCAAAGAAACAATGATTATTTAGTACAGTATCCAGTATTTTCTCTTTCACTCTTTGTAAATTGTCATTTGCCGGGCTATTATCATTATACGTTTTTATTCTCTTTATTTTTTAATAAACTCTAAAATGGTTTTCCCCATCGCAGGACAGATAATAATTATGTGTCCTGCATTGGGAAAAACCATTTTTGTGTTTATCTTCATTTTTAATAGACTCAAAAATGGTTTTCCCATTGCAGGACAGATAATAATTATCTATTCTGCAATAGGAAAAACCATTTTTGAGTTTATTAAAAAAAATAAAGAGAATAGAAACGTGAAAGTGAAATTATTTCACTTTATTCTAAAAATAATGAATGTGCAAGAACAACACCAAATTTATTAAAGGAGAAACATGTAGATAAACATGTCCACCATCCTTATGGTTTGGAATTAGTGGCAAAATTTCGTCACACCGGGTCTGTAGCAAATAAAAAGAGAAATCCTATAAGTTATGAAATAGTGAAAGTGACGCTTATGAGCCACGTTGTTATGGACCATCGATTACAAGAAGACTGTCTAATGTCATGGGTATTTCACGGTCTACTGTCGAAAGAATTTCAAAACATTATAAATTCTACTCCATTAACATTAATTTGATCGAAGAACTCATGAAGATGACAATAATTGGCGTTTGCAACTTTATGAGCTGATACGCGAATGATACGAATTTTCTTTTTAACGTTTGCTTTTTCAATGAATGCTCATTTTTCGTAAATAGTAGAGTCAATCATCATAATCGGCGTTAATGGCCAGATTCCAATTCGAGCATATTCCACGAAGTACGTGCTCAATATTCAGAGAAATTAAATGTCTAAGCAGGAGTTTTTGATGACCGTGTTGCTGGATCTTTGTTCTTACCTGATAATTTAATTGAAGAGATGTATTGCAGCCAAAAAAAAGTGATCGACTGATTTTCCCGTTATAAATATGGTTTTAACCAGTAATTCCTCAATCATAATATTCCGACAATTTCAACCTGTAGAAGATTTTTCAAGGACACAAAATTCACTTTTTAATCAAGTTTTTCGGATATTAACATGGGATTCTTCGAGAATATCAGAAATGAGTTTGGTAATGACACCTATATGAAACTTAAAGAATCGTGCAACTTATATATCAAACTGGCAAAGCCTCATAACAGCAGAAATTTTTTACTACAATGCAGACGTGATTTTAAAAAAAAATTCTGTTGTGGAATTTTACATCATTATTTGGCTATTGAGCCCTGAAGAAATTTAAGCATATTAAACGAAACGTAGGCAAGGTAGCGTTTTATTTTAACTTATTGTCCTGGTTCCAACAATTTCAACCTGTAGAATAATAATGTATTTTATTATTTTTATTAGTGTCAATGTCATTGTGATACCCCACCAATGATTTGTTGTCAAAATAATTTAATTGACATAACTGACGTAAAAATCCCAATTTACAACAGACGTTTTATTGAAAATATGTACTACTTGATACAAAATCGATTACTTCTTTTCGGTCGCAATAGTATCTGGATTTGTTAAGAAAACAATTTTGATCCAGTGTTGACAGAATATTGAGAAGGATGAGATTGTCTTGAAGATAATTTGATATTCCAACAAGATGATGCTCTTCCTCACTATATATTGCCTGTGAGCCAACTTTTGGATCAAAGATTTTCTTGTCACTAGATTGCCCAATCCAGTTATGCAGGGCATAATTTATAAGATCTTCAGTTTCACTGTTGGACGGGTGTGAGACTGACATTTTCAGACTGAAACGCATTAAGTTATAATAATGTATTGATATCTATATGAAAATCTTTACTGGTGCATTTTTTAGCCGACTATGTTTCTTTTTAACAGTATCCTAAAAAGTCACATATCTAAAAAAGTTTTCTTTCGATAGAAAACACGAAATATACAGGGTCATCACGCGAAAATGTAATATAGTTATCAAAAAGTTGTAAAGACCTTCACTAACTAATTTTGTTCCCAGAATCCAAATTTCAAGTCAAAAAAAAACAATTGCACATCGCTTTTAGGAAATATGACATCTTACTTTGTTTCCTTAAACGGAACACTCAATTTTAAAATATTTTGATATTCCTCATTTTTCTGATTACTATATCATACGCGTCATGTTGTTTCAAAAAGTTTTTGAGATATTTGGATTTTGGTATTAAAATATCGTTAATGATTTTGTTACACGTAGTTGCCTTTGAAAACAAAATAGCTGTATTTCCGAAATAATGATGCAGTTTATTAGTCAAAGTAATGTTTCTCAAAAAATCAGTACCCGTAATGGTTAATTCTTCTTCTTCTCTTCAAAGGCAACTACATTTAAGAGAATTATTAACGATATTTTAATACCAAAATCCAAAAATCTCGAAAACTTTTTGAAATAACATGAAGGAAACCGAAATACTTTAAAATCTACAGGATGTTCCATTAAAAGAAAACAAAGTAGTGTTTCATATTTCTTAAACGCGATGAGCAAATTGATTCAAAATTTGGATTCTGCAAAAAAAATAGTTAAAAAAGGTCTGTACACCATTTTGATCACTTCAAATATAAGTTATTTTAAAAAAGGACATTTTTGCGTGATGACCCTGTATACGGTCTTCAATTTGAACGTTGTTTTCAGTTATTTCAAAATTAAACATTAAAATTTTTGAATATGTGCACACTTATGTGATTTTTTTTTTCGTAAGCTCCAGATATCTATATAAGAAAATATTAAATCATACATAAATGCGCAGTAAACATAACCTCATTTTTTTTTAAATGGAGTACCCTATATATTTTTACATATTCAGATAGAGCTTGAAAGTCTGTTTTCAAAGATACCATATGTCTCGAATAGGTGGTTTTGGAGATATTCTAAAAAATGTGTGTCATTTTATTTAATCCTATAAACGTGTGTTATATTAAATATAAAAAAAAATTTAGGTTATATTTACTGCCCATTTACGTGTTATTAAATTTTTTTTTAATAGAGATATTTGGAAAAGCGCAAAGAAATCATATAAGTAAGCATTTTCAAACATTTTTATATCTAATTTTAAAGAGCCGAAAATACCGTTCTTATATTGGACGCCGTATATAATTTTAAGAACTTTCAAAGTAATATTTTCCTTATTTTTTACTTTAAATTTATTTTAAATAAGTATTTCTATTTTTCGCATTCTTAATTATTCTTAAATTGTATACAAACAGGAATAAAATTCATTATGTTGAATGTTGCTTTATTACTGGTACTGTTCCGTAAAAGAATTTCCCACGTATTTAAACTCATCAACTAAAAAGGTTTTATAAATTCTAAAGTGTTTTCATCGGCTGACATGCCTCTATATTTTCGTGAAGTATCTTTAAGGAGCGAAAGAATTTTGCATTTTTCTGTTAAGGAAACCTCTCGTGAATTATGGAGAGTTTTCTTCCGTCAACTATTTGAAGCAGAACAGTAGGGATAAATTTTTAAGAATTGAGTATAACAATGTAATATATTCTCCATTTCTCTCCTATCAAAATTCAAATCAACAAATATTAATAATGTAAATTCTTATTTGCTTGTTTAAATAAAAAAAAATTAATCATTTATTAAACATCGGCTTATTTTCACTATCAGGACCAAATACCGACACCTGCACCTTGTATACGCACTGATAACACTTTTCTGGACATTTTGCCGAATGTCCACTTTGTCGTGGGATAGCAATTTTCCATCAAAATTATCCTTTTATTAGGCATTCTACTAAAAAACTTTAGTTGCATACATACTTTTTTTTATTAAAGTTTTTAGTAAAAATTTAGTTATATACATACTTTTTTTAATTAAATATTTTCGAAAAACTAGGTTTTTGCACGTGACTAGGCTCGATTGAAACAAAGATTTTATTTAGTTTATTTTACTTTATTGAATAGAATATAAGATAATTTTCATGATTTTAAATGTGTGTGTACAAAAAGACTTGATTTAAAAATTTTAAAAATATTTGGGAAAATAATTTAACTAATAAATTATAGTTTGTTCCAAACTTATTTGCAACATAAAAAAAGATCGGCTTCTTTGACGACGATAAAAGGATCAAAGGATCCTTTGTCTTTTATGTTGCAAATAAGTTTGAAATAAACTGTAGGTATTTCTACTTGATTTAAAGTAGATCAGAATTTAAACCCACTGCCAAAACTCTGAAACGTTGTTGATGAATTGGTCATATGTAAGAAATCGTGGGAAAAATCTAATAATCAAAAAGGGTGCCTTAGGGGGGTGAAAAAAATTACACGCTTTGTAAATTACAAAAAGTAGAAAATATATTGATTTTGTGACTGATTATTGGAAAAATATTCCTCAAATTGGGTGCTGAAAACTTTCATTCATATCTTAGTTTCATTAACAAAATCACCAAATAATATAAATACATTTTTAAAACTTTGAACAATTATACTAGCCATCAACTATTTTAAAATAAATATGTGGTTATTTAATCTCTATCGTCATCAACATCAACATCATCATCATCGTACTCGTCAGTTTCACTAGATTCTTCTGAGGCTGACAACTCATATATACAAAGGTTTCTTTGCCTTTTCTTATTTCGGGATTATATAAAAAATTTAAAACATCTTGAGACAGTTTGAAGGTTGGTTTTTTGGGTAATGGCCTTCAACCTGAAATCAGTGGATCAGTAGAAGCTATTAGTGCACGGATCTAATCCTCTTTTGTTGACGTTTTCAAAACTTTTCTCGTATACTTTTCTCTTTAGAATTTTTGTTTCGCGCTTCTTGTGCTTCCTCAAACAACTGATCTATAGGTAGAATTGCTTTGGAAATCACTTGTGCTCTATGCAGCAAAATTTTGTGATTGCTTGCCGGCGCGCGGCGTATAAAACCATGGATATTCCTGTACTAAAAGCTTGGGTGTATCTTTCGCGTAAATGTCAAATTGTTCCTCGTTGACTTTATATCCAGATGAAATGGCTTTTAATATCACAGACTACGTATAAATTAAATACTCCTTTATACCCGTAATGCAGGCTGGTAATGATGGGTTTTGGAACAAACGCCTTGCCGTGTTTCCATTGTTGGAAGTTCCGACTCCTCCAGGTCTCAGTTTATCCACTATTAGACCAATTTTTTCCAGCAAGCTGCTTTTGAATTTCTACTTTTCTCTCTTTCACACTGGTAGTTGGTTCTTGGACCCGGACCTGCCACTTCTTGACATCTAAGCGATATGATGAAAATTGGCACGAACACTCAACACATGCTGATTGCGTTGTATTTCACTGGCATTTGTGTTATTTTATAAACCCAGTACATTGGGCATTCCAAGCATCGGTACAACTCGGTTCTATGGTTGTGCTGTAACAGGAAATTCGATTTACACTGCCGATAATTGATCCAGCGATCGTGAGTCTAGCTCCTTGGTTACTGTGACACCTGTGTCTCGCTGCATGTTATTTATTACAAAACCCTATACGCTGAACCCTAAATTTTCAGTGGCTTATTTTTCGAAATCGCTTGAGAGGTGTGCCATATTATTTGGAAAAATAGTTAATTATATTAAGTACTGCAAACTCACGAAGTTTCATTCGAGTCGGAGATTTGAACGTCTGACCCCCCCTCTATAAGCACAATGCATAACTCGTAATACTCAATTTCAGTATGGAATTATATGCCTACTGCTTTATTGTGTATGTCGGAATTTGAATATAAAGTTTTAGTTCCTAAGAATGTTATCGAACACATGAAACATAATTGACAAGCCATACATATACAATACGTCCCGAAAAGAATACAACACAGCCTAATATAGTAAATTTATATAATGAAAATATAAACATTATCTATATAAAATGTTGTGTTCATAGTAGAGTACATCAATGTGCTATTTGTAATTTCTGTGGGTGTTTCGTTGTTAGAAGTTAAATTTTATATAAAATGAATGCTATGTGATGTTTCAAAATCTCGAGGTCAAGAAAAATTGTCATAGACAAACGGGTACCAATGTTAAAATATGAATTAAGAATTAGTGGTAAAAAAGGAACAAACTGTGATTTTTGCTATACTTTTCAGAAAAGGTTTTGTAAAGCAAATATTTTTTTTATAATTTTCAAATAATATATTATATGTTGGAGCACACCAGAGAACGAAATTTAAAACAGTAATGTCTCGGTTTGAAATGCTTCACATTGTAATTCAATTTAGACAATTTTTGCGTTTCCCTCGTGTTATCTCCGAAACTAAAGCCTAAATCAAAAATGTGTACGCCTCAGAATAATTCAATTTACTTTTTTGAACATGTAATTTTATAACTAATAAGTAAAGCTGCAAATTGTTTCTGTGTATCATGGTCGTAGAGTACAGATGTACTTACTGTCGTCGGCATTCACCTTGACTGCGAAACTCTTTCTCCAGTCCAGTCTATTATTAGCTTTCGAGTTGTGTACACGTTAAGTCACTGGGGCGTATTGCATATTGTTTTTGTGTTTATTTTATTTGTTGTACTGTATTGTTGATATTAATTTAATAATAAAGCATGGCAGACGTACGCAGGGGTAGAAAACGGCCATTTGCTGACAAAGTGAATAAATTCATAGATGAATTCCCGGATTTATTCTATGATAATGCTAAAATATAATTTGTAAAGTGTGCGATAAAGATTTGATGTGCTGAGATAAGCGTGATTGTGTACTTCACGTAAATAGTGTATACCATAAAAATAAAAAAAACGGCGTGTCTTCGACAACATACTTTATGTTTAATTTATTATTAATGCTGATTGCCTGTGATGTTCCGTTACACATACTCGATAAACAACCATTTCGAGAGTTCTGGAATAAATACAATGTTACCAAGTTGCACAACGTTATGTAACTATCTACCAACTGTACACGTAGACATGGTAAATAAGATGAAATGTGAATTAAAAAATTCACGGCTGTGGTTATCTGTTGATGAAACAAGAGATTGTAAAAAAAGATTCTATTTTAAATATTATAGTACGAGTACTGGACCTTCTTAAACCGACAGTTTCACTGTTACTAGACAGCAAAAAACTAAATCAGTGTACTAGCGAAACAATTACCAGGATGGTGCTGGAGACGTTAGAAAAATTTTAACTGTCAAAAAGTGAAGTATTGATGTTTGTGAATGATGGCGGCGTGACAATGCGTTCGGTAGGCCGTTCTTTGCAAGAACAAGGTTGTATGTTTATACATGTTACGTGTAAAGTGCATGCTTTACATCTTGTGGCAGAAACTATTCGAAAAGGTTTTCCAGAGGTGGATGCATTAATAGCAAGTACAAAAAAAGTGTTTCTTAAATCTCCTAAACGTCTCCGTGCATTTCATAGCAAGTGTCCCAGTATTCCTGAACCACCACAGCCGATCTTTACACGTTGGTTAACATGGTTGTAGGCAGCTTTTTATTATGCTGAATATTTCCAACAAAAAGAAGCTGTGATACTCAATCCAGATGAGGCTGCAGCTATTAAGGAAAAAATTCGAAGATATTTCCGTTGAAACAGCTTTAAAAAATATTGCGAAGAACTATAAACCATTACATGAAAGCATAAAAAGATTAGAAAACTGTGTGTTGTCGTTAGCGGAGTCACTGCAAATAGTGGACGAAGTAAATCTACTGATACACGCTATAGGTGACGCAACAAATGAGCGCGTTAAAGAAAAGTTCGCAAGTGTATTAAATAAAGACACCGGTTTTACCAAATTAAAACAAATATGTGATGGTGTAGCCCCAGATCCGTTAAGTGCGTTCAAAGACTATTTTACGTATTCGTGTATTACATCAGTAGATGTCGAACGGTCGTTTTCAAAATATAAGAATATATTTTCACCAAAGCGAACATCACTCATGGAGACAACCATAGAAACATACCTGATGCTGCAAAATGGCTACACATCTTCTCCAGTTTATGATAAGCAAGTTAGTTCATCAAGCTAGTTAAGAGGGTAAGTTTTACATACATTTTTATAAATTATAACAGTTTATTGTTTCTCGTATTAGTTAATTTCGCGTACGCCACTGTCCCACGGAACATTTTAATAAGAAATAAGTTATAGAACTAAATTCAATGCGATGCAAATTTTCTGTGATCGCGTACAATAATACATATTTTCTTTCACTTTTCTTTGCAGCTCCGTTGAGCTTCTGTATTATATGGCACTAAATTCCATAGATAGATAGATATTTATTGGTGTTATATACAAGAAAGTATTTACACAAGTCAAGTCAACAATAAAAATATATAAAAATAACAGAAATAGTAAAAAAGGTAAATTAATAATAAACACATAAATAAATAAATATAACAGTTAACAATAATATAAAATAGTTTCACATAAATCTCTATGCGACACGTCAAGTTGTACAACAAGTATTCATTAAAATTACAGATATAATGACGAACAAGAATAAATAATGATAAATTTCACACAGTTATACATGACACAGTGAAATACAAATATTCATTAAAATCATAAAATGCATTTTTAAGTAAATAATTTTTTTGTTTTAAATTTTATTTAAAACGATTATTATCTAGATTTTGAATAACATTCGGTAATACATTAAAAAATTGTATGGCATAATAACCTGTGCCGTTTCTAGTTTTGGATGGGCGTAGAAAGTTATGATTTAATTGTTTATTGTTTCTTGTCATATAGGCATGAATTAGGTCACGTTTCACGTATCTATCCTGATATTCCTTAATATAAAGAAAACAATGTAAAATGTAGGTGCAAGGCATTGTCAGTATTGACAGTTTCTTAAAAATATCCTTGCAGTCGTCTCTATAACCTAATCCTGCTATAACTCTTACAGCTTTTCTTTGCATAGAAAAAACATTGTTAGCGTGTACGGAATGTCCTCACACTAGAATCGCATATGAAAGGGCTGAGTGAATAAGTCCATGATATGCTGTTAATAATGTTGGTTGATACACTGTTAACAAGACTGCGTATTAAAAATATGTGACTGGACTCAGGATAAATTACGATCTAAATAGACCTCTACAAATTTTACGTTTTCAGAAAAATTAAAGTTCACTGTATGATGTCAGACTAAAAATCATTGATTTAGTTTTTTCATTATTTAATACTAGCTGGTTACTTAGAAACCAATCATCAATTATCGGTTCAGTATTATTAGCAATAGATAATACAGTGGTAAATGCTTGAATGTTGTAAATTAATGTAGTGTCGTCAGCGAACAAAGTAACACAGATGCACAGATGTACATTTTGGTAAATCAATTATCAAAATAAGGAACAGTATGGGACCTAATACTGAACCTTGAGGTTCATCAATATTTGTACCGATTAAATTTGATTTTAAATTGCGATATTCAACAAATTGGAATCTATCTTCAAGATAAGACTGTGCCAAAAGTCTACTATTTGTGGAAAATTTGTAAAAAAATAACTTATTTATCAAAATGTTATGAGACACACAGTCAACGGCTTTGCTCAAATCCAGAAACTGTACATACAAAAAATTCGCTTTCCTCGAAACCTTTGTTTATTATATCTATTAATGTATTAATGGCTAAAGTTGTGCTTTTTTTGCTCTAAAACCAAATTGGCAGTTATTAGAAAGATTACAATTTTCAAAATAAAACGAAATTTGTAATTTCAGTATAATTTCAAAAATTTTGGCAATTACTGGAATAATGACGATTGGCCTAAAATTAGCGGGATCATCAACCGAATTTTTTTTATGTAGAGGATTAACTGTTGACAATTTAAGAATCTTGGGAAAAACATTGTTTTTGATACACTGGTTGATTAATTTTATTACCGGAATAAGAATAATATGTTTCGAAGAATTTAAAATTTTAATATTCATGTCATAAGGATCGTTACTTTGTACATTTTTTAGATTATTAATTATATCAAGAACCTGTGTGTAGGATACTTCTGAAAAATCCAATTCCCCGTCTAAGGCACATAATATAATAAAATTTTTAAATAATGTTAGCTGTTGTTTTGTAAGGGTGGTAAAATATTTACTAGATCGGGAGGAGCAGTTTCGAAATAATTATTAAAATCGTCTGGTGAAACGAGTTCTGACTGTTGAAAAAGCGGTTTGTTTTTGTTAATTAAATTCCACATTACCTTTGAAGAATTATTGATTTTAGAAATATAATTATCATTAGCAGCTTTTCTAGCCTTGTCTAATTCAGATCTATAAGTTCTTTTTTATCTGCTAATAATACTTTCAAATCATTCGAAGGAGAAGTTCTGTACACATCCTGTAAAAAGTGAAGTGAATCCCTCATCTGCCTTAAACTAACTGAAAACCAATTTATTTCTGTTTTATTAATATTGCTTATGATTTTATAGGAAAAGTAACATCCAAAACTAATGTGATCTTAAAAATGAAAAGCTCAAATTTAATGTCGACATTTAAATCTGAATTATCAATAAAATGCATGGTATGATTGGTGGTATAATGATACTTAATTAATATATTTATACAAATTGATAGTATAGGTAAACCTAAATAGGATAAACTAATTACTGCCTGTTTCCTAATTTTATCAGGAATTTAGATACAAACTTATAAATCACGTAGAATGTGTAAGAGTAGTATTGTACTAAATCATAAGTATAAGAGTAGCAGGGGCGGTCGGTCCATGGAAGCAAGGGAAGCAGTGCTTCCCTTGGGATTATTAAAAGACAAACACATAATTAGAACCTAATTATTATTTATCACATATATTAATCATTATAATTTACTTTTATCCAATTTCAATAGACACGGCCCTGCATTTCAACAGCTGAGATAATGTTGCACGATAAAACCGTAACGATGACGCACTCGATTGATCGAGCCAACACGAACTCGCGCGACTTCGATATAAGTGATATAAGCAACTTCTTGAAATGCATCCCATCCCCACTTCATAATCTTTATATCTGAGATAGCATAGTAATGCGTCTTGTTTTATAGATTTTAACATCGATTTTAATATTATACTTAATATTAATCTTCCTAGTAATATTCTCAGCTTTTGTGCTATATTTGTAAAAACTTTTTTGGTGTTTCTAAACCTGTGGTGTGGCGACAAATGATTTTTAAAACGTTGAACATTAGTGCGCGTATAAGCAGTTTTAGAATTGCTTATTTAATATGGAAGCTGGTCATAGCACTGTGGAAAATATTAGTTGCGTTTGTCTGGTGTGCAATTTGTTGAAAAAGGGATTTTCAATATATTCGTTTCAAGATAAACTGGATATTATTAGAAACGGGAGACTAACACCTGATTTAAAACTTTTAAAAACGAAAGATAAATCATGCTATAGGTACTTTAATATTGAAATGTACAGTGCTAATCAGTGGTTAACGGGTTGTGAAAATTTGTGTAAATTGTTTTGTTGGCCATGTGTATTTTTCACAAATGAAAAAGGTGTTTGGAATAAAAATGGCTTTTCAGATTTAAGCAACATTCACAAAGTGACAAAGAGGCATGGAAAGTGTAAAACTCATTTGCGAGCGGTTCTAAAAAAAAAACATTTGGAAAATCACGAATTGAGCATTCATTAGATCAGCAGTTGAAAGAAAGTGACCATAAGCATGAACTTGTGAAAAAAAAATCGAGAAGTGTTAAAAAGACTTATTGACATTGTTTGTTTTCTCGGCGAAAATGAACTTAGTTTTAGAGGTCGTACTGAATCTCGGAGCGTTGCTAATAGGGGCAATTTCATCAATTTAGTTGATTTATTAGCAAAATACGATACAATTTTAAGTAACCATTTGGAACACTCCACGGTATTTCGCGGTACATCAAATCATATTCAAAATGATTTGATTCAATCGATAAGCAATACTGTTTAAAAAAAATTTTAGTGATATACAATTTTTAGAATTGTGTAATTTTAATAAACTTAAAAATAAACAGTTTCTACAAAACGTACCTCAGTCATTGAGTGATAACTACGGAAATTTTTTTGATATAGTTGGATTACGATTGGAACTTTCAGTTATTTATGCTACAGAAGATTATTAGTCAGAAACATAACGCCAACGAACTGATTATCTTTATAAAAGAAAATAGTTTGGATCAGGCCTACTCTGAAGTGTTGAAATTGTGTAAGTTAGTGTTGACGATACCTGCAACTAGTGCTTCGGTTGAACGCAGTTTTTCGACCTTAAAAAAGAATAAAAACTTTTTCAAGAAATTCAACCAGTGAAGAGCGGCTTTAAAAATTGCCCCTGTTGACAATAGAAAGGGACTTTGTGAAGGAGATGACTCAAAATTTAAACTTTTACGACGAAGTTATTTCCGACTTCGCAAAAAAAGGAGAGGCGGATTAAACTACATTATAAATAGGCAGGTTTGTGTATGTTAACTACTTAACTAGCCGGCTCGATTTATAGTTGGCTAGAGAGTGCACGATGGCAAGTGTGACTGCACAAACTCTCTATTTCGCTGCGGGTTCGATCCCCGCCACTGGCACTGGCAATGTCGGTGAGTATGGTTGTGTGTCTGCGTTTTTTTCATAAGTGTAACCCTCGCCCGTGCAACTTCGGCTTTGGAATCGGGGGTTGTCTAATTTTTGTGGTGTTTTTATGTTTTATGTTTATTGAGGAGTGGCGGTCCTACAAGTGTACTTTTTTTCTAGATATCATAACTTTGCGGCTTTCGACTTTTGCTTTAAAATGATTATACCGAAGCCAACGCCCCTTTTCTTAAAAAAAATTTTGCCTCGCTTCGCTCGGGGCTTCGCATTACCCATCACCCTATATCACAAACTGCTTCCCCTGTATCAAAATTCACCGCACGCCCCTGAAGAGTTGTACTAAATAAAGAAGTAAATAATTATTTAAATTAAACTGAATTATTATTAAACTAACATTAAGTTTATTCGTCATCTGAAACCTCCCAATCACTTTTTGGATCTGGTAGAACTGCTGCTGCTGTTGTGAATGCATTTCTATAGTATTTCTGCCCAACTTATTTTTCTTGCATGTGTACATTAATATGTAATACGAGATACTTTTGCGTTAGTTGATTTACGAGTGGAAGACTACATTACCTTTTTTGCACCCACAAGAAGGGAATGTTATTATTTCTTCCAGGAATGAAGGCAGTGTTGTCAAAATAGGCAAAACATCTTCTTTTTCTATAAAATGTCAACCTAAATATCTGCAAGCCTTCACTTAAATTTAATTAATCAAACATAAAAAAATAATGTACTCACAAATCGGAATTTCTTAGTAGGTACTGTTTCAAATTTCTTTCACAATAAAACAATGATCTACACTGAACACAAAATCTAACACGCACAATATTTTCGTTTCTCTTTTACGGCGCTTTACTAAAATCTAAACAGTGGCGTTACTTCCTCACACCGTCTTTGGACATTAAGCCACTGTCATATAAATTCATTTAAAAAAATATTTAATCAAAGGTTGGTTTTTTTAACAAATGTTTTTGCCTATTTAAAAAATGCCGCACACCTAAAAAATATTAACTTGAAAATTAAACTTAACTGTTAAATATTTTGAAGTGTCAAAATACTCTCTGAATCCGTTCTCAAAATTAAAAGAATATTTATTTATTAATAGATTACCTTTTGTATCAGTGTCAAAAAAATACAAAACTAGTGCGAAATATTTTTGAATACGCAAAAACGTTTTTTCAAAAACTAACCTCTGATTAATCGTTTTGGCGCGGAGGTTTATTTAACTTTTTTTTTAATATGTATAGGATAGTGTCCTAATATCCAAGGAAGGTGCGAGGAAACATTCAGGATGCCAAAAATGAATAGTCCTAGAGTGGGTTGGAATCTTTGATGTGAAGATATTACTGACGTAATTTTCCACGAAACACCAAAACACTATATACTACACTCGACACGCGTTTCGCAAATCAAGTTGGCACCATCTGGAGATGATTAAAACTAAACTTATGCTAACAATCTACATTATTTATAGGTAAACTATTGTCACGGAGCCACTAACCAATAAAGCGAGATATTTAAGATAGGCCCTCTGTCACTATTCATACTATCTTCACACTCTGATTTCCAAGCTTGTTATTTTCCTAATTAATCTTAAATTGCTAATATTTATTTTATGTTGTTCTCAAACACATGTTGGGCAACACTAGACTTATCTGTTCTACCATATTTGAAATAGGTCACATGCTCTTTGCATCTAGTTTGAATTGATCGTCTGGTCTGTCCAACATGTTTTTGATTACAGCTAATTTCGTAAATCCCCGACTTTTCGTTTGTTCAAATTTTGTTTTTTGGATTGTCAAGTTGTTGTAGTTTGTTTCCCGATGAGGGAACCACTGTCATGCCTACATCTTTAAAAATCTTACCAATACCACGGGTGAATCGAAGATTGAATAGAATCTATACAAATTTCGGATTTTCTCTTTCATTTTGAATGGTTGAGGAATTTCGAGGCGAATCTTTAAATTTTCGTTTCCTAATTATTTTATCAGTTAAACTTACAGAATATTCATTACTCGCAGCTATATCCTTAATCAATGTTTTTTCTTTTTCAAACCTCTCCTTATTTAGGGGGAAGCTTAATAGACGATGGATTAGAAAATTAAAACTCGCCATTTTGTGTTAAGCACAATGGTGAGAGTCCTTAGGGTACTGGTATCTTTTCTGTAGGGTAGACCGGGGACAGTTGTACCATTTTTTACTTATTGCATCCTACAAACTATTGCATGATGTTTACCAAAAACAGTTTTGACATATTTAGATACAGTATATCTTTCCCCATAAAATATAATTTAGTAAAAGTTTCTAGTGCAATCATAAAAGAAGTTATTAGGTTTCATTCAAAATATTGCAAAATGGTACAACCGTCCCAACCTTCGATACGATTGTACCAGTATATGGGGACAATTGTAACACATTTCAATAGTTGCAAAAATATCGTTTATTTTTGAGATTACGTTTAGGCGCTTCAAAAAAAATACATAAAATAATATTTAAACAAAGTCAACAAACCCTGTAAAACCGAAAGAAATGATATAATATTATTTGGCAAAAATAAGAAAAAGTTCCTGTAAAACCTGTCACAACAAATAATAATATACTTTGATAAATTAAAAAACCTAGCTTGTTTCATAATCAAAATCACTCAGATTGACAGTTATGGCACACATACAAATCTTCCTGTTTCGTACATTCTACATGGGACCAAAGTTTGCATTCGAGGCACTGAACCCATTGTTCTCCTGGTTTGCTTAAACTATATGGTTCTAAACATACTAAACAAAAATATTCGTTTTCTTCCTCACTTGAATCTGGCGGTTCTGCCATTGTCGACTTCTTAACGGTTGTGGCCTTCTTTTTGCTTTCCCTTAGATTTTGACCCAAAGTTTTTCTTAACTCTTTTTGTTTTTCTTCATACTCGATCCTAATTCTTTCTTTTTCTGGCGTGTCTGTGTAGATGGTAGAGTGTCTTTTCTTATTTTTTTTCTCTTTCTGTTTCCTGAGTGGAGCTTTAAGAAAAGGACGGACGCTTTCAGGAGAAAATGTATGGCTGGAGGTTGTAGAAGGTTGAACGACGATTGTAGATGATTGATCTCTGCTTGTGGATGGTTGTGCAGTGTTTGTGGAAGGTTGAACGACGATTGTGGATGGTTGATCTCTGCTTGTGGTTGGTTCTGCAGTGCTTGTCGAAGGATGAGCGTCAATTGTGGATGGTTGAAGCGAGCCTGTAGGTGGTGTATTTGGGGGAGGCATTAGTCTATCTGTAATTGATGATGGGGCGAAATCTAATTGTGTAAAAATATCCCTATTGAATGGAAATATACCAGTACATCTAAAACCAGCCTATATATTTGTTTGAGTAAGTGCAAGAGGTAATGCTATTTTTAATATGCCTGGAATATCATAGATTGACATCATTTTGAAGGATTATTTCTCATCCAACTATCACAAGCAGAGTTAACGGCTTTCTTTAAGGGGCCATATACAGCACGATCTAAAGGTTGTAATTTGTGGAAACAATGCGGCGGGAATGACAAAACCACAATATCGTTCTCTTTGCAGAAGTCCAGTGCTGATATAGATATATGTGACGAGTAATTGTCGAGTAATAATAAAACTTTCTGATTGAGAGAACAATTCGTACATTTCTGAAAATGTTTCAAAAAAAATGATATACTCTTCCTCCTGCATCCACCCACTAGTGTTGCCCGCTCCAATACATCCCACGGGACCATCTCTGACAAACTGATCTTGGTATCTGAGGCGCGGAAAAATGAACATATGTGGCGTAGAATTGCCAATAGCGTTAACTGCTATTGTTACAGTAACGAGTATTCGACGTTCAGCTGACGTTAAAGCGCCGACCTGTTTCATTCCTCTTTTTGCAACAATTCTGTCTGGTTTTTGTACTGTTGTGATACCTGTTTCATCTAGGTTATAAATGTCTTTGGCTTCGAAATGTTCCCTATCCATGACTAGCTAAATTATCAAAAAACATATTAACGTTGGTGGTGTTAAAGCTTGTAGCTCTAGAGAGACTGGTGGGCTGGGCACATCTTATCGATAATTGCTTATTTCCCTTCATAAACGATGAAAACCAATCTTTGCTTGCCAAGCCATTTTTATCCCATTGAACTGGTCTCTTCACATCGTATTTTTTGGTCAATTAATTCGTATGCCAGTTTTCGTATTTGTTTTGGGGAGCAACCATTTATACATCTGAGCAGCTTTTATGATGTAGTCCGCCATTAAAGTTTCTTGTTTTTTTGGTGAAAATTCGATTACAACTATTGTACCCCATGGAAACAATAGCTTTTGAGTGATCAGTGTTTGCAGCTTCTCTCTTCCATTTATATCTTATTAAAGATGCATGTGACAGTCCATACTCCTTAGCAGCAGCACGAATGGACAAATGGCGAGTGACAATTTGATCATAGGCTCGTTCATATAGAGAAGTGTCTTTCGATGATCTATCTGTTTTGTGTATTCTTGTTCTAGGCATTCTACAAAGAAAAGAAATAATGTTGCAATACATATTAGTCATTTTAAAATAATCGATTAATTATTATCAATGTGTTTCAACCGCCCTCTTAAGGACAATTGTACCGTTACAATCGTCCCCTGTATGCAATGGTACAATCGTCCCCGTGCGTATTTTTTCCAATCTCGGCTCTTTTTTTCTATTACATTGTAAGATAAAATAAGTAGCGGTATGCAAATTGTAAAGAGGAACAATCACTTAAATAGATGCCATTTAAGAGAATCAACTAATCTACTCTGAAATCCTCAAATCTAAGATTATTGAAATGTAAACAAACTTACTTTAGGCTCGCAAAATCTCACTATCACCATAAGACGTTACCGTTCGTTCGCAAGATCAACACTTTATTAACTCACAGGTGCTAAATATTCAGACGAGTCTTCCATAGTTGCCACATCTGCATATTGTTTATAACTAGGCAGAAAACGGAACTAGTACAATTGTCCCGTGGTACAATTATTAATACATCTAAAAATTGTAGTTGTCCACGGTTTTCAATTTCATATGTGAATTTAACTGATGCAAAATGACTGTTTAATTTAGACACAAAATTGTCAATATTATCGACTTTTGTATCAAAGACTGCAAAAATATCATCCTCATATCTAAGGCAAACTCTGGGGAAATACTCGAATTCTTCTTTTGCTTCCGTCTCGAATCTATTCATAAAATAACTGGCAATAAATGGTGACAAAGAGTTACCCATCGCTGTTCCTTCATGTTGTTTGAAGAAATTATCATTGAATTGAAAACAATTTTGTTTCATATAAAGTTTAGTGAGTTGAAGATATTCTTTCACTACATCTTGACTGAGATTGTTAAATTCGAGTAGATACTTAAGGTAGTCCAAGGTCTGTGGTATCGGAACACTTGGAAACAATGAACAAACGCCAAAGGAGATTTCACCTTCTTGCAACTGAATATTTTTCACCTTAATAATGAAATCATCTCCATATAATACCAACTTAATTGGCGAAACGCGCATTGAGTGCAGTATATAGTGTTTTGGTGTTTCGTAGAAAACTACGTCAGTGTTCACAAATGAATAATTATAGATAATAAGTGATATTACTCTTTCCATACTAAGAGTTTCTTCTTTTCTTTTTCATATTATGAATGAATGATTTATTATATTATCTCTATTCAGAACTTGGAACAAAAAATATACATAATATAATCCCTTCTATAACAAGTAACAGCTATGAGAAAAAGTAAAATGCCAGATGTATTGTTGTAGTGGAATCGCTATACGACTTTGAACAGACGACATAAAACTTGCATCGCATTGAATTACGAACTTATACAACTATAACTTATTTATTATATATAAAATTCAGCTTGTGACAACGTAACATCCACAGCTCTCTTTTATGCAAACTTTGAGCACCATCAAATGCTCTATTTTTGGGATATGTGGCCCTAAACTAGGACTCGTAGATTTTTTGATAATACAAGGTTAGCCACGAATGGTACATACTGCAGCAATAAAGGCACAAGAAGTTCTTAATAAAAAATAATCTTTTTGCTAATTGATAGTTTTTACAAAAACTTATCATAGATAAGTATAACATATATCTTTTTAAACAATTATTTTCCTGGCTATTTGTCAAAAACGCTGAAATTTGGATTATAAAAAAAGGTAAAATGCATATTATGTTCACCACTACTGACTCAATAAAGTTATTTTTAATTCTAACTACTCTGTTCAGTAAAACCAAAAATAAAACAAAAGTACTCACTAGTTGAACAATCACTTCAAACGTTTAAAACATCCACAAACACGTATTTCTACATCTTTGCGTCATCAGTATGACCTTTAGAAAGCCTTGAAAGTAACTGTGAATCTTACTAAATCCTAATCTAATAAATGTTAATGGCTTCTGAGAACAGAACAATTGAAACTCTGTCCAGTAAAACCAAAAATAAATAAAACAAAGTTACTCACCAGCTTGAACAATCACTTTAAAACTTTAAAACATCCACAGACACGTGTTTTTACATCTTTGCGTCATCAGTTTGGTTCTTTTTTTATAATCCAAGTTTCAGCGTTTTGGCAAAAAGCCGGAAAAATAATTGTTTAAAAAGATATATGTTGTACTTATCTATGATAAGTTATGTAAAAGTTAGAAAATAATAATAAGCAAAAAAATTGTTTAGCGTCATTATATTTCTTTTCATATTTAAACTTTTACCAAGGAATGGATACCTAATTTGTTTTAAAAAATAATCTTTATGAAATTGACTTTATCTTTTATTTCTATAAATATTTTGAAACAGCTTACAAGTTTTCGAAAAAAAATTCACTCATACATATGTAATTCGAAATGCATAGTCAGACTACTTTATTTAGTTCCATGTATATGAATACATAATGCATCTTTCTTTAAAACCACAAGCTTTATAAGAAAAGAAACCGTTGATATAAGGAACTGTCCAGTTTCTGACATACTTTTTTTGATCATGTCAATAAAGGACTGTTAGGAAAAGTAATTAATCAATACTTTAAAACACTAATTTATTGCAGAATTTATCAAAATAACTCCGTCATCCCAGATAATCCTGAATAAATCGGATTAAATAGTAAAATTCATTGCATTTTACAACAAACAAAAATATTGACAATACATTATTTAAAAGTTTAATCATATACTAGAAACTTTTTTTTTAAAAAAAGACTGGAAGACCTTGTACAATTTCTCGAGGGACGCATGATTTATATCCAGAGAATGGAAATCAGAAAACCAACAGACCAACAAACATGTAAAAACTAGGTCATTCTTAAATTATGTATTAAAAGGTGGAAATATTTCGCTAAATACCTGGATAATATGACGTCTCTTTTGTATATAATATATAAAAGTTTTTTTACATCGACCGTAATTATACACGATGTCCCTAAATTGAACCGACAAACTGTAACGACATGACTCTATAAAAAAAAAATAGAAATACTGGGAAAATTTTACTAATACTGTCTTTCCGAGAAATGCGTCCCTTTTACGTTAATATTTGAAAACATTTAAACCTTAGTTCCTCTGGAACCGCTAAATACTGCTGTAAATTTGCAGCTTACAACACATGTGCTTTTTTAGTTTTTTCAGAAAGACAAATATACAAATTCTAAATTAGTTAGTATTGGGTTGGTGTAGTAGTAATTGTAGGGCAGTTGTCAGAAAGTATCTACTAAAACTACAAAAAATTTCTACACCAACGATAATAATAAAAACAAAGCGGCTTCGTGTGGCATATTGAAGTTCCTCACATCAACTGTAGGGCCTGCCGTCAGGGGCCGCAATCGCTCATGCACATACTTTCTGCATGCCACATATACGCAAATTTGGCCTACATCCACCGACATACTGTGGCGTTACGAAAGCTATATTACCATCAAAGACACTAGTATGGAGTAGACCAGCGCTACCTTAAGTCCTCGGAGATATTAAGTTCGTTGTCGAGAATGAGAACTGCCGGATTTACTGGAACTACTCATTCCCGACGGTCAGACTAATCCAAGCCTAACAGAGTGCCCCTCGATCATGAAACCAAGGTGATGTATGTCATCAAACTTTCGGCCCCTACCGAGAAAACATCACCTTGAAGGAAGAGGAAAGGCGGATCAAATATCGCGATCTCCAGTACTAGCTTCAAGTGCTGTAACCAGACTACTCGGTCAAAATGGTCGTCCTAATAATTGGTGTACTCGGAGGGATAAAGCCTACGCTGCGCTGCTATTGGAATTAAAGGCCATATCGGTCTGTCAGAAATCAGAAGCATGGCTGGCACGTCAAATGTAGAAGGCGGTCATCCTAGGTTCTATCCGTCTGCTTAAGGCACATGATTCTGGAATCTACAGTCACTGGGTGTGGGGAATGGATGTAGATAAATTGTTGGCGTTCTTCTTGAGAGGTTTAGAGGCCACAGGAGGAATGTTCATCGTCCAGCAACCAGAATAAAATTGAAACATAGTTTTAAAGAAGAAATTTTAAGTCTAGACCATGGCTACTTTACTTGACCTTAACTTATGTATTTAAATATACACAAAAAACTTTTTAAATTAACGTTTGATTTATATTGACTATCAAATTTAAATTAGCAATGGTATAACTATTACAAGAAAAAAACTAATAATATAAAAAAAATATTAAAGCTAAAAAATCTGTATGAAATTTAAAAAAAGAGAAGAAAAAAGTAAAATTTAAATGTAAAAAAAAAACTTAAATCTAAGTGTACCTATCTGAAATTACAAGTATTACTAGACAAAAGTAATGTGTCCCAATTTGAGGTTGCTTCTTGAGTTTGGAATAAAACGCATGATTAGATCGTACGATATTTTTATTTTAAGATAAAGTACAACAATGGCGGTTAATAATGGAAAATAACATCGGACAAGTGACCTCCTCTGGATCTTTGGCAGAATATCAATTTTTTTGGTAAAATTTTCGATAACTTTTTCGTATAATTGCGGCGATATTTCTACGATAGCAGCGATAATGTCATGCCGAAGTTCCTGAATCGTTTGATAATTATCAGCGTAAACTTTTCCCATTAAGAAACCCCATAGGAAAAAGTCTAAGGGCGTTAGATCGAAAGACCTAGGCGGCCAGTTAATGTTTCCTCTTCGTGAAATTATTCGATCTTCAAATCGCTTCCGCAAAGGATCAAGTGTTTAATTCGCTATATGTGTAGTGGCACCGTCCTGTTGAAACCACAGCTGAATGTCTATATCATCCAATTCCTACCATAAAAAAGTTTCGAATCATCGATCTGTAGGTACCTATTTCCCATTAAGAAACCCCATAGGAAAAGTCTAAGGGCGGTAGATCGAAAGACCTAGGCGGCCAGTTAATGTTTCCTCTTCGTGAAATTATTCGATCCTCAAATCGCTCCCGCAAAGGATCAAATGTTTAATTTGCTATATGTGTAGTGGCACCGATCTGTTGAAACCACAGCTGAACGTCTATATCATCCAATTCCTCGCATAAAAAGTTTCAAATCATCGATCTGTAGGTACCGATTTTCCGTTACAGTTACTACATTGCCAACTTCATTTTGGAAATAATACTGGTCAATAACACCTCTAGCTCAAAAACCACACTAAACAGTGACCAGCTGGGGATGAAGTGGCTTTTCCAATATTACTCGCAGATTTTTCTCACCCCATAATCTGCAGTTTTGTTTGTTAACATATCGCCCAAGATGAAAATGCGCTTCATCACTGAAGATAATTTTTGTGAAAAAATCCTCATTTCCTTCGTTTTCTTGCAAGACACAATTACTAAACGTACGCCGCTACTGATGATCGATTGGCTTCAAGTCTTGTGATTCCTGTATTTTGTCGGCCTTCAAATTAAGATCTTTAGTTAAAATTTTATGCAAAGTCGTTTTTTTAATGTGCAGTTGCTGTGCTCGATGAAGAATTGATGTTTTTGGAGTTTCCACAACACTTTCACTAACAGCAGCAATGCTTTCTGGAGAACGACTACTACGATGGTAAACACGCTTTTTTCATTCTGTACTGTACCAGTTTCCTCTCATTATTAACTTTGCAATAGCAGTTTTGGATGGAGCATTGTTTGTTCCAAATTCAGTACGGCATTTTCTAATCTTTTCCGCGATACTCTTCCCATATTTTTAATAGATTTTCATTGAAAACAGGCGTTGTTGCAGCGTATATCGTTCCATAACTAAACAATGCGATGCTTTTACTTCACAAATGTCAAATGCAACACGACAGATAACTATGAACACTGTAAATGGCGAGTATCAAAAAAGTAACCTTAAATTTGGACACCAGTGAATTTCTTTATAACGATTCATTTGATCTATGCAAGAAATATAGCATATATTACAACAATTTATTATGATGTGTAGTAGGGTGGAGGGAAAAACTTTTTTTTCCAATCACGGGAATGTGTAGTGAAAAAAAGTTGTCTGACCTTATTTACTGCAGGAATTTTAAATCGCAGCTTTATCAGACATTTTTTTCTGTCGCCGGAGTGACCTTGAAAATGGATTTTCTTATTTTTTTGTTTTTTGCGAACCGGGTAGTGTGTAAATTTTTGTATTATTTCTTATAAATTAATGTCTAAAAGTGCAGTGCTATCGGACAATGTCTTCTGCCGCCGCAATAGCCTTAAACATTTAACTTTCCCTTAAGCCAACATTCTGTTATGCATTTGTATTGTTTGGTGCAACTTTTCGCTGATTTCCTATTGAAATCACCCAGAACCCATTGCGAGGAAGTGGTTGCACGTTGCACCCATGCCCTGCCCTACTACCCTCTATTATTTATTTATTTATTTATTTATTTATTTATTTATTTATTTATTTATTTATTTATTTATTTATTTATTTATTTAGATACATCATCCAACAGTCGTAAGACCAATTACAGAATGAGAACAATACATATTTACAGAGAAGGAAGAGATAGAAGAAAAAAATGTAAGATACTAGTGACAATAATATAATACAAATAGTACAACACAGGTAAAAACTACAAAACTACAAAATGTATACAACATAATAATAATAATGCAATACAATAGTACAGCACAGGTAAAAATTACAGAGTGTTATGTATTATGAAATATTTATGCGGTCTTATAGTGCGACTTCGTTTCAAACTGTGGAATTCTATTTCTGTGTTGAATCCTATTTCGGATGAAGCCATCTCTGGATTTTTGACCACATACAGCAGATGAAGCCTCAGACACAAGCTTGACGCATCTCTCGACTGCTTGTGTGTGACAAGGAAACTTTGGTATGTCTAAAATTGGGACCGGTTCCTGAATCTGTTGTTCTAAATCTCTGCCTGGTGGGAATTTCCCACTATTAATTTTGAGGCAGGGGATTATATGGATCTTATCAACTGGCAGGAATGTCCGATCACGGAACCACCATTCATGTTTAAATTTTCAAATGAAGATTTAGAACAACAGATTCAGGAACTGGTCCCAATTTTAGACATACCAAAGTTTCCTTGTCACACACAAGCAGTCGAGAGATGCGTCAAGCTTGTGTCTGAGGCTTCATCTGCTGTGTGTGGTCAAAAATCCAGAGATGGAATCATCCGAAATAGGATTCAACACAGAAATAGAATTCCACAGTTTGAAACGAAGTCACACTATAAGACCGCATAAATATTTCATAATACATAACACTCTGTAATTTTTACTTGTGCGTACTATTGTATTGCATTATTATTATTATGTTGTATACATTTTGTAGTTTTGTAGTTTTTACCTGTGTTGTACTATTTGTATTATATTATTGTCACTAGTATCTTACATTTTTTTCTTCTATCTCTTCCTTCTGTGTAAATATGTATTGTTCTCATTCTGTAATTGGTCTTACGACTGTTGGATGATGTATCTAAATAAATAAATAAATAAATAAATAAATAAATAAATAAATAAATAAATAAATAAATAAATAAATAAATAAATAAATAAATAAATAAATAAATAAATAAATAAATAAATAAATAAATAAATAAATAAATAAATAAATAAATAAATAAATAAATAAATAAATAAATAAATAAATAAATAAATAAATAAATAAATAAATAAATAAATAAATAAATAAATAAATAAATAAATAAATAAATAAATAAATAAATAAATAAATAAATAAATAAATAAATAAATAAATAAATAAATAAATAAATAAATAAATAAATAAATAAATAAATAAATAAATAAATAAATAAATAAATAAATAAATAAATAAATAAATAAATAAATAAATAAATAAATAAATAAATAAATAAATAAATAAATAAATAAATAAATAAATAAATAAATAAATAAATAAATAAATAAATAAATAAATAAATAAATAAATAAATAAATAAATAAATAAATAAATAAATAAATAAATAAATAAATAAATAAATAAATAAATAAATAAATAAATAAATAAATAAATAAATAAATAAATAAATAAATAAATAAATAAATAAATAAATAAATAAATAAATAAATAAATAAATAAATAAATAAATAAATAAATAAATAAATAAATAAATAAATAAATAAATAAATAAATAAATAAATAAATAAATAAATAAATAAATAAATAAATAAATAAATAAATAAATAAATAAATAAATAAATAAATAAATAAATAAATAAATAAATAAATAAATAAATAAATAAATAAATAAATAAATAAATAAATAAATAAATAAATAAATAAATAAATAAATAAATAAATAAATAAATAAATAAATAAATAAATAAATAAATAAATAAATAAATAAATAAATAAATAAATAAATAAATAAATAAATAAATAAATAAATAAATAAATAAATAAATAAATAAATAAATAAATAAATAAATAAATAAATAAATAAATAAATAAATAAATAAATAAATAAATAAATAAATAAATAAATAAATAAATAAATAAATAAATAAATAAATAAATAAATAAATAAATAAATAAATAAATAAATAAATAAATAAATAAATAAATAAATAAATAAATAAATAAATAAATAAATAAATAAATAAATAAATAAATAAATAAATAAATAAATAAATAAATAAATAAATAAATAAATAAATAAATAAATAAATAAATAAATAAATAAATAAATAAATAAATAAATAAATAAATAAATAAATAAATAAATAAATAAATAAATAAATAAATAAATAAATAAATAAATAAATAAATAAATAAATAAATAAATAAATAAATAAATAAATAAATAAATAAATAAATAAATAAATAAATAAATAAATAAATAAATAAATAAATAAATAAATAAATAAATAAATAAATAAATAAATAAATAAATAAATAAATAAATAAATAAATAAATAAATAAATAAATAAATAAATAAATAAATAAATAAATAAATAAATAAATAAATAAATAAATAAATAAATAAATAAATAAATAAATAAATAAATAAATAAATAAATAAATAAATAAATAAATAAATAAATAAATAAATAAATAAATAAATAAATAAATAAATAAATAAATAAATAAATAAATAAATAAATAAATAAATAAATAAATAAATAAATAAATAAATAAATAAATAAATAAATAAATAAATAAATAAATAAATAAATAAATAAATAAATAAATAAATAAATAAATAAATAAATAAATAAATAAATAAATAAATAAATAAATAAATAAATAAATAAATAAATAAATAAATAAATAAATAAATAAATAAATAAATAAATAAATAAATAAATAAATAAATAAATAAATAAATAAATAAATAAATAAATAAATAAATAAATAAATAAATAAATAAATAAATAAATAAATAAATAAATAAATAAATAAATAAATAAATAAATAAATAAATAAATAAATAAATAAATAAATAAATAAATAAATAAATAAATAAATAAATAAATAAATAAATAAATAAATAAATAAATAAATAAATAAATAAATAAATAAATAAATAAATAAATAAATAAATAAATAAATAAATAAATAAATAAATAAATAAATAAATAAATAAATAAATAAATAAATAAATAAATAAATAAATAAATAAATAAATAAATAAATAAATAAATAAATAAATAAATAAATAAATAAATAAATAAATAAATAAATAAATAAATAAATAAATAAATAAATAAATAAATAAATAAATAAATAAATAAATAAATAAATAAATAAATAAATAAATAAATAAATAAATAAATAAATAAATAAATAAATAAATAAATAAATAAATAAATAAATAAATAAATAAATAAATAAATAAATAAATAAATAAATAAATAAATAAATAAATAAATAAATAAATAAATAAATAAATAAATAAATAAATAAATAAATAAATAAATAAATAAATAAATAAATAAATAAATAAATAAATAAATAAATAAATAAATAAATAAATAAATAAATAAATAAATAAATAAATAAATAAATAAATAAATAAATAAATAAATAAATAAATAAATAAATAAATAAATAAATAAATAAATAAATAAATAAATAAATAAATAAATAAATAAATAAATAAATAAATAAATAAATAAATAAATAAATAAATAAATAAATAAATAAATAAATAAATAAATAAATAAATAAATAAATAAATAAATAAATAAATAAATAAATAAATAAATAAATAAATAAATAAATAATGGAGGGTAGTAGGGCAGGGCATGGGTGCAACGTTCAACCACTTCCTCGCAATGGGTTCTGGGTGATTTCAATAGGAATTCAGCGAAAAGTTGCACCAAACGATACAAATGCATAACAGAATGTTGGCTTAAGGGAAAGTTAAATGTTTAAGGCTATTGCGGCGGCAGAAGACATTGTCCGATAGCACTGCACTTTTAGACATTAATTTATAAGAAATAGTACAAAAATTTACACACTACCCGGTTCGCAAAAAACAAAAAATAAGAAAATCCATTTTCAAGGTCACTGCGGCGACAGAAAAAAATGTCTGATAAAGCTGCGCTTTAAGATTCCTGCAGTAAATAAGGTCAGACAACTTTTTTTCATTACCCATTCCCGTGATTGGAAAAAAAGTTTTTTCACTCCACCCTAATGTGTAGTACCAGTGTCTCGTAGGTTTTATTCATGATGTAATGATTAATACTAATATTTGTGTACAATAATTTTAACGCACAATATGATTTTTTACTTATTGCGTCACGTGATCAGTAGATACTAGATTTTCATCAATTATTAAAGCCGGGTTTTTAATTTTACTCATTATATTTACATGCACATTATATATTTTGAGTAGTAAGATTTGTTTAATAGATCCTGTAACTTTTTTTTGATAAAAAGCAAATTGTAGCACATTTTGTAGCATTTAATTTAGAATTATTCATTTCTGCATAGTTTGCAATATAGTTCAAATCGTCATTAATATTCTTTGAAGCAGTTTTCATATATTCTACATTAAAACTATGTAATAGTTGTGTCATCAGAAAAGGCATGAGTTTTTATTAATTGAACAAAACTATAGGTCAGCTGTTTACAAGGTGGGCAAATTTCGATGTTTGTATAGGGTAACGCGGTAACTCTAAGAGATACAAAAAAAATGGAACACATACTCTCGATCTCTTTTTTTGAGACATATTCACTGGCGAAAACAAAATTTTGTCTTCGTCTCTTGTTTTCGAGTTATGAACAAAAGTTTGATTTTTCGACTTTTAGACACATGTCAATATCTTAGTTGTTTGTAAAGTTTAGAAAAAACAACTTTTACACACTTCAGGCACCTTTCTCTTTATAATACAGTGGCGCCGAGAAATTTAAAGAAAGTGCAATTTCGAGTTATGGCATAAAGTTGTAATTTTTAAATGGGAATCATAGTTGGCTATAGTTTAAGTAAAAAAGGAAATTTTTTTCTCTTACAAACTATATATCATATGTGGGGTCGCTTTTGATGTGTAAGTATGTAATAGCGAAAATAATCTTTTAATAGATTTCTTTTTGCGTTTCTTTATATTTATTCCAAGTAGACGTGTGTCATCTATAATAGTGTTTATCCGTTTGTCAGTAAATTGTATATTAATAATTTTGTTTCCGGCATAATTACGCCTCACTGAATCGTAAAAGTGAAGATGTCTTACGAAAATTACGAGAAATATGATATGCTAGAATGCTTTATTCAAAGTAATAACAATTGCGATTGCATCCAAAATATATATCAATCGCTATCCAGAAAGAAGACAACCTAATAAAGCTATTTTTAAGAGGATAAAAGGAAATTTCGTTAATTCTGGGTCCTTCAACAAGCCAAGACCAAAAAATTAGAACATTGAAGGTGTTGAAGAAACTTCTATAACTGTAATTGGAATGGCTGTTGCAAAACCTTCAAATTTAAGTCGTCAAATTGAAGCTGATTCTGGGATTTCAAGACGTCGAGCTTTGACTATTTTGAAGACACACAAATTCAGGCCTTATACAATAAGGAAACATCACCTGCAACCAACTGATCTTCAGCGACGATTGGAGTTTTGCATATTGTATCGTCAAAAAAAGTTAACAAGATCAATTTTTTCTCTAAAAATGTAGTTTGGACAGATGAAGCCTACATTAACAGTGCAGGAATTTTCAACAGGCATAACGAGCACTATTGGTCTGATATGAAGCCTCACCGTACCGTTGATGTGCGATCTAAGGGCCGCTTTGGTTTTAGTGTTTGGTGTGCTCCATGTGGCAATCGTGTTTTAACATATCACATATATCAAGAAAGTCTTAATGGACAACGGCACTACGAAATCTTAAACCAGAAAATTATTGAGGAATTTATGGACAATCTACCCTTAATTGAGGCAAGAAATCAGTTCTTCCAGCAAGATGGTGCACCACCTCATAATATCAGGATGATTTCAGAATTATTAAATACCAATTTTAGAAATAACTGGATGGTAAGTAACGGACCAGTGAGGTGGCCATCACGATCACCTCACTTAATGCCATTGGTTTTTCTTTTAGTGTCACATTAAAGACAAATTATACAAGAAAACCACTACCCACATAAATGAACTCAGACAAAATTTTATAGACTGTGTGAATTCCATTTCAAATCTTCATATTTATAATGCAGTTCAGAGTGTTATGAAGAGGTGTAATTTGAGATAAATATCAGATTTTTTGGTCTTGGCTTGTTGAAGGACTTACAATTAATAAGATTTTCTTTTAACCTCTTAAAAATAGCTTTATTGGGTTACCTTCTTTCTGGATAGCGATTGAAATATATTTTGGAAGCTATATCACAACTGTTATTACTTTGAATAAAGCATTCTGGCATATCATAGTTCTCGTAATTTTCATAAGACATCTTCACCTTTATGATTCAATGGGGTGTAATTATGACGAAAACAAAATTATCAATATGCAATTTACTGACACTTGGAATAAATATAAAAAGCGCAAAAAGTAATCTACTAAAAGATTATATTCCCCATTAAACACTTACACATCAAAAGCGACCCCAAATATGACATATTAGTTTGCAAGAGAAATTTCCCTTTATAACAAAACCAAAGCCTGCAACACCCCCCGTCCAATTGTTGGCATAACACAATTAGCTGGGGATTGTACTTATTGACCGGTAGCTCAGTTAGCAGATCGTGAATAAGGGCTTAGATCTATATGAGTTCTCACCAAAATCTAGGCTGGGCGTTAGGACTTTTGCAAGTACCAAATAATGAAAAGTTTACCTTAAAAGGTAAAGATAATGTTAATACTTGAATTCTGTTGGGAAGGAAGTCGAATAAAAGGTTATTATTTTATAAAAAGTATAATCAACTTGTAAGTATATATACAAAAATTTACATAGAATAAGATGGCTTCTTTAGTTACAAAAAAAAACCTAGTTTTAGTTGAAGACCAAGAAATAAACAAAAAAAACGTTACTGATCTCTTACAAAAATTCTTCTGACCAAACATAAATGTTTACTCGGGACGAAGATCTTACGTAACTTCAAATGGGTTAGTCCAGCGAAGAATGCACCAACGGCTAAGCTCCTAATGGGTTCGGTGTCAGTTTCAATCACCACTGTCAGTACTGCAGTTACCCTTGAGAAGGAATGCCAGTTGTATAAAATATCGTTTTCCTACTCCACCCAGTATATCATGATCAGTTCGATCCACCAATTATCCTCTTCTCTTGGTCCAGGTATTTACATAAAAAAGGGGATAGTTTTATGAGATCAGTATTATAGGCAAAACAACGTAAAAAGCTGTGACGTTTGAATTGTCCAGCTAGGTAGACAAAATATGAGAGTTAGCATAAATTTACTGAGTAAATTGCAAACTAAACAAACTAAGATCGGTATCCCACAATATTTTAGAAAGTTGATTTCAACTAACTTAAGTATCAATAAAAGTTATATTAAATAGAAAAATTACTAGTCCAACAAATAAACTAGGTGTAGCTATAATAATAAAGCAAGTGAAATTGGTATTCACTATATTTTAAGATATTTTTTACTAAATGAAGGTAAGCTTCAAGAAAATAGAATTTAGAATGTCTGTATATAGACAGACAACTAGAAAGATAACGTAAATAAATATTTGCTAAATATAGAACAATAGGATAATTTTCAAATTAAAGGTAACGTTAAATTAAATTATTTATTAGTTCCTCGTAGAGAGGAAATAATGAATTCCAGATAAAGTTAAATAAAGATATATAGCTTGACTATATGTTTACTGCAGATAATCAAAAGTTAATCAATTGCCAGATAACTAGGCAGGTATCTTTGCCAGAGAACTAGGCAAGGCTCCACTAGAGCAGCGTTCCTGACTAAATACTAAGTAAACGTTCAAATAAGCACTCGATATTTTGAATTTAGAAAAACCTTACGTTACTGAGGTGTGGTTGGTAAATATATGTACTGGTATAAAATGATCAACCACAAAACAAATGCACCGCATTAGGTAATTCTCACAAAGGTTATAAACCAATAGGTTTAGTCCAAAAAGGTGTACCAATCTCTAAATGTCACTAGTCACCACTTTTCACAGAGCTACCAACGTAGCCAAGTGACCTAAAACATCAACAGACAAAGACAGAAAACAACTAACTACGATACAAAAATGGCGACATCCGTTGCCGAGTAAATCTAAACTTTACAATAACCGAAAGTTAGTTCATATTAACACACGAAATTATTACAATATCAGAGAGTTATTGGATAAATTGCCAAAAAAGGCACGATAAATCGATACTAATCAATATTAATGATGGCTGTTCCAAAGAACAACCAAGGTGAACTGATCACCGAAAAGCAAATTCGCCGAAGGCGTAAATTAAGATAACTACGTTACAATATTATGAAAATTACCTCAAAGATATGTTAAATCAATATAGCAACTTTTTAAATAATGGTGATCATAAAATTACACGATAATACCAGAAAACATATAAATTTTACCAGACCGCTGAACTAGAGACGTTGTCTTCAGAACGCTACACTAGTAAGAATGAAGTAGTGGTATGCTACCTAAACTCGATTATACCTTAGAAAGAGACAAACATTTCAAAGTACAGTAAGAACAATAAAGACAAATAGATACTTAGGCATTTTCCATAAGTGCAAAAATCTACTGAACCAATTATTGTTCCAGTAGAAATCAGTGGCGCCATCTGGCTTCCGCTTCGCGGAAAAGAACAAACTGAAATAAAATGGCTTGCAATTTTGTTACAAGCCAACTGTGATTCCCATTTAAAAAATAGAGCTTTATGCCATAACTCGAAATTGCACTTTTTTTTTAATTTTCTCGACGCCACTGTATTATACAGAAAAAAGTGCCTGAAGAATGTAAAAGTTGTTTTTTTCATAACTTTACAAACAACCAAGATATTGACATGTGTCTAAAGGTCGAAAAATTGACCTTTTGTTTATAACTCGAAAACAAAAGATGATAGGGAATTTTTGTTTTCGTGAATGAATTTGTCTCTGTGGTGGATATATCATGATTTGAAGGTATAATCCAATACAGGTCGGGGTATTTGCCCGCTGAGTAGTTGTTTCGTTCAAATCCTATTTAATAATAGTAGTTTAGTCCACCTGGGCTAGAGGTCGCCACTCTCGGTACTTTCTTCGCAAGTCGCTATCCGCCGCATAGACATCTATGATGTCGGTCGAATAGTAACATTTGGACCATATGAGAAGTTTCACATACCTCTCACCACTACCCAAAATGGAACCTTGAGAGACTCCTAATATAATGTAGGCGATACTTGAACATTTCTCACCAACAATTACCTCAGTGAACGTGAGTTTAGGTAAGATTTAAAAAACTGTATAGAATTTTCATTAAAACCGTACTAAGCTAATTTAGTGCAAAGGAGTTAGTGGTCCAAAGTGTTAAAAGCTTTGGAAAAATCTAACACGATGAAGGCAACAACCTGACTTTAGTCTAAAAAAGTTAAATATATCGTCAGTAATATTAAACACTGCTAAAGTAGTACTATTAGTATTAGTACTATTCTAAAACCTGCATTGTGTGTTTTATTCTTGTATGTGTTATTTTATTTACTGTAAATATAAAAATATATAAATGGCCAATACTTTACTAGTAATTTACGTATGTAAATTTTCACCAAAGAAAACAATAACATTTTCCAGTTATTGAAGATTGCAGTTATTCTCAATCTAATTCCTTGCTCTTATACCTGTACACGATTTCACACATTTACGGGAAAACCGTTGTTTTCAAGAAAAAATTAAAGAGGTAGTTTCAGTTTTCAGTTTGAAATTGAGTGATGCTTCAAAAACTTCAAGTGTTCAACAGACAATACAATAGGGGTGGCACCAACCCCTCTACTCCCGAGGTACTCTTTTGCAATAACTAATTTTCCTCATATTGCACATGGTTGGTGAAATATACGTGTACCCGGTTAGTTATACTTTCTCGGTGCAATTTAATGACAACCTCTATAACAAAAATGTTATAAGACGTAAATGCCAATATTTGTGATTTAAATCCAACTAAAAATAAGTTTTGGAAATATTAAAATCATAAAAATGTATTTTTAATACACTGAACTGATTCTGCGGTTGGCTCCTTGTGAAACATTATTAAATATTTTAAATATATGAAAGAAATTTGCTTTTTAATGTTTCAAAAATATTTTATTAGAAACTCTACATGTGTTTCGGCTTTTTAGGTCTTTGTCAAGAGAACAGGGAATACTGAACAGTAAAATTTGTGTCCATTGCTTATATAACCAGATCTGGTACCTACTATAAAACTATTGTAAAATATGTTTTTATAAGTTGAATATTACATTATTTTTTAAATCTAAATTATTTTATTTAAAATATGGTGGCCGGTAAAAATTTGTTGTTCATTCGTTAAGTTTTCGTTATTTTTAACAGCTTTACTTATTTCTAATTGTTCTAATAGATCAAGTTTCTTTCCTTTCTTTTCTGAATGGAGTAATTTGACATTATTTAAATCTATAAAATGACTGTTTTCTATACAATGTGTTGACATGCCCGTACTATATACATTGTTTACAATAGATTTCCTGTGTTCATCGAATCGCTTTTTTTACATTTCGTCCAGTTTGTCCAATGTATATAGCATCACAGTCACTATATTTTAACTCATATACTCCTGTTTTTTTGTAGTTTTTCAGTTTTGTCTTTATTATTAATTAACATTTTACCTAAATTATTTTTATTTACTGAAATTGTTCTACATCCTAGTTTATTCAGTTTATTACTAACTCTATTGCTGATCTTAGGCCTATAATTAATACATTTATATCTCTTATTGCATTCCTGAGAAGAAGCGGCATAAAACTCTTTACGTAAAGTTTTCTTTTGTTTGCTTTTTATTAGTTTATCTATTAGGTTTTCTTTATAGCCAATGTTTTTCGCATTCCACAGCTACATACATCGTCTATTAACATTTCCACTAAGCGAGGAGAATTTTAAAAAAGAAGTTAACGTAATCAGACAAATTGCGAAAAACAATGGCTATAAAGAAAACCTAATAGATAAACTAATAAAAAACAGACAAAATTAAACTTTACGTAAAGAGTTTTATGCCGCTTCTTCTCAGGAATGCAATAAGAGATATAAATGTATTAATTATAGGCCTACGATCAGCATTAGAGTTAGTAATAAACTGAATAGACTAGGATGTAGAACAATTTCAGTAAATAAAAATAATTTAGGTAAAATGTTAATTAATAATAAAGAAAAAACTGAAAAACTACAAAAAACAGGAGTATGTGAGTTAAAATGTAGTGACTGTGATGCTATATACATTGGACAAACTGGACGAAATGTAAAAAAGCGATGCGATGAACACAGGAAATCTATTGTAAACAATATATATAGTACGGGCATGTCAACACATTGTATTGAAAACAGTCATTTTATAGATTTAAATAAAGTCAAATTACTCCATTCAGAAAAGAAAGGAAAGAAACTTGATCTATTAGAACAATTAGAAATAAGTAAAGCTGTTAAAAATAACAAAAAACTTAACGAATGAACAACAAATTTTTACCGGCCACCATATTTTAAATAAAATAATTTAGATTTAAAAAATAAAGTAATATTCAACATATAAAAACATATTTTACAATAGTTTTATAGTAGGTACCAGATGTGGTTATATAAGCAATGGACACAAATTTTACTGTTCAGTATTCCCTGTACACCTGACAAAGGCCTAAAAAAGCCGAAACACGTGTAGAGTTTCTAATAAAATATTTTTGAAACATTAAAAAGCAAATTTCTTTCATATATTTAAAAAAAAATGTATTTACATTTAAATTTGAATTGTCCATGAATTTAATTGTCTACAATTAATAATTCTCGTACAATACTGCAGTCGAAGTTGAAAATTGGAACTTCAAGTGTGATGTGACAGTTTAATCAAAAACCTTGTGTTAAAAGTTTGGGCTTTTATAAATAAAATCATCTAAAATAAAGACCAAAAAACAATCTTCCTTGTTAATAAATGAGGAGATAAAGGACAGTGTAACACAGAGAAAACAATTAATTTGCTCTAACACATCCTATTTCTATTAATACAATACCTGTAAAAAGACGCTTCAGTCTTAAGACTGAGCTTGTATATATAGAAACTTATTTAGAACACTTTTATTTTGTTTATTTGCGTAGGTATTTCACTCTGGCTTGGTAATACGTAAATACCAGCTGGCGCTTGATAAATAATATGTGATAAGTGTTAATATTTTCTGTTTTTCTCCTGATATTTTCAGTTTTACTTAAGAAACTTTGTAATCGTGTAAAATAATTTGATAATTTACATTGAACGAACTTACCTTAGTGAAGTTTAATCCTAATTATATGAAGTTTCGTCGAAGTAAATACGACTAGGTGTAGTATCTTCGCTTGGCGTCAAATCACACACACTTTAAAGGAAACAAATCCCCCCTTCCCGTGCCCTACTTCTTATCGCTACGTTCTGCCCAACCCGAGATCATTCTTGTTCAAAACTTAATTGTTGCAACAAATTGGGAGGGATTAGGGTGGTACCTTATTTACTTCGACGAAGCTTCATATAATTAGGATTAAATTTCAGTAAGGTAACTTCGTTTAATCATATAATTACATCTCAGCATCGTCTCGTAGATAAGACTACATATAGCTGTTCAAATGATTTTCAACATAAAGTATTTATCTGTGGCCTGAAGAAAAAATACAAAATAAAATTTATAATTATTAAAACGTATGTTTGATTTAGAACTAAGTACAGTATTGGCAGCATCAGTAACATTAGAAGTCATAGGTTTTTTATAAAAGTCCGTCCTGCTGCTTGTCGGTTTTGTAATTGTAAGAAAGAGACAAGTGAAAGTACTTCAATATTTGCTATTTTCTAAGTACGGAAGAAGAGATTGTGCTGGGCATATTTTCTCGTCACTATGATAGAACGGCAAAACAAGAGTGGGTAGGATCCTGTTAATATTAAGGAGTTTTAAGTTATTTTTTTTTAATTTTAATTTCTAGTCTGTCATTGAATTTTGTTGTTATTGATATCAATCTTGCTACCGTTTGGAAACTTTCTGTGGTTAAGGCTAGAAGCATAGCTGTTTCATATGTTAGACCAAGACTTTCTGAAGACATTTTGCTAATAATTTCTAGAACAATTACTAGGTGCCAAGTATTACCGTACTTAGGTATTGGAGGCCTAAGACAACTTAGTCCATTAAAGAACCCTTTGTTTTGAAAATCTTCACCTAAATTTGGGCCCAGAATTTACGATAATGCTGCCCTATATGAGTTAAGTGAACTAAAAGAGGACCCTTGGTTAAACTGTCTAGTGAGAAATTTGAGTACTGAAGGTGTTGATGGAGCAAACAGATTTATATTTTCCTTTTTACAAAATTTCCAACACAGCCTCAGGCCAACGTCATACTGAGGGAGAGTTGTTTCAGTAGTTGATGCGAGACATATTTCTAGCGATTCATCTGGTACGTTTTCAAGCTTCAAGGCCTGGATGATAAAACTGCGGCCACTAGTATCTTTTTCCATATAGCATGAGGTATTATATGAGGTTATAATAAGATGAGTTTAATTTCTAATAAAGAGGTAAAAACTAGGTACTACGAATGAAATTTTCATAATGGAACAACAACTATACCCCTGGCCTTATCTGCAATTATTTTTTGCAAAACTCGCATAAAAATAAAATTGTTCCCAATTTAGGGTGAAAGTATCAATAGCAAAACTATCTAAGTCTCTCAACCATGATACAAACTTGCCATATTTTGTGTTATTTCTTCATGCAAATAAGTCAATGTCAGGTATGCCAAACTGTTTAATAATTCTATCAATCTTATCTTATTCGGTTCCCATTGCCAAACTACCAGATTCAAAATCCGCTTCTTTATTCTCACTAGACCTTATATAAGAGGCATAAACACACAAATTTCTTTTTTCACACCATTGCCAAATAGAGCGCGAAAGGTTACTGAGTTTTGGATATTGTACGCTGTCCATTTTATTGATATAAGCTAAAGCTGCTATATTATCGACACTACACAAAATATTAGAATGTGACAATTTACCAGAAAAACAGTTCAACTTAAAGAAAAGCGCTAAAAGTTCTAGGTAATTTGTGGTGCTTTTTTCCTCATCTGATCAAAATCCATGAGTTCCCTTCCTATCCCAACTAATACCACATCCTGTGCTTGAGGTATCAGTAAATATATCAAGCTGAAAGCGGTCAATACGATTAAAAATATTTGCACTTGGTAAACTGCATATCCACCAATCAGATTCTACAGTAATTTCTTTAGGTAATTCCATTTTTTGTATCATAATTACCTTCTGAAGAATGCTAAAAAATTTTCTCATTCAAATAGCTTTGTATAAAGCCAGCCGTATTTAATACCAAGGCATAAAGAAATTAGTTTACTTAGAAATGTAGCAATTTTGGGTGACTGAAAATTTTTTAGTAATTTTATTGCATTTGAATTTTTTTCTGGTGGTATGGCAATAGATATGTCTGTGGAATCATATATGAACCCAAGATATTAAATTCTTTGTAAAGGAACTAATTTACTTTTTTCGTAGTTTGGCAACAATTATAATAAAGTTAATATCGTGAGAGTCTCTGATACATTGTTTAAACATTCCTCATATGTGTCACCGATAGAAGAAAATCGTCTAAATATATTACTGATAAAAGATGATGTTCTCTTAAAGAAGTTATTACAGGTTTTAATAATTTAGTAAATACTAAAGCAATAATCAGCTCAAAAGACATGCAGTTGTATTCATAGATTCAAACTTTAAGTATTTTTTGTGGGTTTTGTGTATTGGAATGAGAAAATATGCGTGTTTCAAATCAATAGTACACATGAAATTTTTTGCCATTATCTTCGCTACTGTACGATAGCCTTCTAATATAAAATGTCTGCAGGATATAAACTTAATCAAAAGATTTCAAATGAGATTACATAAAATATTATTTATTTTTGGTTTTACTAGACAGAATACTTGAAATTAAAAATAACATTATTGAGTCAGTTGTACTGAACATAATGTGCATAATATCTTTTTTGTAATCCAAGTTTCAGCGTTTTGGCAAGTAGCCGGGAAAATAATTGTTTAAAAAGATATATGTTATACTTATCTGTGATAAGGTTTGTAAAAGTTAGTAAATAATAATTAGCAAAAAAATTTTCAGTTAATATTATTTTTCATTCCACTCTATTTAAAAGAATTTTTGAATGTTGATCAAAAAAAAAGTTTGCATTATTCACTAGTTGAGGCAGAACATACATATGATATAATAGGCTAAGGAAGAGAACATCAAAATTACCTAAACATGATTAGATATATTTCAAGAACACTTTCTAAAAATTATTTATAATAAAGAAAATACTTATCAGATAAGTAAGTATTTGGATTACTGAAACTGTAATTATGGATGTAAGGCAATATTCCATTGTAGTTTTGAGATATTATGTGTGTTACGGCTAAAGTATACACTTCGCCAGTTTTAAACAACTGAATAATATAGAAGCTAACTAAACTCTCGGTTATTATAATAGAAACGCTAATCGAATAAATTAATGAACAAATTTGGGTAGTATGTAAAATATCTGGTTAGTTCATAAGCTAAGAAATATGGCTAATTTACTTTAATAAAAGTAACTAGAACACCAATGTTTTTTGGTTAGTTTATACACTAATTGATTTAGACTGGGATGTAAACTTTCGTTCTGAAAATACAAAATAACCAATACATTGGCTAGTATGTAAGCTAACCAAACATATTTTCTGTTTATTTTGATAAAGTTAGATTATGTTATGTTTTTTCCACGTGTGCTGTTGTTTAGTGCTGTCTGTGATAATTTGATAAAATTAGATCAAAAATGGATCACCGACAAAAATTTAAGGAAAGTAAGGAGCAATAACTGTAGTATTCCTTCTAAGCTGATGTTTTTATCCATCCAGTAATAATAATATTTAATTCATCCTTGAAAATGTGTGATTTTCCGAACAGATGGAAATGTTCTGGTTTATGTCCTGTTTATTACAGTCAATGAATACAGATGATCTTGCAAAAGGTCGGGAAGTTTTAAAATTTGGCACATACTTAGATCTTGAGGTCCTCAATGAGCACCTGATTTTGCAAACACGGCGTGGCGCCGCTCGCGACGACATCTTGAAAATATGGCGCATGAAATTAGAAAATTAGCCATATCTTCCTTACCGTACGTTTTATTGGAAAAGTACCTCTATTCAAAATTATTTCCTTTAAAATTGTCTACAATTTAGCTCTATACTATTTTTTTTTATGATTAATATTTACAGAGATATAGCATCTTCAATTGGAAAAAAGAGTTTTGTCTTAAAATATAAAGCAATTTGTTTCACCAACTATTGGCAACGGTTGCCCGACGTTAGGGAGACAATGTTTTATCACCTATAGCGACGATATAGATGAAAAAAATGAAAGTTGTGATATTTTTCTCGTTTCCACACCACCTATGAGGTAGAGAAATCGGCGCGTTTTTTTTTATGTGGTATCCCCAGTAGGCCTAATCCACAGATCTGACTATCTAAATCAAAGACCCGACAGACCGGCGCAATCATCATCCGACATCTCCGCATCTTCTATGACATCCTCAACAACACTATTTATATTCTGAAGCACGTCAAGTTCGTCGTCATGGTCATCATCCAGACATATGTCGGCTACATTGCTGCATGCATTTCCATTGCAAACAGCACACATTCTGGAGTATTTCAAACTCGCTTTGCAGCAGCTACACGCGGCACCACAACCTTTTTGACATTTGCAAGAAATGCAATTGAGAAGGTTAGCTGGAGCAGGTTCTTTCTGCGTAGTTATGGCAATCAGGCCATCTCTGGATTTTTTCCACCCCCAATCGAGTGGATTTTTCTGCACACCAAGCCACTATTGAACTTGATGGTACGTTCTATATGAACGCTGTCGGGCGGCCTCGGTTGTTGTTGGTAGAGAAGCAAGATGGAAGGTACATTTTGGAGCACACTTGGCAAAAAGATTATACCGAAGTGAGTTGAGGGTGGAATTGGTTTCGAAATTTTTCGCGTATAATTCAATTAAAAAATTTTCGCCAGCCTCAGTAATGCTGGCGGGTTCAGCATCACGATTTTTTGAAAATACCAATGATGTCACTGAGAGACAGAGAGTTTCCGATTGTTTTAAAAAATTTCACTTTTCCCTGATTGTAGATAGACGATGTGATATCGCAACCACTGAATGCGTGAAGAAAGAGAATGTTGTCTACTACAGTTTCATCGCATTGTAAACTACGTGAGGTGTGTATCTTCTCGGAGACTTTTCCTTTTCCTGGTTTTCGGAAATAAATGTTGTTATAATCGTGCCCTAGAGCTGTTAGGAGGACAAGCAAATCTATATCTTCTTCTACAATATATACAGAGTTATACAAAGAGGACATTTCCAACGCTGTAGTGACAATAAGGGTATCTGCATCTTCTGTGGACTGCTTTACTTGAAAATGAGCTTCCTCGAATTTTGTCTTAAGCATGGCAATTAAACGATCTTTATTTGACTCATTTGATAAGAAACGCTCTTGAGATGAAGGCACCTTCATGCTTTCTTCAAAAACTATTTCAAGGGACTTGTGAACCCGTGAACGCCGTAATCGCTCGGCGGTTTTGGTGCTATTAACCATCTCTGCAGCCGGATATCCATCAAAAACTATTATTGTGTTTGAGCCGTAATATTTTTCAACATACTGGAGGTATTTGCTACAGATGGACGAGAAATGGTCATTGATGTGCCAACGGACTTTATGGAGGAGATATCCTCCGTCGACGACATGAATATTTGATGTCGACAAAGTGTGCTTAATTGGCTCAAAGACAGCATACAACGAAGATTTTATTCCCTTTCGCATACCTTGTTCCGTGAATAATGACAAAGGAAATGGTGCCAGTTCGTAATGAATGTATTCTTGTAATTGTTGCTCATTTCTTTTGACGATACACATTCTTTGAAAAAGTAATAGAGGGTTAATGGGAACCACAACCTCATCGATTTTTATGCTGGAATTGATGGTTGACAGAGGGAAAACTCTATCTTTCCTTTTCAGTTTTACAGAAGCAAATGTTTGGCCGATAATGTACTGCATAGCAGTTGTATCCACTTCACGCGCCATATGACAATTGATGGAACTATTACCGACAATCCCTGTACGAATGGAGAAAACACAGTCGCTTTTAGGAAACGGAGAGTGTTGAGCAAAAAAATCGAGGACTTTATGTAGATCTTGGCTGGCACAACACACACGAGCCTCTCTCATATCTACATGCTGTTCAGTAGTATGAACAAATATGCCACAATACTCCTCCATAGCATCGCGCACATTGTAAAGATATACCATTCCTAATGTCCACTTAGTAAGCACGCTGTTCGTTATGCCCCTACCATGTGTAAGGCCGCCTATGCTTTTCGTAGTCCTCATGAGCGTTTGCTCTATTGTCATATCAGACCAAATACCTGACCAAAATTTTTCGCTACGACGAATGGTGAAATAGCCATTTTCGGTATAACGCTTATATTCCGCAGGATCTATCCTCGCCTTCAAGTGGAGCATGTCTTGTAGGTATAGTCGACTAGCCTTGGCATATGGGAAATGACCAGTGGCATGAAAAAAGGGTAACATCTGCTGTATTGTATCTAAATGAAGCTGCCAATTGCCCATCCGTTCTGCTTCTATAAATCGCTTAACCAAGCACACCATCTGAAAATACTGCAACCACAATTTTACTGTTGCACCATTTTGTTCCAGTTGCAGCAGCTTCTGGCGAAAGTTCTCGGCAAGTGTCCGCACTGCTTCATTCTCACTCGCCGACAGGATCATAAATCGATTATTTTCAAGCAAGAAATTTTGCAATTCATCCTTGTCTTTCTCGGAAAGTACAATCTCCTGCAATATAATTTGTGACAAGGCGAGATGTGTTAACATATGCGCTCTTACAGCACGGGAATACGCGTGTCCAGATAACATTTTATCAATTGAATTTGGTGCACATATTTTACTCCACAGCTCCTTCAACCCGCTTCCAACCATTAAATACCCAATAGTTCCCATAAACGACATCAGCAAATGAAAGCCCCCTAGTACGGGTTCCACGATACGTAAGTAACTATTTTCGTCGGCATTACCAATGATATCACGTGTTTTGATATATAATGGCAGGTCAAAGGTGACAAGACATGTATGTTGCTGTAATCTTTTACATTTTTCTGCAGCCAAACACAGTGCGGTATAGATCGTGTCATAGTCACTGGGCGGAGCATTAATAAATGGCAACCACAATACAAATGATTTTTGGAATGGAAGTGATGCAGTGACTTGTTCCATGAAACAATTCCACCCAGGTATCGATGAGTCGCCGGTAAATTTTCCATACAGCCACATTAAATCAAAAATTGAAGGCAAAACTTCGGTGATTCTAAATCTTCAATGGTTAAACTTGATAAGCCCGATTCACTTCGTTTTGGAAAGGTTTGCAATGGAATTTCGCCAAACTCTGAGACTATGGCCGCCGTAGGGGTTTTCTTCAGGCGTGGTATTGTTTGATCAGGAACGACAGCACTTCTAGGAGTAACACTTTGAATGCCTCCCATGGCATGAAAAGTATGTAGGCCATCGAGAATATTAGTGTTAAAGTCCGCATTGTCAAAGGAAAATTGTGAAAATGCATCCATGTTAATTTCGATACCTGGTCGCATGATAGCTGACAGTTGAAATAATACGCATTCATGATATGAAGCAGAAAATCCCAATGTTGACACGATATTCAATAGTTCCTTCGATCCAAATTTTTGGTACAAGAATGTACCAAGATCAATTTGTAAGGGGTACAAAAAGGAGCGAGGCCTTACCGCCGCAATTATATCGTGACACAAAGCAGTACGCTTAGCTCGCAAAGATTCTTTTGAACTGCGCTTGTGTCTCAAGATAACCCCTTCGATGAAAGTACTCAGTGTTTCGGGAATTACTGCCGTTATGCCTTCAAGGAATCTATCGGACGGTGGATATTCCTCTGTTTCATACACCTGTGATCGTATGTCTTCCAGTACAATAGTTGCTGCTGCATTCACAACACGTAATCGTTCCGCACGCGTGTCGCTTTCCTTATTTGTATACTATCCTTCCGAAAGTATCTTATATCCCGTATTTTTATAACATACCATTGTTGGTCGTATACCACGCGAAACTATAATGATATCGTCGCTGTACTTCTCTAACAACCTGGACTTTATCGTTCGCACATCTGGACGATATTCCTGGATTTGGTCACATAATTCGTTAAGACTAAATTGGCATTCAGCCCCATGCTCCTCCAGATATGCATATATAAATTCCATTGCTTTGTCTACTTGGGTAGCGGGTCGATAACCCCTGCTATGTTCTGATGTCTGCTGTCTACTAAATTTTTTCATACATGAGTGATGGTACTGCGCCTCGATTGCAACCAAATCTACATTTGCGAGTCGTGCTTGTATTTTCTCTCCCAAATCATCATTACGTTTAGAAGCTAAAGCTAATACTGTATCTTTTATGGAAAAAGTGCGTACCTGATAAACAACATCACGGACCTCTACGCGTTTTTCTTCTGTTTATTATAGAAATCCTCATCTATCACCGCATCACACAAAAAGCAACTGTTCTTAAAGTTGAAGGTCGGTACACGTGAATGCAACGTTTGCACTACTAGTCTAGTCTATAAGCTTAAAATGGTGTTAATTCTACATACTATTATTAAAATTATGTGGTTTAGCTCATTCGATCCGGAATGATGTCTAGATCATTGTGCCAAATAATTAAATTAGCCCATAAAAAATTCCAAAAGTTATAAACAATTAAACACCTTCAAAAAATAGTGTTTGGTTTGTAGCTTATTGTTCGTAAATTATAAATATTTTCGAAATTTGAAAAAGAGATCCTTAAAGAGGAGGAAATTTAGTAAAGAAAAGTTCCAACTCCCGGAACTGTACCTCCATTATTTATAATTTTAATTTAACGCTGAAAATAGCCCTCCGCGCGCCATTATTAGGTTGCGCGCAAGGCCTCGAAAGTGAGTACGTCACTTAAAAGATTTTTTTTTAAGTACTTAAAGTTAATTGAAAAATCTAAAAAAATTATAGTATAATCTAAACACTTTAAAGAATTGATTCCCGTTGGAATTTTTCATAAAAACAAATTTTTCAATATGCTAGACGATTGTTAATTAACAAAATTTTTTGAAACTTCCTTCATCGTTCTAAACTAAAAAAAATGTTTAAATAATTGCCGTAAAATTATTTCGCTTTGTGGAGCTCTTCTTATATACATACAAAACAAGATTGCGTCATCAAAGTTTTAAAAATGTTAATACTTTGTTTAAATAATTTTTTTAAGTTAACAAAAAAAGAAAAAACACAATAATGTTGTAAAGAAAATTTTTTTCTTTATTTATTATTATATTTTCGTTTTTATGTCAATAAAAGACATTTATTAATTGAAAAAAAATAATTTTTTTCTCCATTTGTTTATAAAAATTTTATAAACAAATGGACTATTTTTATATTTTGAAAAATTTTTTTTTCTAATTTTATAGAGAATTGTCAATTATGATTTTTGAAAAAAAAATTTTTTCTTAATAATTATTTTTAATTGTTTATAATCGTTTTTTTCTATATATTTGTTGTTTAAATTATTAGTTAAGACATTTTTTTTTTCTAAAAATCATAATTGACTTTTCTCTACAAAATAACAAAAAAAAAATTTTTTTCCATTAACAATTGCATTGTTTATTAACTTTACAATTTGTTATAAACAAATTCTCAACTTTGAGTTATTTTTTTTCTGAAAGTAAAAATAATTACAAAAACGACCTCGTGCATTAAAATACCGAAAAAAATTTCATTCTATTTTTTATGTAATTTTGAAAATATACGTGCTACAAAAATTGCAGCAGCGAATCCATTTGTTGACTTTAAAGCTAATATAACTTTTAAACTATTAAAGATACGACAATTAACATTCAGGTCATTTTTTGTAGACAATGAAATTATCTTTCAGATAATGTCAGTCATATATTTTTTACCTATTATTAATTTGTTGTTTTACGCATTTGTTTATAAAAATTGAAGATTTTTTGGGGTTTTTTCGAACTTCTGCGGCTTCTAGCTCTGTAAATAATGAGAATTCGGTTATTGAACTTCAAGGCATTTTAATGCACGAGGTCGTTTTTGTAATTATTATTACTTTCAGAAAAAAATAATTCAAAGTTGAGAATTTGTTTATAACAAATTGTAAAGTTAATAAACAATGTAATTGTTAATGAAAAAAAATTTTTTTTTTTGTTATTTTGTAGAGAAAAGTCAATTATGATTTTTAGAAAAAAAAAATTTCTTAACTAATAATTTAAACAACAAATATATAGAAAAAACGATTATAAACAATTAAAAATAATTATTAAGAAAAAAATTTTTTTTTCAAAAATCATAATTGACAATTCTCTATAAAATTAGAAAAAAAAATTTTTAAAAATATAAAAATAGTCTATTTGTTTATAAAATTTTTATAAACAAATGGAGAAAAAAATTATTTTTTTCAATTAATAAATGTCTTTTATTGACAAAAAACGAAAATATAATAATAAATAAAGAAAAAATTTTCTTTACAAACATTATTGTTTTTTCTTTTTTTTGTTAACTTAAAAAAATTATTATAAACAAAAGTATTAACATTTTTAAAACTTTGATGACGCAATCTTGTTTTGTATGTATATAAGAAGAGCTCCACGAAGCGAAATAATTTTACGGCAATTATTTAAACATTTTTTTTAGTTTAGAACGATGAAGGAAGTTTCAAAAAATTTTGTTAATTAACAATCGTCTAGCATATTGAAAAATTTGTTTTTATGAAAAATTCCAACGGGAATCAGTTCTTTAAAGTGTTTAGATTATACTATAATTTTTTTAGATTTTTCAATTAACTTTTAAGTACTTAAAAAAATTTTTTTTAAGTGACGTACTCACTTTCGAGGCCGTGCGCGCAACCTAACAATGGCGCGCGGAGGGCTATTTTCAGCGTTAAATTAAAATTATAAATAATGGAGGTACAGTTCCGGGAGTTGGAACTTTTTGTTACTAAATTTCCTCCTCTTTAAGGACCTTTTTTTCAAATTTCGAAAATATTTATAATTTATGAACAATAAGCTACAAACCAAACACTATTTTTTGAAGGTGTTTAATTGATTATAACTTTTTGAATTTTTTATGGGCTAATTTAATTATTTGGCACAATGATCTAGACATCATTCCGGATCGAATGAGCTAAACCACATAATTTTAATAATAGTATGTAGAATTAACACCATTTTAAGCTTATAGACTAGACTATACTGACACTTCCACAACCTTATCTTTTCGATTCAGTGCCAATGTAATCATCCTTTCATTTATATACGTCTTACGGCAGTTGTTATGAACTATTACACTATCAATATTATTTAAAAATTGTGCGGCTTTAGCGTCCTGTCTTTTGTCACTACACACTCGTAAATTTTCAACACCCCTTCTTTTGACTACTACAATGTTGTCAGTCATAGTTTTTTCACAAATAAAACACACATTTGCTTCCGCCATTGCGACAAAAGAGTTTATTCAACGGCTCACAAACTCTCGATTATGGAATTACACTTAGTCGCTGTCTAGCAGCCGGCTCCCCACCAACGATTTTTAAAGAGTGGGGTAATAGACGTTGCTGGGGGGTAGAGGCAAGGGGGGAATGTATTAGGTGTTAACGTATCACTGCTAGTGTAGTTGGGTCAATATTCATCATTTGAAAAATAAACGTACTTTTATACATCTAAAAAATGCGCTGTAAGACAAAACTTAATTTTTTTCCGAGAAGCTATATCTCTGTAAATATTGATCGGACAAAACAATAGTAAAAGCTAGATTGTAGACAATTTTATAAGGAATAATTTTGAATAGAGGTATTTTTCCAATAAAAGGTACGGTAAGGAGGATATGGCTAATTTTCTAATTTCATGCGCCATTTTTTTTCAAGATGGCGTCGCGAGCGGCGCCACGCCGTGTCCGCAAAATCAGGTGCTCATTGAGGACCTCAAGATCTAGGTATATGCCAAGTTTCAAAACTTCCCGACCTTTTGCAAACAAACCCTGTTTTTATGTATTCATTGACTGTATAAAGTATTTGAGATGCCCTATACACGTTATTATCCGGTCATGTGCAAAGTCAAATTGTAAATAATCATCATGCGATAGACGTAGTAAAACTAATATCGTTTGTGTCACAGAGTTTATTTCTAATGAATTGGACGCTAATAAACATATTGACAAAATTTGCACAGACTATCATGTTAAATAAGGGATCCGTTTTCAAATTTGGGTCTTCCAGACCACCATATTTGGCGATCAATTATTATCACTTCAAATATTCACTTAAATTCAAATCTCACTGACATTGTGTAAGTAGGTTTGACCACTGAGATGTATGAGACAAACTCGCTACAAATTAAATATCTGTCATTTATAAGGTGATTCTAAAAAATGGGATTGAATTTCAAACGCATTTAGAGATCAGAAAGATAAAGAGACCGGTATTATTTTTATTTTGAGTTTTTTAACGATCGAAATATTCACGTAGTGAGCTTGATATTAATTCTTGGCTATTGTTTGGACACCTACCTTTTTTTAAATTATGAGAATTCTTTTGAGATAAGAGTATTTCATTGGTGCATCGAATAGAAGGACCCATTTTTATTTTATTGACGCGGTGTTAATTTTTTCGGGAGCACCCTGTATGAATTATTGAATAAGTCTCATCAGATAACCTGATATTAAAAGACTAATGTACTGTGCCAAATTTATATGACATATCTTGAGTGCTATTAAAGCTGGATACGAATGTCTCCTCTTTCCTTTTCATCCCCTTCCACCTACCCCGAATACTACATAAAAATTTAAAATATCAAACAAATTATTATTAATGACATTCTCTTATTTTTTTCTTATTTACATGCGATTACAATTTTGACCAATCTTTTGGAATCGCCCAGTATAATATACAAAACAAAATTTTCAACTGTTTTAGTTCAGTAATAAACGACGATTTAAAAAACTGTATATATTTTCTCTCAACATTACTACTTTGTATTTATATAATGTTTTATTTTACAGAATCTAAAGAACCAAATAATGACCACCAACGTTTGGGTTGAACAGGTAACACATTTTTTTATTAAATGGTTTTAGTAGTAAACGATGTAACAGAGAGAACTTTCAGGAATGGAACGATTATAAGTTGAAATGGAACCCTGACGATTATGGTGGCGTTGAAACTCTTCATGTTCCTTCTGAACACATATGGCTTCCAGACATCGTACTTTATAATAAGTGAGTTTGAATTTGTAACATTTTACTCATTTTGTTTAGTATTTTCATAATTTTATGCTTAAAATTGAGATCAGTTAATACTATCTAGTCGTATAGCAAATAAGGGGAAAATGATTTCTTGGGAAATAATAGAATAAAACATGCAATCTGTATCATACAATAGAAGTTGTTATATCGGATCACTTCTTGACCACTCTAAATATATGGCGTTCAACACCATCACACCAACAAACAGAGAAATTTAATAGCTTTATCTCGAGTAACTTCTAAGTTAGAAGCTATCAACCATCACTAAAATGTTTACTCTATACTTGACAATAAATGCTATTACTGTATTCGTCAATATTTCCGTAATGAAAACAATATTTTTCTACTTGCTGCTGTCATTATGTTCTTATATTTTAAAAGTGTATGTACAGGGTGGTCAGTTTTATAATGTACACTCTCCTAAACCTGAATAGATTCGAAGTTAATCAAATTACAAAAAAGTTGAATATTTTGAAGCTCTTTAAGAATCTGAAAGGAAATTCGATATAACTCACTTCGTTCCTGAAATAACTTAAAATAACTGATATCTTGCGTTCTCTCGTTTCTTCAATATCTTTTTGTCTTAAGTGAATTAATGAGATTTGGCAGGTTTACATAATTTATTATGGGCTATCCACTGGACGTTTCAAAAAATGTCTATACGTAGTAGATCTTCATGTTTCTATAGACAAGTTTAAATTTGTTTATGGATATCGGATTTTTTATACCATTGGATAAAGTAAATAACATTTCAACTATATAACACACATGGGTATTCTGACTTTATTAACTACCTTGACACATTCATTTAACAATTTATCTACAAAATCGAGATGCCATGAAAAAACAAATTAATAATATGGCATTTTATTAAAAAAATTAAATTGGCATTAAAGAATAATTGAATATTAACAAGTGAACTTACTAAACTACATAAAAATTGTTCGAAATATGCTCAATGCAGAGCGATATTCCGCGATTCATGTTTTTTACTTTATTGTGAATTTTTGCTGATGTAATGGATTGAAACACAATTTTTGCTTGTAAATGTTCCACATTCTGGGTTGATCTATCATACTCTTTTTCCAACACCCTACAAGAAACAGTTGCGTCGATTTAATCAAGAGAACTGTGATAGCCAGCGCACAGGATGGTTATTTTCTATCCAAATATATGGAAATCGTTCATCCAAATACTGTTCAACAATAGGGAACTTGCCTATAATTTTAAAAATAAAAATAATACTAAAAAACATAGCGTAACGTTGTAATAAAACGTGTACTTCACAAAAAAATAAGTTTTCTAATTCCACGCGATCAGTATAAAGGATCTAAACAGCGATAAAATTGAAGTGGCCCGAAACGAGCTACTATTGACTGTGACGTCACACCATACCATATTCTGTAGTCGTCGCGCCGGGAAGCAATACAATCAGATGTTTACCGGTGTTATAAGACTGTGGTTGATTTGTTAGTGACTGTTCTGATATAAATATATAATTGTGTTTTATAGTACCGCTTATTGTAGTTGTACAGTTATTTTAAAATGACTGATCAAGGTTTTTCAAAGGGCCAATCTGATAATTTGCCTAAAGTGGATATGTTTATGGTGGCATCTTTTATACAAAATAGTGAAAGATTTTCCCTTGGAGGGGTCCGCGGGGTCAAGGTAGAGAAGTATGTATTTTTTTTAGCTTTTAGTAATAATTTATAAACATAAAATAGTTATGACTTGATCACGGAATAAAAAAGAAATAACTACAAAATGCTTAGTCGCAACTAAGCATTTTTAGCAGACTTAGTCTTATGTTTAAAAGAATTTAGGGTAATTCTTTACGACAGCCACTTCTATATTTTCCGTGTTTTTTTTTGTACACACGCGTAAAGTGTCTATAGAAGACATTTGCTTCAAAGGAAATGTTGCGCCAATGTATAATTACCTATCGTAGGTATTTTCGTACTATGTTTTGGGGCAAGGGAAATAAGTGATTGTGTCGTGTTATCATTCACATAATAGATAAATGTAAGATTTGAATAGAATAAATTAAAGGACAAGGGAAAGGTATTTGCAATATACTATATATACTAGAGGTAAACATTTTATTCTTTGCAGACAGTAGTGTTATTGAACTTTTATATAATTGTTGCACATTCTGTAGGATACTCTTCGCAGTTGTTTGAAAAGAATCTTGTGTTTGTCTTATAAACTTCATTCTTACAATACCTAATGTATTGACTACATATTTAATTTTCTCTCCCGATGGTGCCGACTGTATTGGCGAAACGCGTGGCAGTATATTTTATAGTATAAACTAAGATTCATTCTTACAATACCTAATATATTGATCACATATTTAATTTTCAATTTTTTTTCATCTCCCGATGATGCCGACTGCGTAGGCGAAATTTGTGGTAGTATATTTTACAGCATTTTGGTGTCTTTAGAAAATTACTTCAATTTTAGTAGCACATTGAAAATTGCAACCCTCTGTAGATTCATATTTTTAAATAAAATGTCCTATAACTTTTTTATTTACTATTTGATTTTTTTCAAAAACAATGGATTTCTTCCTCTAGCTAACACTAACTTATAGCCCAAGTTTCAATTCGAACGGACTTTTTTTTCTTTAGTTATCGTGCTTACAAGAAACGTGACGGACAGACAGACGGACGGACAGATGAACAGACGGACATTTTGAAAGTTGTTCAGAATTCGATGACGAACGAAATGATTTTTTTCTCTGCGAGCGATATTAACGATTTTAGAAATGTCCCGGTCAAATGCAATATACTCTTCGTAATCGTATTTGCGAAGAGTATAATAATAAATAGCTGTTTACTTTCGCACCAGGAAATTATCTTTACTTAGTATCACTAAATTACATTCTATCTACTAATCTTATTTTCTAACATTGTATACACATTCTTTCTTTAATCCTACCTAATTAAAATTCAATAATTCGGAATTCGGAATATTTTATTGCCCGCCTGCGGGTAGTAGATAGACTTATAGTATTTAATAATGTACTTACATTAAAATGATCTTCACACACATGTAGAGACCTACTGCTCTGTGAAATGTCTTTTTCATTTCTTCTACACGCTTTTAGCCATTTTGATCGACGAATCTTATCTTCTGGCAACATTATAAATATTTTATCTGGCACTTTTACTATAGTATTCTTACACAACGGTACAATGCAATATTTAAAATAAGGAGTTTTTTGTTTCCATTTTAAGTACTTATACACTTAAAATTTATGGCGATGCTGGTATTTTTACGGCTGAAATCAAGCAGTCGAGTGCTGGGATCTCCGTCGTGGTATGGTGTGATGTCACGACTACTCCCGCGCTTTTGAACCTGTTTGAAACGGTTCGCTCACGCGCGAAACTTTAATAATTTATAACAAATTTATTATTGGGAATTAAGGCGTCATATTTTGCATATCTTATTTTTTAGTATTGTAGAACATTTTTTATGAAGTAAAAAAAAATGTGCAAGTTCCCTATTCTGGCAATACGAGGACTTCTGCATTTTGCTAAAACTATCTTAGACTTCTTAATTTTAAGAGAGGTAAATTATCTAGCATCTGAGAAATTTTCTAATATTTGAGGACGTTGAACGGCATAAAAATATTTATTCCTTATATTGAACATTCCTCTGTTCATAAATGAGGTTTCATTTAATTATAGTATTCTAGCGGGAATCTTCTGAAGTTGATCATGAAACCAACGACAAAATTCCAGTCTTCTTTGGTCGACTCCTAGATGCAATTTTTTATACTGGTTTAAACTGAAATCATGATACTTGTATTTTTTCAGAATCTTTTCAACGCCAGATTTGAAAAGTTACATTCCAATTTTCCTTTGTAATAATTCCGGATTTATGTGAATTTGTGCTAACATATTAATTTCATTTTGGTTTCAATAACGTTTTCTAAGATACTAAACTTATTTAAATGATTACATATTCGTTGAGAAATGTTCCTTTCTTCTTTTGTATGTAAATCAGTGAAATGAAAAAATAGAGTAAAACATATAAACTGTATTACAAATTATTAGTGAATCACAAATATTATCTCAATATATGGGTTAATACTCACTATATTATAGGGGTTTGTACATTCGAATAATTATTTATCTATTTACTTATTTATTTATTTACACCATTCAACGGGAAACCATTTACAGAATGGGAATTACAAAAATATAATATAAAATAATATTTTAAAAAGATAGAAGTAAAAAAAAACAATATTACATAGAGCATTAAAAATATAACTTTAAACTTCATTTTAAAATGTATACACATATATGCATGCATACATATATACATATATACATACATACCCACATATACACATCCATATACTTATCTATTATTAACATATGCAAATTTATTATTGCAACACCCCCGTCCAATTGTTGGCATAACACAATAAGCTGGGGGTTGTACTTATTGACCGGTAGCTCAGTGAGCAGGTCGTGAATTAGAGCTTCGATTGATTTGAGTTATCACCAAAATCTAGGCTGGGCGCCAGGACTTTTGCAAGTACCAAATAATTAAAATTTTATTTTAAAAGGTAAAGATAACGTTAAAACTTGAATTCGGTTGGTAAGGAAGTGGAATAAAAAGATATTATTTTATAAAAAGTATAATCAAGACTAGTATATGTGATGTACAATATATACAAGATATTAAAATTTACTTGTGGTTGAAGACCAAAAACTAACAAAAAAAAATGATATGTGAAAGAGAAAAAAATATAAGGGAAAAATGAAATGCCTGATCTCTCACAAAGTTCTTCTGACCAAATGTAAATGTTTACTGGGGACGAAGATCTTACGTATTTCCAATGGGTTAGTCCAGCGAAAAATCCACCAACGGCTATGCTCTTAATGGGTTCGGTGTCAATTTGACTCACCACTGTCAGTACTGCAGTTACCTTTGAGAAAAAAATGCCAGTTGTATAAAATATAATTTTCCTGCTCCACCCAGTATATAATGATCAGTTCAATCCACCAGTTATCCTCTTCTCTTGGTCCAGGTATTAACATAAAAAGGGGAGAGTTTTATGAGATCAGTATTACAGGCAAAACAAAGTTAAAAGCTGTGACGTTTGAATTGTCCAGCTACGTAGACAAAATGAGTTAACACAAATTTACAGAGTAAATTGCAAACTAAACAAATTTGGATCGGTATCCTATAATATGTTAGGAAGTTGAAGACTTCAACTAACTTAAGTATTAATAAAAAGTTACGTTAAATAGAAAAAATACTAGTCCAACAAATAAACTAGGTGTAGCTACGATAATAAACAAGTGAAATAGGTATTCACTAAATGTTAAGATATTTTTGTACTAAAAGAAGTTAAGCTTCAAGAAAATAGAATTTAGAATGTCTGTATACAGACAGACAACTAGAAAGATAACGTAAATAAATATTTGCTAAATATAAAACAATATGATAGTTTTCAACTTAAAGGTAACGGTAAATTAAATCATTTATTAGTTCCTCGGAGAAAGGTTCTAATGAATTGCAGATAAAGTTAAATAAAGATATATACTTGACCATATTTACTTTAGATAATTAAAAGTTAATCAAGTGCCAGATAACTAGGCAGGTATCTTTGCCAGAGAACTAGGCAAAGTTCCACTAGAGCAGCGTTCATGACAATACTAAGAAAACGTTCAAGTAAGCAGTCGATATTTTAAATTTAGAAAAACCTGACGTTTCTGAGGTCTGGTTGATAAATATATGCACTGGTATAAAATAATCAACCACAAAACAAATGCACCAAATTAGATAATTTTCTCAAAGGTTATAAACAAATAGGTTTGCTGGTTTGGTCCAACCAGGTGTACCAATCTCCAAATGTCACCAGTCCCCACTGTTTAGAGAGCGCTACCAACGTAGCTAAGTGACCTAAAACATCAAGATACAAAGACAGAAAACAACTAACTACGATACAAAATGGCGACATCCGTTGCCGAGTAAATCTAAAATTTACAATAACCGAAAGTTAGTTTAAATTAACACGAAATTATTACAATATCAAAGGGATATTAGATAAATTGCCAACAAGGCACGATAAATTGATACTAATCAATATTAATGATGGCTGTTCCAAAGAACAACCTAGGTGAACTGATCACCGAAAAGCAAATTCGCCCAAGGCGTAAATTAAGATAATTACGGTACAATATTATTATGAAAATTACCTCACAGGTACTTTATCAATATAGCAACTTTTTAAATAATGATGAGCATAAAATCACAAGATAATACCAGAAAACATATAAATCTTACCAGACCGCAGAACTAGAGATGGTTTCCATTAGAACGCGGCACCAGAGACAACCACTGTCTCTGGCTGCCCTAGTGAGAAGAAAGTAGCATCGTAGTATTCTGCTACCTAAACTCGATTATAGTTTGGAAAGAGACAGACATTTGAGAGTAGAGTATGAGCAATAAAGATAGATGGATATTTAGTGCAAAAATCTGCAAGCCCATCTAGACTAGACTGGCTGAAACTTAATTCATCGTGGAACAAAACACACTGAAATGAAATAGCTTGCAATTTCGTTACATTATACATTACATATCTATAACAAACACATGCTAATTTTTAAGAAAATAAAATTTGTTTTACGATTTTTTAACTGTGGTTACATTGCAGAAGAAAATATCAAGAGTATGTTGGTGTTCATTATAATTATTGCACATTTGATATAAAGGCGAAAATTTATCAATATTTGTACGAGGTATACTCAAAGTAAAGGTCATATGTTGAATTGCGGTTACGCTGGGAACACGTAAATTTAACATTTATAATATATCGGGACAGTCAATGTCATCAGTTAATATTTTGTTCAAGAAGGTTAACTGAGATTTCATCCGTCTGTTTTCGAGGCTATCTAAAGAAAATCTTTCCAGCATATATGCATTTGGATATACAATAGCTAGGTATACTCCATCCTCTCTGAAACAATCATGTTTTAAATACTTCCGCTGTACCTTTTCAATACTGTTAACATATATGTTATAACAAGGACACTAAATAATAACTGCATATTCAAGTTTAGATCGCACAAAAGTTTTATAAAGAAATTTCAGCATATCTGCATTATTAAACTCACGGAAGTTTCTTATAATAAAGCCTAATATTTACAATTTAAATTAGATATAATGTCATTTATACAGTTATTAAAAAGTGAGGGGCCTAAATTCGAGACTTGAGGAACTCCAGAAGTGGCTTGTATTTCAACAGAATTATATAATAAAGTTTAACATATTTTGCGACAATCCATAACTCTGCAATTTTATTAATAAGATATTGTGATCCAATCTGTCGAATGCTTTTGGGAAATCTGTATAAATGACATCTGTCTGAAGCCCGGTATTTAAAGAATTTGCTAAATACTGCGATACAAAACAGATTGTTAACAGGTGATCTCCCTTTCATAAACCCATGCTAATAAGGCGTAATGCGATATTTCATTTAAAAGAAAATAAATACATGCACCAGAATTTCATAAACTTTAGAGAAATTATTAACTGTAGTAATAGGCCTGTAATTTTGTATTTTGGTACGATCTCCCTTTTTGAAAACAGGCACAACTCTAGAGTTTTTCCAAGTTTCTGGAAAAACAGCAGTTTTTATAGATAAATTAAAGATGATTGTTGGAGGATATGCAAATACACAGGCACAGTCTCTAATAAAAAAGGCAGGAATACTGTTTAATCCAGTGGTATATTTCGGTTTTAATTTTTTTAAACTTGCATACACATCAGTTCCGCTTTTATGCAAGTTATCAGAAGTTAAATCAGTTATTTCGTATTCGAAGCTATTAATGAATTAATTCTAGATATAGAAGACAACTCGCAGTGTGTAGTTCAAAGTCAATTAATGCTGAAAAATTCAGATGTAGCTAAGCAACTTGTTTTCATTAAAATTAATTTTAGTTTTATACCAGATATAATATTTTCATTAGAAAGTAGAAATTTACGTTTAAGCGAATCGATTAATTTTGTTGAATGTTTTTCCGCTAAATGTAAAAAGATTACCGGTGATGTAGATATTAAAGTTAGAAAAAAATTAGATGTTACTGTAGAAAAGAATGAAGGTTTCAAATCTTTACAGTCAGTAAATAGTATTTTTGTTGGTAAATCATCCAACGAAGTTACACCTTGACCTTATAGCTTACTACCCCAATTGCAATACTGTCCTATTACATCAGTAGATGTTGAAAGAACCTTTTCTATATATAAACATATATTTACTGACAGAAGACAATCATTTTTATTAGAAAATTTTGAAAAATATTTAATTATAAATTCCTACTATACAATTTCAAATTAATGTATTTTTATAATTTTCTTTTATATTATTTTATATCTTTTGTTTTAATTTTTCTCGAAATAAATATTTTCTATAAAATTAATGTTTGTGTGATTGTTATGTAATTTTACATATTAAATAAAGGCATATTATTGCATATTTGGCTAAATGAATGCATACAATTGCATATTTTAAATAAAAATGATGCATATATATGTGCATATTTTGATTGGATTTAAATGCATATATTCCGCCCTTTAAAAATAAATACAATATTGATAAATCCATATCACAAATCTACTAAATCCACATCATAAATATCCTAAATCTTGTATCGTTGGAAGCCTGCAAATAATTTTCCATTGTCAATATTAATCAAGCCCCCACAGCCGTAGAATTAACATACCTTGTTACTAAAGCAGCGTATCCATCTTTAATGTCGCACAAAATTTGCTACCGCATCTACCTCGTTCAACTAGCCAGAGAGAAGTAGTTCTCGCTATACACTTATCTATCTTGTTTCGTGTCTCCCCCGACTACATTTGTCAAATGGCCAGCTATCTATCCAGGATATTATGATAAAACCCATAATACAATGTTATGGTCTTACAGTTCACTATATTCAACTATAAGATATTTGTTAATTCCAGACTATACCAACGTTACCTAATGCAATATTAATAATCGATTGTACTTATCATTCAAATCCTAATTTTGACTTCAGCAGTTGGTTTTAATACGAATCTGCTTTACATATTTATTCACATCGAATTCATATGAATATTCCGCGATAAATTATATCACAGAAGCGTACTCTCATATTTGGGTAAGTGAGTAAATGTTCTAATAATTTTTTGTTACAAATGTGTAACATAAAATATTAACATTGTAATGTTACAACATAACAACATAAACACGGCATAAATTAGACAATCTCGAAATCCTAAGCCGGAGCTGAGAGTTACACTGATGGAAAATCGCGGACATACAACCACTCCCTTCGACTTTGTCATGGTCAAAGCAGGAATTTGAACCCGGGAATCGGCAGACAGTAAAACCAGCTATGTTTGTCACTTAACGCTCTAACCCACTGTGCTATCAAGCTCGACATTAATAAATTAATGTTTCAAATTATAGTTAGTAAATTCAGATGAACTATGTGTGTTACATCGTTGGAATCGTATTTTATTTCTATCCAACGGTATGAAAATCCAATATGGTATCCATAAGGAAATTAGAAGCTGTCTATAGAAACATGAAGATCTAGTAGCTGTAGAAAATTTTTTGAAACACCAGTGGATAGCCCATTTGTAAATTTGTAAACCGAGAGGATAGCAGAGGTTTATAACTAACCGAGTCCGTTATTTGCGTGTCGGCCGTGTGTCGTTGTAGATTTTTTGTAATAACGCAATATATTTTTTTCATTTTCAGATGAATCTATTAAACGATATAATATTAATAGATATTAATACACGTTTTTATTTTAAAAACAATTTAGTAAACTATGTAATTATTGAAAGCTATATAATAAAATATTTATTAAAAGTATTGTCAGATGTGACAAATAAAAAATTTCATAACAACAAACCAAAATTGACCCTCAACGGCCAACGGCTCTTAAAATTCTTGACAGCAGGCGGCTGTTTAAAATATCTTTCCAATACCCTCTTCAGTTCAGTTATAATGCAATAATGGTATTTATATTACGAAATGTAGTAAACAACATATGAAAAAAATAAGAAAACGGTATTCCATAAAGGAAGTGTTATCCGAGATTTCTATTCAGGCTTTTGTAGAGCATGAAAATGTACAACTTTTTTGTAATTTGACCAATTCTGAATCTCTTCGAGTTTAGACGATCCAATTGGTGTATATTATAAAAGTGACCACCCTGTATAGTACATACAAAGTTCTAATGATATTTTTTTATAATCATAGTGTTTCATAGCGTTGTATTTCTTCATCTGGATTTTTCTTACTAACTTGATATTTCTTCTTGAAAAATATTTTATTTCGATATTATGCCGGAGGCGCTAATGTGATTCTGTGTGCTAAGAACATATTTTAATTACTACAGTAGCACCTACTACTTGACATTAGTAATCTACCCACCACGTTTCTATGAAACATGTTTAATTTTTATATATACAATGTATCACAGAACTGATGTTACAAGAAGTAAAAGTGACTAGGAAAGTTTTAATTTTAATTTGATATGTTGGAATTAAGCCCTGCTTGGCTTGAAACTAATTTTAAGTATATTTTCGATTATTTTCAAATCACAAGGGCCATGACATTTATTAAAAAACATTTTGTTCGTCAAGTATCTACCTTATCCGTTCATAATTTTTGAAAATGTCATTAAGAAAAATTGTTCAGAAATTATGGTTCTACGCAAATGACACCGATAAAATGTTCGTCCGAATTACGAAATTCTCTTATTCAGGAAACTGTTTATAATACGAAGTTATGCAAAGTTACATAATGCAAGGACAATCGGCCTTCTAAGTAAAAAATAATTCGTGATTCGAACGGGGACAACCTACTTTATCGGTTTCATCAAACTAATCTTTCTGAAATTTGTCATTGAACCCTAATATCAGTTCCTGAATATTTTTTTATTAATGTTTTGCAGTATTATGAACGGATAAGGTACCTTACTTGACAAACAAATTATTTTTTTATTTGGTGTGATGGCACCCGTGATTTGAAAAAGTCGAAAATATGCTTAAAATTAGTCCTGAAGTGGGTTGGAATCTTTGATGTTCTTTTTCCACGAAATATCAAAACACCATATACTGAACTCGACACGCGTTTCGCCAACCAGGTTGGCATCATCTGGAGATGATTAAAACTAACCATATGATGACAATGTATTCTATTTATACCAAACTATTGTTACGGTTTGGTGAACTGCCACCGACTAGCCAATCAAACAGGCTATTTGGGATTGGCCCTCTGTCACTATAGGATACTATATAAATAGTATGAATATTGACAAAGAACCAATCCCAAATAGCCCGCTTTATTGGTTAGAGGGTGATGGTTCACCGAATCGTGACAATAGTTTAGGATACATTGTTAGCATAAGATTAGTTTTAATCAACTCTAGATAATGCCAACTTGGCTGACGAAACACACGTCGAGTGCAGTATATGAAGTTTTGGTGTTTCGTGGAACACTACGTCAGTGCTGAAATTTTTTTCAAGCCAAGCAGGGTTTAATCTCAAAATGTCAAACTAAAATGTAAAAATAGTTAGTCACGTTTACCTCTTGTAACATGAATGCTGGGACACACTGTATATTCCTTGAAACATGTAGTTACATAAACAAATTTTGGAAATGATTTAGGTAATACTGTTCAAGATGACAGGCTTAATTGTAACATAATAATTGTGTCTGAGAAATATACGTTTAACTTGGGAGATTCAGTGCAGAAACACAATTTTCAAAAAAGGAGAATATGCGTGTTAAAAAGAAAGTTTTACCGCCCTACATTGTTTTTTTAAGAAATCATGACATAAACGCTGGTATTTTTATATTTCAATTAAAAAAATAAAACATCCTTTAACGTTACTGGAAATAATATATTAATATAGTCAGTAATAAAGACATATTTGTTTATAAACATAACATGATCAATATAACTATTTTTACCAAAATAAATTAAATATGCTCACAATAGTCGGTAATGGTACATTGACATGAAATTACTCATTTGAACGCCTCGCCAAATTCAAATAATAATTCCTCAAATATGCAGTTCTGCCAGTAAACTTTCTTGACGATTGTCAAATCTTTCTTTTTAATAATGTTTTTGTCACGCGAAACTGAAAAAATAAAATTTCTAGCTCTAACAATTTGACAAAAAAATGTGGAAATCATGTAAAAAATGTTTTACTATTATTATTAATACATGTAGGTGAAAATTTAGATATTTTCATTGATTGTTAAAACTGATAAACCTCATAATAAATAAATTTTTTATGTAATTGGAAATTTTAGAATGAACCTGCATAAGCACAATTAGCCTAAGAATGTGCTAACTATGTATTATAGTTTTATATAGTTGCACTTATTAAAAATTGCCAAAAAAGTAGCAAATTTGACACTTTGTACTTTTGTCGTTTCTGAAAAACATACTGTGCGCCCTAATGGAATTATTATTTTAATATTATTTATTCGTTTGCTTTTCATTGTATTATTATTTTATTTATACATATTTCGTATCTTTAATACACCAAACTGATTCTGGGGTTGGCTCCTTGTGAAACATTATTCAATATTTTAAATATATGAAGGAAATTTGCTTCTTAATGTTTCAAAATTTTTTTATTAGAAACTACACGTGTGTAGGCATTTTAGGCCTTTGTCAAGATTATAGGGAATACTGAACAGTAAAATTTGTGTTCATTACTTATATAGTCACATCTAGTACCTACTATAATACTATTCTAAAATTTGCTTTTATAAGTTGAATATTACTTTATTTTTTAAATCTAAATTATTTTCTCTTAAATATGGTGACCGGTAAAAATTTGTTTTTCATTCGTTAAATTTTTTATTTTATTTATATTTTTAACAGTCTTACTTACTTCTAATGAACTAATACACTTAGGATTTTTGTTATCTTTTAATTATATGGTCCGATCGGTGAGGCCTAAATAATGCCAAAATAATTATTACCCTAATTTGTTAATACCTGGATTAGGTAAAAATTAAATAAATTAGTGGTCGTGACGTCATTATCCCCGGTGATTTTACCTGCATTAAAATGCCGTTTAATTACAAATATCCTATAATAAACATAATCTGTTTGAAATGTTTATGAGTTTACTTTTTTATTGATGCCAAAATAAATGGCAAATATGGCGTATAATTGAGTTTCAAATTGTTAAATTTTAATTGATTACAAGAATCGACAACGCCGCGATATATTCCTATTATGTTCTGTGACACTGAACTATTTCAACTATAATTGAATAAATAGACATTTTGTTGATACTTACTTCAAAATGGTCCTCACAGCAGAATAGTCTGCTTGCTTTTGTTGTTCTCTCAATATTAACTGCTTTAGCCATCGACTTTGGCGATTTTCCTCAATAGAAACTGACAAAAATAACTTTAATGAATTTTTCGAAGTATTTAACAACAAGGCACAAAACATGATTTTTTTCCATGTCTCGATTAATACAGGACACACTAATTTTAACAGGAAGGAATCGAAAAAAACTACTAATTACCTTAACCCGTACTTGACAAGAAGTGACAACTGTCAACTGAATACAGAACTGAAGATTTAGGAACGGGACAATGCATTGTTGCCGGCTTCATTGCGTGACGTCACGGGTAAATTGATGTCAGAGGGGAAAATTTTTCAGCTTTATTATTTTTTTACGGACAAAGAGTTAAAAAAAATTCACAAAAAATTCCATAAACCCCTCTTATCAACTACTATCTGATAACGTAGTTAATGAAAATTGGTGTATCAGTCCATTGTTCTAATAAATCAAGTTTCTTGTCTTTCTTTTTCGAATGGAGTAATTTAACATGATTTAAATCTATAAATGTGTAGTTTCTATGCAATGTGTTGACATGCCCGTGCTATATACATTGTTTACAATAGATTTCTTGTGTTCCTCTGTTGTAAACAATGTATATAGCACGGGCATGTCAACACATTGCATTGAAAACAGTCATTTTATAGATTTAAATAATGTTAAATTACTTCATTCGGAAAAGAAAGGAAAGAAACTTGATCTATTAGAAAAGTGTTACGAATCCATGGTTTCAGGTGTCTGTGTGGCTAGGCAAAGACGTAACATTATTCTTGGTAGGGCCAAAAAAAGCCTTTGCCTTACAAAATTTAATAATTTTTAAACTATGTTTTTGAGGTCTGGGCCTTGACAAAAAATCCAAGTTTTCAACCTTGGGAGGGACCGCTCGAGTCGCCATCTTGAATAAAAGGTACAAAAAATTAAATTTTTTAAAATAACTTCGCAGCGGTTGATCCAATGACGAAAATGTCTATAACAAAGTTAAATAAGACAACATTCCTCACATTTTCTCTATACGTTTTTTTTTTTTTTGTAATTCAACAGCAGCATAAAAGTCGGCGAAGCAACAATTTCCATCAACCCACTCATGCTGTTTCCAAGAATGTGCATTGCGAAGAAATCCGACGCCGAGTTGAAGGATTATCTTAAATTCGAGCTTACCCCATTTCTTTTGACGCTTTTCTCGAAAGAAGGAATGCGCAAAAGCACAAAATCATCATTTTATAAACTTTTCACAAAATTTACAAAAGATGTGGGACTCGGAGATAACCAAATCGATGTTTTGGATGGAGGATACCTTTTGCGTAAAGTTGTATGGCATTGTAATGATTCTTTTTCGTCCATTTGCGAGAAGTACGTTCAATATGTACGAAATCACTACGGTTCACATGCAGTCGTTGTTTTCGATGGATATCCGATTGATGGTGGCAAAAGGAACACCAAGACCGTAGAGAGACTTCGCCGATCGAAAAAGCATATGTCTGCGTATGTTCTCCTCGATGAAACAATGCCCGTTCAAGTTTCCCAAGAAATATTAGCCGATAAAAACAATGAAAATGGAAAAGGATGCTATTACTGTTAAACAGGCGGAAGAAGATGCTGATGTGTTGATTGTCAGTACAGCGATTTCCAACATTTGATGTTGTTTTCGTCATTGGAGAAGAGGTTGATCTTCTTGTTCTGCTGACAGCATTAGCATCATCCCAAAATAACATCTACCTTCGCAAACCAGGAAGAGGCAGAATTGCTAAAAGACTATATTCTGAGAATAGTTTGAAACATGAAGAAGTGGCTGAGAATATACTGTTTCTCCATGCGTTTAGTGGCTGCACACTACATCGTCCAACTTCAACCAAGGAAAAACAAAATTTTGTTCGCTTGTTCAGAAAACTGCAGGAATTAGTGCCACTATTAGCATCTTCAAACATCAGGATGCAACACCAAAACACATCGCAGACGCTGGAGCACGCTCTCTCGTTGCTTTGTAAGGTGGCAACATGGAAGACGAACTTTGGAAGAAATCGCTACCAGCGTATCGTTAAATCTACTATAAAAAGCAAATTCAATCGTGCTTCTTTACCACCAACGAAGAACGCTACGCGGTATCATGCATTCAGGGCATACCACCAAGTCCAAAAATGGTATGGAATCCAAAAAAAATCCAGAAGACTGGGGCTGGAAACTTGGCAGCAATGGACTCTCCCCACTCACAATGACAGAGCAACCAGCACCCGAGAACTTATTGAAATTCATTTCATGCACTTGTCCAAAAGGATGCGGCGGAGCATGTGGTTGCAAGAAAACTGGGTTGAAGTGCTCTGTTGTGTGTGACTTCTGCAGTGGCCAGTCATGCGAAAATGTACCAGAGGTTCGCATCGACAGTGAGGACGAAGATGACGAAGATTTATCAATGGAAGAACAATGGATTCTCAGAAGCACCGATGATGATGACATTGAGGACGCAGATTATACTGAGGACGTCAACATCAACCGACCAGGACCATCAAAAAAGGGAAAACGCTAATAATATAATTGCGTGGTCAAGGTGGTGTGGAAATGACCTTGGCTTACAAATAGTATAAAACAAATGATGGTAAAACGCGATAAATTATTAAGCAAATATAAAAATTGAACAGCCCGCATGATCGTAACATATATAAGCAATTTAGAAATTTAATTGTTGCTTCCATTCGACGTGAAAAGGCAGCCTATTTATCACAAAATCAAGAAAGTAAAAATAAAAAAATCTTTGGAAAGCCTTAAAAAATTTGAATATAAAACCCAAACAGTTATACCGCAGACATTAAAAAATCCCGAAGCCATAAATGATTTCACTTCTGTATATAGTCCTCCAAATAACTGCAAATGCTGTGTTTTGTTTTGAAAACAAAAAGTTTGATAATGACAACTTTTTCTTTTAATTTTGCTACAATTGATGAAATAAAACATATCATTCTGGAACTTCATTCAAATGCTCAAGATTGTGATAATATTAGCGCCAACATGCTACAATATTGCACATCCGTAATTGCTGTATATATTACACATATCATTAATTGTTTAGAAAATGGCTATTTTCAAGACCAGTGGAAACTATTGTTAGTAAAACCTCCACCAAAAACTAATAGTCCTGAAAATTATTCTGATCTAAGACCAATAAGCATAATACCTGCAATGGCGAAAGTTTTAGAAAAATTTATTCAGCCTCAAATATACGACTATGTGTCAAAAAATAATATTATCTCTCGTTTACAGTCGGGTTTTAGAAAAGGTCATGGCACTACCTCTGTGTTACTAAATATTTGTGATGACATTTTTAAATCATTAGATAAAAGTAAAGCCTCGGCACTTGTTTTATTAGATTTCTCTAAAGCCTTTGACTATTTATATCACAGCCTCCTCTGTGCTAAATTAAAATATTATGGATTTGACATTTCAGCTAATTTCTTTAGTACATATTTAGATTCTCGGACTCAAAGTGTAGTTCTTGGGGATTCTTTTTCAAACATTTCCACCATCACATCTGGTGTTCCTCAATGATCAGTGTTTCGTCCAGTTCTCCTTTTACTATATACAGCAGATTTATTTAAATGTGTCAATTCATCAAAAATGCAAGCGTATGCTGACGACACTCAACTTCTCTAATCATTTGATCCCAAATCTATCAATACATAAATGCAGATCTTCGTTCTATTACAAACTATTCAAAAGGAACTAATTTAAAGCTTAATCCATCTAAATGCTCGGTTATTTGCTTTTCTCAAAAAAAAGTTAGGATCTTCGTAAAATCAAATTTGATCCTGAACATAGATAATGAACCTTTGAAAATAATGAGTAAGGTAAAAAATTTAAGTTTAATATTCGACGATAGCATGCGTTTCTCTGATCATGTTACGCAATTGATAAAAGAATCGTATGTTGCATTAAAATTATTTTATTGTAATATTAGCTTAATAAACTACAAACTACGAAAAAAACTTTGTGGGTCACTAGTTTTACCAATATTAAACTATTGTAATATATGTTACATTCCATGCTTAGACAAACTAAATTTATATCGATTACATAAAGTTCAGAATACTTGTTGTAGGTATGTCTTTAGTTTAAGAAAGTATGACCATATTTCTAACAGAATCAAAGAACTTAAATGGCACAATGTTGAAAATCTGTTCAAATATTCTATGTCAATATTTGTTCACCATCTACTTCTCTCTTCCACGCCATCGTATCTCCGTGATAAACTAAATTTTAGATACAATCTTCATAATGTAAATGTAAGACATGTCCGAAAATTGGCATTACTTAAATTCCAAACAACCATATTTCAGAGATCTTTCTGCTACAACGCTGTCAAAATTTATAACTTTGTTAATGACCAACATAAAACACTACCCGTAAATAGTTTTCGAAGAAAATTAAAAAATCTTTTTTTATCATCTTAACTGTTCGAATAAGAACATCTTCATAATGAACAGCTTATCTTCTACTGTATGGTTCTCTTTTGTTTCAACTTTTGTCTTAGTTGGTGTATTAATTTAGATTTTATATTATCCTCTTATATTCGTTATATTCAATATCACTTGTTTATTTATGTTTTTTTTATGTATATATTTCTATCATAAGTGATAAGGTTAAGTGGAGTAGCCGTGGCTAGCTTCGCTTTGTATTGCTAATTGTAAAATTATATTTACAATTATTTTAATAAAGACATTATAATTAGATGAGTATACTTTGAATTTACAAAATTATTATAACTATGTAATAAATAACGAGAAACAATCGAAAAAATCACAAAAAATTGGGAGTTTTACTGTTTTTTGGGAAAAATTTTCATCTTTCCGCCGCTGTAACTCGTTACATATTAAACTTACAAAAAAAATGTTTATACAAGAAATGTGAGGAATTTTGTCTACTTTAACTTTGTTAAGACATTTGACATTTTCGTCGTTGGATCAACCGTTGCGGAGTTATTTTGAAAAAACTAATTTTTTGTACCTTTTATTCAAGATGGCGGCTCGAGCGGTCCCCCCCCTCAAGGTCGATAACTTAGATTTTTTGTTAAGGCCCAGACCTAAACAGCATCATTTAGAAATTATTACTACTACCCCACCTTTTGCAGGGCAAAACTCCCTACATACGACACTAAAATAAATGTGTGCTTTTGCAAAATGACAGTAAAAAGTATTTTGAAAACTGTAGAGCCAAATACGTTTATATCTGTTCATAAAATATGTGCTCACAAGCACAAGATATAAATTACAATTAATAAATCTAAGGCATCCTTATAACGCAATATATTTCAATTCTCTCAATATTTCTTTTGTATTTGAAAACATTAACTTAAAAAATTTATGGGCTATTTCCTATTCAAGTCACAGATGACATATTGCAAAATGTATTCTCACATTCACAGATAACAAAGATAGATCCTTTTCAGCGTCTTGTAATAAAAGTGTACGTGTACAGGGGATCATTTTAAGTATCTTACTAGATTTCGTTGCTCGATTTGTCACCTAGTAAATTCCAAAACTACACATATATTTTAATAAAATACAGGGTGTAACAAAAAAACCATTGTCATAAACTCAATGGCAGATTCTAGGCAACAAATAATTACGATATGACTTAACTTACCTCTATGCGAAAATGCTTCCAAAAATTTTTATGGGCCTTTAAAATCGAAATTAAAAAATGAAAAATTTGCACTAACTCTGGAGTCCTTGTAAGATATCTTCTTTAAATTTGGTACAATATAGCACTAGTAGTAGTTCAATATTTTAAGTAATTATGATCAGTTTATCTCTATTCAAAAGACGAGGAGTGGGGGTTATTGACCCATTTACCCTCCAATTTATTTATGGGCACACCAATGGCAAAAACAAATTTTTTTTGAAAATAAAATTTAATTTTAAAAGTTTTTTACTCTTTGCGATAAGACTTTCAAATCGAATGAAATAGTGTCCTCTGAATAAACAAGTAATTTAATTTTCACGAAATAACTTACTGTAAACAATTAACTTGGGGATTTACCTCCATTATCAACACAATTCATTGAGGCGAAAATCTCGATTGTCCGAAGTTGACAATTTTACCCATAGTTTCTGTCATCTCATTCATCACTTTCATATATCCGTACATTTTGCAACTTCCCTGAAATATTCATATGTCTGAATTTTAGGAATTTGTTTAATAGGCCAAATTTTAATTAATAACAGTTAACGGTAAATCAATCAAAATCAATTACATTCTTTATTTTAACATTTGTTGGTTCTTCAATGCAGTGTCCGATTTTTCGAGAATTTTTCTAACCTGGTTATTTATCTGTTTGTTCAGTTGTTAATCACTTAACTGTAACATAAGTTTTCTATAATAGCTCGATGTTGTTTTACTGCTTTTCGATGGTTCTGAATAAGAAAATGTTGATTTAAAGTTTAATTTCACTTTATAGTAGGTTTTCAAGGTATAACGTAACTTTGTGGTCATTTTGTAGTAAAAATCATTTTAAAGTCTCTTCGTTCGTAGAAATAACGTTATATTTACTCAAGATGTCACTGATAAGTTACATAACTTTAAAGTTCAAGAAAATTTACCGATAACGTTACAGGAACTTTAAATAGAACACTTTCAATTATCATTACTTTGAAGTAATTCTTTGGTAACGTCGTGCAATCAGCATTACTATCAATTATCACTTTAAAGTTGAAAATGCTTTAAAGCAATGCAGAGTAATATCCGCAACGTTGTACATACTGCAGCAGTTACTTGTAGGTATAATAACTATACAGTACTTGAATTCAGTAGAATTTACGTTGTTAGTAGTGTTGGCAACTGAAACCAGTTTTCTGGATAACCGGTTAATCGGTTTTGGATTATTCGCGGTTTTATATAAAATCGGATAACCGGTTTTTGGGTAACCAAATATTTGGATAACCAGTTATCGGATTAACCGGTTATTCATATAACCGGTTATTCATATAACCGGTTATTCAAATAACCGACTATTCGAATAACCGACTACTCGAATAACCAACTATTCGAATAATCAACTAATATGCATTTCTTTTCTTTCAAATGTTATTGAAAGCTGAAACTACAGACGGGCAGGTGGCCACCGACGTCTGTTTAGTTTAGAATTTATATAAAATATGACATATTTTGTATTTTGTCATTTTTGTCGTAGTTTGCGAATATTAACCAAACACAATAATACTGTCCAGCCGACGAAGGAATGCCCGCACGGCAAGTAAAAGTATTTCCGATAACTGATAGGTCGCCAGCATTCTGCGATACCATATCCTAGGAATATAATATCTCTCCCAATAGTAAGTGCGGATGCAAACGATCACAAAAATTTGCTATACACTAATTCATTTATTTCGTTTACGCTTAACTGTGAATGAAATGCAGAAATCACATTCTTTCCGCGGGTCTTCTTTCCACGACCAGACAGTACACAACCACAACACTAAAAAGTCTAACTAGACTTTCGTTATGACATGACTCATTCATGACGTGTGCCATGCTCGTGCTCTAAATAAAAGCAGGAAAAACAATCCTTTGCATGCTTATCTTTGCAGTTTTTATTTTCGACTACAATGTCTCGTATCTTACTGTGCAATTTTTATATAGAATTAGAGATAGGGAGGTAAAGGAATACTCTGATTCCGTTCTCGAAATTAGAGAAAAATTTCTTTTATTCTATTTTTAGCAATTTCAATTTCTATTTATATGTTTTCATAGAATAATCCTTTTGGCGTAATAATTTTTTTAAAATAATTTATAGAACAGTGGCTTAATACCCAAGAAATGGTGAGAAGAAACATTACGATAGCGCAAATATGTAATTATAGACAATATACTTTTACTCTTGTGATTGCTAGTTAAATATACATGTGTGTGATGGTGTAACATTCACCAATACTTTCAGCCCTCTTTGTATTAATTTTAGATGTTACCAACCCCGCCAAAATAAATAGTATATAATAGTTTTACACAATTGTTGTAACGAGTTTTATTATACTAATACCTACTGATCTACTAAAATGACCATATTAAATTTATTTGACTTCTAAAATCTTAATTATAAACTCAATCTAATCTGGTTTCTTATTGATCGGTTTTTCAAGTATCTGGTTAAGCGGTTTTCAGATAACCATAACCGGTTTTCAGATAACCGTTTAATTGGTTTTCGGATAACTGATTAACCGGATTTGAAATAACTGATTAACCTGTTTTTGGATAACTGATTAACCGGTTTTCGGATAAAGGGTTAACGGGTTTCGGATAACCAACTAACTGGTTTTGATATATTTTGGATACCCGGTTTTATCCGAAACCGGTTTTGAGGAAACCGATTAACCGGTTTCACTTTTTTCGGTTTTTGTTAGCACTAATTGTTAGTACACAGGCACACTACAATTTGAATTTTACACTAGTTGCAAATTTATTGACAGTTATGTATCGAATACTGTATTAAAGTTCCGAAGCCAGTTAATATCACTTTAGTGGTAGTTGGGTGGATAAAGTTACTTTCCGCACTAGTGTGGATAGTACGCTAATAAGAACTCATGTAAGTAACGACTTGATTTAGGTACGCCAAAGTTAAACATCGCAGAATGAGATTTAACAAAAGTCAAACTTTATACTTACCTAATGTAATTCAAAAGTAATTATAGATTTTAAGCTTTTTTTCAGCATAAAAAGTTCACGGACATAGAAAAATAGTATGGAAAACTCGTACGGAAGGCACTTTGCCACCCTCGTGTGATTGCAAACTTCATACTCTTGAGGCAGAGTAGGAGTTTTCGCACTTATTACAATATACTCGGACTATTGTGCACTCATATGATAAACAAAATTAACTTCTTTCAATTACGAAAGTAATGTGGTATTCAAACCATTTATTTAACGTCCTGATCATGTCAGTTGCTTAGATCATGAGTAGAGACAAATAATATTTTGAAAATTGAAATATAAATGATCGCTGATTCCGAATCCCGGGTCAAAAAAAAGTCGTACACCCCCAAAAAAAAATTTTAGAGCCAAAAAACAGAGATAACGCTCTGAAAATGATGTTATCATTTTAATCAATCGTTTTGTTTAATATTTTCGGGAAAAATTGAATATATTACGCTAAAAATAAAGGCAAATTACAGCATTCACCCTATTGGTATGAAACACACCCCCATAGAGGGTGAGAACCACCCTCATCTGCAACCAAACCAATTGATAACGACAATGACTGAAAAACAATTAAAAATGTTTAAGTTTCGTTAGGTTTGCAATAAACTGACATAGAATTCACGTAATACCCCAAAACTACCCCTATAGCGTTATGAAATCATGAAGGATGATGTTTTCATAACTAAAATGAAACCAAAAGAGAAAAAAGCATGGCTAAGTTTTAAAAAAGTAACGGAAAATTTTCTGGGAAATAAAAAAGCTAAAAAGTACAAGGAATTTGTCGAAGAAATGATAAAAAATTTCAAGAATCTAGGGTGTAATATGAGTTTGAAAATTCATTTTCTTGATTACCATCTTGATTATTTCCCGGAAAATTTAGGTGACTATAGTGAAGAACAAGGGGAACGTTTCCACCAGGACATAGCCGAAATGGAAAAATGATATCAAGGAAGATGGGACGAACACATGATAGCAGACTACTGTTGGTCTCTGAAAAGAGACACGAAGGAACAACACAAACGACAGTCAGTAAGAAGATCGTTTGAAAATTAAGTTAAAAGATACCATAAAAAAAGATTAAAAAAAGAAGAATTAAAAGCTACTAACGTAAGAGTACTTCTCACCCCCTTCAGGGATGCGTTTTATACCCAAATGGTGTTAAGATTGGTGACAAATGACTGCTAATATCCTAGCCATAAGGATCTCTGCAAATAAGAACATCCATATAATGAAATCGTTATAAAATTTTATGTTTTTTCCTTTCTTTTTTCTGTAATTGAAGTTAAGGGTTGTTTTTTCATAACGTTATAGGGGTAGTTTTGGGGTATTACGTGAATTCTACGTCAGTTTATTGCAAACCTAACGAAACTTAAACAGTTTTAGATGTTTTTAAGTCATTGTCGTTATCAATTGGTTTGATGGCAGATGAGGGTGGTTCTCACCCTCTATGGGGGTGCGTTTCATACCGATAGGGTGAACGCTGCAATTCACCTTTATTTTTATCGTAATACATTCAATTTTTCCCGAAAATATTAAACAAAACGATTCAGGGGGTGTTTTTTGGCTCTAAAATTTTTTCTTGGGGTGTACGACTTTTTTTTGACCCCGGAATCGGAATCAGCGATCAAAAATACATAAGGATATACTCGTCTCATTGCTAGGTCAGAATTTTTTTTGTGGGGCTGTGTAATGTAACCAGTTCTAGTTTTTGGCGAATGCGCTGGTAATAGAGCAAAAATTGCAGATATGATATTTTAGTATCTAATGAAATACAGGTCACATTTGGATTTGGCCTTCCGCAGATTTTTGTCAAAAATAAAATCCTCTGTGAGCAATAGTATATAATATGTCCACAGATGGGGTTTACAAGAGGTGAAATTGCTAAAATATATACACCTTTTCCAAAAAATGTCGATTGTGTAGCACACACGTGGTGTTTTCTGAGTAAACAAATGAGTAAACAAGTGTAAACACTTGCAACTGTTATTTAATGTAATTAACTCATATTTGCCCAAAAATGCTCTTACCACATGTATGCGCTACAACATCAATTTGATTCTACATCCAAAGTATCATTTTAAGGAATATTTTCGCAAACGTTTCTAACAAAGTGTGCTTGACACCATGTCTCAAATGAGAGCTATTTCCGACATGTTGCGACAAATTTTCGATACATACATAATTTCATATGGTTATACAGTATATTGATGGATCATTCGAATGAAAAATAATCGGTCATTAGATTACTGAAATATTCGAAACATTGCGATTACTGAGAAAAAATTCGAATGATACTTGATAACCATTTAAATCATTTACAACATAACCTCGACTTTTGAGTTCAGCTGACCTGCGTCAGCGGGTAGGTAATCGAAATGCATTCCGAATACGTCATTCGGATACTCGCATTCGGTCCACGCATACAGCCATGTACTACTATTTAAAATAACAATCGTTGATTGCCTGTTGCGCCGCTGCGTATGCATGTAACTCAGCTATGGTTAATTTCATAGAATTAGGATAGGAACAGGTCAGGATGCAAGAACTAAAAATAGACTATATTAAGAATATATAAATAAAAAACCGCTGCTAATTATTTGGGGATCAGAACTTCCTCAGCGTAGTAAAACTCGACGTGTGGTGGAGTTTATAATACAAGTAATTTTTGACGGTTCAAAAAAGTCACATTTTTTGACGTTCCAGAAAAGTCGTATTTTGGCGTTTCAAAAAAACTCGATGTGTGGTGGAGCTTGTAATAAAAGTAATTTTTGACGTTTCAAAAAAGTCACATTGGTGGATTGTCACTAAAATTTTTTTTGAAATTTCAAATTGAGGTTTCAAAAAAGTCACATTGGTGGAATGTCACTAATATTTTAAAATTCAATATGTCAAAAAAATTGACTTTTTAAATTGACGTTTCAAAAATATCACTAATATTTTTTTTGACATTTCAAATTTTAAGAACCTATTTCAACGAACTTTATCTCTTCCTTGACCTCTAGAATGTGTGTACCAAATTTGAAAGCTTTTTGTCTGAAGTTTTGTGTAATATCATAATTCTTCGAGATTCGTCCAGAAATGCAATAAAAATTTTCAAAACTTTTTTCACGAATACATATCTTCCTCACTTTGAGGGGTGAGGAAGTAATAAGAAAAACCTCTGCCAATTACTTGGGGATCATTAATCCTCATCGTAATAAAACTCGACGTGTGGTGGAGTATATAATAAAAGTAATTTTTGACGTTTCAAAAAAGTCACATTTTGATGTTTCAAAAAAAGTCACTTTGATGTTTCAAAAAAAGTCACTTTGACGTTTCAAAAAAGTCACATTTTTTTGAAAAATTGTCGCTGCTATCGCGAACCAGACAGACACACATTCTTTCTCTCTGAAATTTTGTGTATCGTCATAATTCGTCGAGATTCATCCAGAAATGGAATAACAATTTTCAAAATTTTTTTCACGAATACATGACGTCCTCACTTTGAGGGGTGAGGAAGTAATTAATAAATATACAAAAATAAAGGAAAATTAAAAAATACAACTTTTAGTAATAATGAAATAACAAATTATTGGCAACAGATGAAAAGGTTTATGCATTAAAGCGGGTGAGTCAGGTGACTGTATAAAATAAAAAGTAAATTTTTTGAATCTTCGAGACCCCACCATTGCACATCTTTCTCAATTCTCAGCTCATATATCGCCCTAGAAACTTGTAAATGACCATTCTATTATTGAAATATTCGAATATCGGCATTTCGATTATTGAAATCATTCGATTATGCCCATCACTAATATAAAACATGTTTCTATTGTGGTGCCACTACACGCTTCTTTGCTGGATTCTAAAACAAAGAGAAACATGTTTGAAATTTGTATATTGCTGCTTTGTACACAGTTTCGCAAATGTATCGATACATTATTATGTTTTGTATTGATCAATGTTTTTACAACTGACATTGGTGGGAAAGAAATGTGAGAAGTCTGTTTCGGAAAATTTTATTATCTTTGATGTCTAATAAGAATATTCCAAAACCATATTTTAATTACCTTTCAATATGGGAACAGTTTATTAAGGTATAAGATATTTGGAATAGCGTGAAAACTACATTGTAATTTTTAACAGATGTCTGGCCTGAAAAAACGTATGCGACGAAAATGTTATAGATTAATTTACGGAGATACCTCGATATTTTAGATGCGCCTTGCAAATATAAACGTTTTTAATTTAATCTTTTTATTAAAAAAAATTTTTTTTTATAATTATTTTTATGATAATGATAGTAATTAGTAACATAATCTGACCATCAAATTATATTTCTTTTTCGTAATTTGTATCAATATTAAGCCTTTACTTAACCATAATTTCCTTTTAAAAGAAGATTGCCCCCGCTAAAATAGCAAACACGCCCCAACACTCACAACCAAAATGGCTAGGTATAGTTATGCGTATGCTTCGAAAATTTAAATAACATTTCTCTAATGTAACCATTCAGTTCCGATGACTGCAGCATATCGCCTTTAAAAGAAACTTGTTTCGAAACTATTTTAACAAATGATAAACATTCTCTAACAGAAACAATATCTTTTGTGTTTCGGAAAGGTTCCGAAGTATCTGAAAAGAAAGTATCTCTATCATCTCTATGTACCTCAAATATTTTTCATTACAGGTTTTTATCTACTCAATATTTTTTTATCGAAATAGGAAATTCTTCTACTTTTGCCATATTATCTGACGGGGCATCAGTTTTGTTATGTAACTTGTTTTGTCTTTTTATATTCCACACCAACTTCTTTTAAAGCCGTTGTTGGTTTCACATCTCTTGTATACTATACCAGGAAGAATATTTAAATTGTTGGGTTTTTCCCATTTTGTATCTCTAAACTCAGATAGGTGTTTTCTATAAGTAATAATAACAATACTCGTAAAAAAATGAGGTTATAATAACTCTATAAACATATGGAAAAACATGGAAAGAGTTTAGAAATATTTGGATACACATATAAGAATGTGGTCCATACAATTTCAATAATGTATCGCCACATGTTTACTCTTAGAAATGAGGTAACAGATGCTGTTGCAGTATGTTTCGAAAATGTCTTCAAACACTTATTCCGAAGAGAAATTGTACCTAAAAGTGGAAAGTTACTAAACTGTTCCCTAACATTATTGTGCTATGTGTGATAGTTAAAAAATCGGCAACAATTTCAGAAAAATGTTGGAAATTAATGTATACCTTCGTATCTCCCATAAGAATCGAATCTGTTAAAAAATTAAAGATAAGGCCGATTTACTAATAAGCGGCTTTCAAATTTTTATAATTTTTGAACACCCTGTGTAAAATATATAAAGTTTCTCAACGGGATTGGAATTTTCTAGAGATGCAAAAAGTTTTATGTAAACTAACTTTTTCTCGAAAAGTTGAATATATCAGCTATTTCACCTCTTGTAAACTCTATCCTCGGACATACTGTATATTTGAAACAATTTCAAAAAATCATGGACATCTTAGTAAATTTGGCTTTCTTTAAATCATTTTTATTTTTGCACAATACACTGAAATACCAAACTATTTTTGCCCAAAAGTGTTCATCAAAGGAACATTGATATAAAATACAAAGATATATTGTCTGAACGTTATTTTTGGCATTCTCTAAATTTTCCTTTTTCTTTTTTGGGACTTACTACCACATAAATAATTCTTAGTTATCTAAAAAATACAGTTAGTTACCCAGTATGTTACTGGAAAACTCAACCTCTGTACTTGTGACTTTATGTCAAAAAATTAGTCAGAGGGTGTTTTTGACAACTAATATGGGACAAAAATAAGAATATAATTCCCTCACGTTTCGGAAAACGAATGTGTTTCCTTTTTCAAAGTTATTTATCTTTTTTTAGAATATGTCAAGCTTGAAACTGACATATATTTGTTTATGTAATATCCATGGATACTTACATAGAACTGTTGATACTTAAAAATTATACAATTGTTCAATTCTTCTTTTAACATCAGCAATCACGTTGTACCAAAATCTACAGAGCAATACGATAAACATGTGTCTTCATTCAATAATATTATTGCCGATTCCTTTTTTTTATTTTTTGCTGTCCGCATCTTTCATTAAAATTTTTGCCTAATCCCAGTTTATTCTATATCCATTTTTCCAAGCATGTTAGCAAATTTTTCATTTTTGTTGCTGTTCTATCTTTTGTTTTCATGCCCAATCCAACATTATAAAAACGACCTATTTAACGTCTGCCAATTTTCGCTACGAAAATCAATCAGCGACGCCAGGTGATAGGCTCATCATTGTTTATCTAAGCGTTGGTACCTCTAAACTGTACATTTTTGCCATCTCCTTTCTATATTGAACTCAGTTTCCCATTGTTTGAGTTCGATTATTCTAGCAACAAGTACACAAATAAATCAGCAAATTTGACTGCGAATTTAGTGCAGTGAAGCAAATAAATCTATAATTACTTTATCCGTTATGTCTTCTATAATATACCTACCAAAATTATATCTAGTGGTGCGAAATGATTTATTGGAGGAAATGCTAATCGATATACTGTTGCTTAAAATGCAATTTTCCTAAGAAATCTATTCTCATCTGAATTTGAAATGTTAATTCATTTATATTTTAGTTAATATATTTTTTAAGTATTTTAATCAACATTCGCTAAGATAATTAATTTGAATTACCTATTATTTCAAGAAATTCATGTATAATCCATAATACCTTCGTTGATACTTATGCTAAAAAATATACATAAAAACAAAGCAGCTTATAAGAAAACCTAATATTTTAAATAAAAAGAAATTTGCTTTTTAATGTTGCAAAATTGTTTATTAAAAATGCACGTGCCTCAGCTATTTAGGCCTTCGTCAAGAGAACAGAGTCTACTGAGTGGTAAAATGTATGTTCATTGCTTATATAACCACATCTGGTACCTACTATAAAACTATTGTAAAATATGTTTTGATAACTTGAACTTAACTATATTCTTTAAATCTAAATCATTTTATTTTAAATGTGGTGTCCTGTAAAAATTTGTTGTCCATTAGTTAAATTTTAATTATTTTTAATATCCTTGCTTATTTCTAATTAATTGTTCTAATAATTCAAGTTCCATTATTTTCCAAAAGGATTAATTTAACATTATTCAAATCTTTAAAATAATTGTTTTCAATGTAATGTGTTGACATTCCCGTATTATTTATTATAAATTTCATGTGTTTCTCGAATCGCTTTTAAACATTTCGTCCAGTTTGTCCAATGTATCACAGTCACTACATCTCAAATCATATATTCCTATTTTCTGTAACTTTTCAGTTTTGACATTGTTGTTTATTAACATTTTACCTAAATTATTTTTATTTACTGAAATTATCTTGCATCCCAATTTATTAAATTTATTACTAACTCTATCGCTGACCTTAGGCCTGTAATTAATACATTTATATCTCTTATTGCATTCCTGAGAAGAAGCGGCTTAAAACTCTTTACGTAAATTTTTCGTTTGTTTTTCACTCTTGACGAAACTATTGTAAAATTTTTTAATAAAAAAATTTTGAAACATTAAAAGCAAATTTCCTTTATACAGGGTCTCCCTAAAGGAGGCCAATCTGGTAGCCATGGATTCCTTGAGTGAAAACAATAGGACTTTCACAATGCCATTTTTCATCTTAGACCCCCCCCCCATATTCGATTTGAGGTTTAAAAAATTTTTTTTAATAACTCGAGTATTTCGTAATATATTTATTTAAAATTTGGTACAGTGCTTCAACTTAAAGAGTCACATCTTTTGAAGAAAAAAACAAATCAGAATTAATTGTCAAATATTCAAAATAGAGGGGTTCCAGTACCCACTGATCCCCAGATTTTTAGTAACTGCGCCAATGACTCCCAAACTATCTTTTTTTAAGTTAACCATCCATTTTATATTATTTTATGTCTCTTAACAAATTTCGATATATAGGTGCCCACACGGCTTACGGTAATCTCATAATTTTCAAATACTAAAACTAAACAATTTATGCAAATTTTGCAGTAGGTATAAAAATATCAATAATAAAAGATAAGCCAAAAACAACTGATTCTAAAGTCAATGGCGTCCAGACAAAAAAATTGGTAGGCGCAATGGATTCAACAATCTACAATTATTTATAAATTAGAAGCATAATAAAAATATAACAAATTTAATACACCTTCTTTTCTTAAAATTATTCATAATTCGTTAGTAACAAAAAACCAGTAGAAATTAAAAGAAATAACCAGTCTAGAGAAATTGTTCGGTATGATTTCCATGTTTTTTGTAAACACATACGAGCTATCTTTATTAAAGAAAATCTCAGATTTTGAAAAAATACTCAGCCTCAACCTGAACTACCCTCTCCAGCTTGAAGGATTCTTTCTCTTAAATGATTCTCGCTCAAAATCAGAACCGCATATACACAAAATCTTTCATAAATCCCCAGACTTAATAGTCCAAGGTAGTAAGGTTTGGGGAACGGGATGGCCACTAAACATAAGCATCTCGACCCCAACCAATCCAGTGATCAGGAAAGATATATAGTTTCTAAGATGTCTAGCAAAATAAGGAGTTAGTTGAAACCAAATAGTTTGTGTTAAATGTAAAGGCAATATGTGTATTATGAATATTTGTCGCCTGTTTCTCGTAAATGTAGCTTCATCGGTAAAAAAATAATTTCTGATAAAACGTAGACCTCGGTTATTCATTTCACATAACCATCTACATAATACAAGTCTTGCTTAGAAGTCTTGAGGAAAGAATACCTGTACTTTTTTGGAGATGGAATACATACAGCTGCTGACTCCGCAAAATAGCGTGTACCTGAGTTTTCCCCATGTTTTCGACCTGCTTAACCAATACCCTGGTACTAAGTTTCAGTGTTTCCTCAACAATTCTTAAAAGTTGCTCTTCCTGTTCAGGTTGAATCGCACGGAGTCGGCCACAATCACCCCTCCGTCTTTCCGTTAAATTTCCAGTCTCCCTTAGATTCTTAACCATACTTGAAAAATATTATCTTTTGGGATGAAATAATAATAATAATAATATGTCTCTAAGAGGTGGCGAGATCTAGCATGGCTACTCACCTAACCACCCAACAGGAAATAATAAGTACAAAGCCATTTCCTAACAAAAATAGGCATACATTTTTCATTCCAGAACATAGAATTTCATTTAACTAGTAATTGTGTGTACAAAATAAGAGTAAAAAGGTAACAAAATAAGATAAAGAATATATATAAGCTCATTAAATGATTATTTCTAATTCATGAAAAGACCGCCTCTAAGGTGAATCAAGACAACATCTCTGGAGCACTCCACACATACCCCGGCATACCAGGCCCCCACCTAGGGCAATTACAATGAATACAATATTCACTGCAGCAACCCCCGACAGCAAATTTTTTTCTGTCTGAAATTTTGTGTATGGTCATAATTCGTCGAGATTCGTCCAGAAATGCAATAAAACTTTTCAAAATTTTTTTTCACAAACTTCCCTCACTTTGAGGGGTGAGGAAGTAAAAGAAAGAGAAAACGCAAAAACAACGAACAAATGGAACGCAGGAAATGAGTTTCATATACTGAAATAATGATGACCGTCTAACTGTTGTACACCTTCCATGCTAATAAAGCCATAGGCAACAAATTAAAGTTTCGCATCACTTTTAACTCACCAAAATTTTTTGTCATCATTAGGATTACAGATGTACACATTGCCACCAGACGTCCAGGCCTTACTATTACCATATTTTTTTCTTTGCCAGTCCTAACAGTTCATATCGTTTAATAATCAAATTTTCAATATAGTATACATATTGTCCCATTCAGTAATTTTTTAGCATTAAATACTTCATTTCGCTTGCTATTAAAAGTAAAACAAGCTATAATATTGCGACGTTTGTCACATTCGAAACATGGAATATTCAAGTGGATATTAATAAATGAGGAAATCACAGCATTTAAGTTTTCATTAACCGTTTCGGCAATACCACAAAAGCGCAAGCAATTTCTTTTCCGATCCTACTCTAAAACATGTACTTTATCCCGTAGTTCAGAAACCCCTTGACTATTCTCACTTACCGTTTTATTGAGGTTGGTTAGAGTATTACAAACATGACTAAGTTTGGAATCAATTTTTTCCAACCTCGAATCAAGTTTTTCATCAAGTTGACTTTTAAAGTAAGTAAGTAAGTAAGTACACACCTTATTAATCAGTCTTTCCAAGTTCTCCTCACCACTGTGACTGGACCCTTTATTCCCTTGACGTGTGGAACTGACCATTATACTAATCCAGTACTTTATCAAATTAGTAGGACTAACTAATTATCGACCTTGGTCAAATTGTGATTATCTATATAATTAGACACCAATTCAGTATTCAAGTGTATAACTGAATGATACATCAACTCAGATACACTATGACAAAAAAACAGCGATTAACTAGAACAAAAAACCACGATTTTCATTAGATTTTGCGGAGCTATATGCATGTATCTACTCACGACTCATATCAATAACTGTATTGATTCGGAAATTTGTCGGCATAGGGCCTAGCAGCTAAACTGGAGTCACATTTTCCTAATTGAGAAATAGAAATAAATGTTTACAGTTTAAAGAAATATTTAAATCTTACGCATTATTAAAATCAAATCCGTCATTTCAGAAAAGGGTACAAATCCTTGTCTACGAGCCATGTTGGTTTTTCTTACTCACAAGAACACTTCTATCTTATAAAAAACTTTAACTTGTAAAAAATAAGGATTCACTATGACACTAAACAAACAATTCTATCGTATCCAGGGGATTGACATTTGTTTACGAAGGAGCTGACTTGATTTAAAGATATTTGAAAACTATGATATTACCAATATTTTTCAACTTATCTCTAAAACGAAGCATTTTCTCGAGTTTTGTTAAGAGACATAAAATAATCCAAAATGAACGGTTAACTTAGAAAAGATAGTTTGGAGTCATTGTCGCAGGTACAAAAAAACTGGGGGTCATTGAGTACTGGAACCCCTCTATATTGAATATTTGACAATTAATTTTTTTTCTTCAAAAGATGTGACTAAGTTGAAGCACTGTACCAAATTTTAAATAAATATCTTACAAACTAATCGAATTAATTAAAAAAAATCATTTTTAAACTTCAAACTTTGACAACCTATATTTCGAACATGGGGTCTGAAACGAAAAATGGCATGGCGAAAATCCTATTATTTTTGCTTAATGAATCCATGGTTTCCGGATTGGCCTCCTTTTCCGGACGTCCTGTATATTTAAATTATTTAATAATATTTCAGGAGTCAACCACAGAATCAGTTCAGTGTATTAAAACCTAATAAATCGGCAATTTTCATTGGCTCTTTCTCACACAAAATAATTATATGAAACAACCATTATTAAAATGTACTCGCCCTTATGAATATGCAACAAATTACCTCTACCATTTTTCATCTGAGTTTTTAATTATTTCCTGTTCTTTTCAGTGCTGATGGTAACTACGAAGTAACAATAATGACTAAAGCAATTCTCCACCACACGGGCAAAGTAATATGGAAACCCCCAGCCATCTATAAATCATTTTGTGAAATCGATGTAGAATACTTTCCCTTTGATGAACAAACCTGCTTTATGAAATTTGGATCGTGGACTTACGACGGCTATATGGTAAGAAAAGATAAGTGAATTACAAAAAAATCTTGACAAAATATTCTAAAACAAATTATTTTTGCTATTTCAAAAAAAAAAAAAATATATATATATATATATATATATATATATATATATATATATATATATATATATATATATATATATATATATATATATATATATATATATATATATATATATATATATATATATATATATATATATATATATATATTAACGTACAAGTTTTAATCAAAATGGGAGTAATACTCATCAAAAACAATTAAAAAAAAGTTCCAGTGAACCCATATCAGGAAAAAAGTCATTAAAAATCCAAGGATACCATTGATGAAACAATCGTAACCTTGGATTTTGCATTAATTTATTTTAAGAGATAGAGGGGTACAGTAGTAGTAGCTACTTATTTTACTAGGCAAGTAGGCCACAATGGGCCCTTTTACCTAGGGACCTACAGTTTAGCGTGGACTCCGAACCACGGTCTTCGACTGTCAACTAACCCACCGCCTGGGCCTGCCCGCCTGCACCGCTAGCAGAGTGGCAAACCTCCTGGGTAGGTCTCTTCGACCCTCCACCCGGGCTTGCTTCTCCGCCTGCATCAGGCTAGCGGCCTTCCCGGATTGTCTGTTGACAGCCTACTGACTGTTAGATGAGCTATCGTTCATCCATCCAATTGCCGGACTCGATCAGTGCTGCTTAACTTCACTGATCGAATGTAGGAAATTAAACGGATGTTCATACCTCATCCCCCGACAAAGGGGTACAACTTTTGGTAAATTTTTGTCATTTTCATTTCATTAAAACATGGATCTCTACTTATCTTAAATTATTTTATTTTGTTAGTTTTAATTAAGTTGCATTAAATATTTATGATAATTTAATGGGAAGTCATTTATTTTTTGGTATATTTCTACAAATTGCTTTCCCTACTTCTCGTAACTATACATTTAAATTTTATAAAAATGAGATTGTAATCTTACAATTGGTATACAATAATTACAAAGTTCCACGCTCTTGAAAATTAAGCAAACTTAATTTTCCATTATAATTAAAATTGAGAACGGAATTATTCATGCTTTCCGATAAGTATTAAATATAGAACGGACAGTTATTTTAAAGAAACCTTTTTGAAATTACTTTTTTACTCATTTTGAAAATGAATGATTTTAAGTCGACCTATTTCCATCAATCACCGACGCTAAGAGTTAAGATTACGAGGGCTTGTAAGTATTGATACCCCTAATCTGGAAATTTGGCAAACCCACGCTTTGTAGGGTAGGGACTCATAAGCTCTTTTTACATCTTTTTAGGATGACACGAGATGATCTTACCTACTTGAATTTTAACTCTGATCATCTACATAGGTGGAAGGATGCGACACAGAGGGCTTTCCAAAATTATGGAAATGACCGATTTTCTCCAAATTGTAGTAGCAATTTTAGAGAAAAAAATGTCCCTATAAAAGTGTCATAGTTTTTAGAAATCTGCAAGTTTTCGGTGGGTGAAAAGTGTGAATGTCATTTGAAGGTTAACTTGTTTTTTTAATAAAATAGTGTATATTTCATTCCGAAATTTTCAAGACTATTAAACCAATAAATTAAACATATCCTGTTATGTCTTCATTGTTATTATCTCATATCTAACTAGTCCAAGAAAATAAAGTGAGAAGCTGACAATAATAATTATTGTAGTGATTGTGTGTGATGTATTGTAGTGATTGAAAATATTTGGAAGTTGTTTAGAGTTAAAAACTGAGTGTAATGATCCAAAGTTTCAAATTTGACCGACAGGACAAGTACGCAAAAAAATTAAAAGACCTTTTAAAAAAGGTGCACTGTGAACCTTCACCCAAAACGCTGTGAAAACCGTAATAGATTCGTCAAGAATTAATAGGACCGAAGTTGCATATGAATTATGTTTAATTAATTTCGATGTTTCTACATTGGTTTTGTTATAATGAATATGTCTGTTTATAAAACTTTGCCTATTTAAAATGTTTGTTGAATAATACTGTTTCTTAACAAAATATGTTTTGTTAAAAATTTGCAACAGTCGTATTAAAAGCCTGTATTTTAAATCGGGGAATTAAAATTATCAACAAACATTTAAATTCAAGTAACATATTAATTCAACAAACAGAACAAATAGCAACCTTTTATTTTTAAGGTTTTAAATCAATAACTAATAATTTAATTCCTGGATATAAATGTTTCTTATTATTTTGTTACTTGAATTAGAATGTGACATGAATTTAAATGTTTGTTGATAATTTTAATTGCTGATTTTAATTAGGCGCTGCTGTGGGGCGGACGCTATGGGTACTAAGCACTAGTTTATTTGGCAACATCGCATATTCTATACCCAGACCACTAACAAACCATCAGCAGTCTAACTCTGATCTAGCATATAATTTTAGGCAGAGCTGTCAGGTACTTCAATTAAAATAATTGAAATAGTAATTTAATTATTTTTAAGTAATTAAATTACTTTAATTCAATTACTTTTTTGGACGCCTTAAAATAATTGGTATTTGAATTACTTTTGTAAAAGTAATTGTAGTTGGTAATTATTTTATTGTTTTTGGTAATTAAAGTACTGAACAAATAATTCAATTCTTTTTGGGTAATTCAATTCCTTTTAGATACTTTAATTACTTTAAAATAATTGAAATTGTATCGAAAATATTCCGAGAAAAATCGCAACGCGCTTGGCTTTAATAACTTGTCTGAGCTTGTCGTTTGACAGTATTTTCGTTTTCTTTCAGTTATCCAGTGCACTACACAGTATACAGTAGCTGTGATTGCAAGAAAACCATGTTATTAATTATTTGTGTCCTTGTGTTTTTAATTCTTAAAAAGTTGCCTGGCAAGGTTAAGTAAATATTAAATAATAAATTTGTTCTTTACTATTTTTTAAATATTAATATATGTTGTACATATATCTCCGATATTGGCAATATCTATTATTTTACCTATTTGATTTAATCAAATACCTATTAATATTAGTTACACTGACAAAATTTTTTAATAATGATTGTAGAGACAAAATTTTTGCACAGAAATGCGTTTCACGTTGAACTCAAATATCGAATAAAAAATGTCTGTCTGGATGTATGTCTGTGTGTAGACCATTTCTTGTCAACACAATAATTTCTCTTAGACTTGAAAATTTTATTTTAAATTTAGTACCTATATATGTAAAATAGCTTGGTAGGATATTACCTACATACGTGTTTGAATGACCTGATAATTATTTAAAAATACATGTACATTGTGCCTCTTTTTTGGTAGGTATTTGAATTTCTTTTATTTTCAGTCGATATTTCAATTATTTTGGTAATTCAATTACATTCAAAGTAATTCAATTAAATAGAGTAATTGAAGTATAAGATAAAGTAATTGAATTCCTTTATTTGAAAAAAATTATTTTCGACGAGTAATTGATACTTGAAGTACTGTGTAAAATGAGGAGTAATTGGTAATGGAAATATTTACTACTTTGATTGATAATTGGTAATTGGTACTTCAATTACTTTTAATGGGTAATTGTGACAGCTCTGATTTTAGGCTTGACGTCGTCGGACGCCATTCAGTACAGAACAGAACACGCGGTGCGGTACGAATGCAGAAACCAATCTGCACTCTGCCGAGTGTCTAAACTAGTAGTATGTAAATGATCCGAGAACTGCAGCGCCCAATTAAAATTATCAACAAACATTTTAATTTTAGGAATTAAAATGACTGTTGAAAATTTTAATTCTCTCAATTAAAATCGGAAATTAAAATTATTATCAGACATTTAAATTCATGTAACATTTTAATTCAACAAAAAAAAAAAGGAAAATATAAATTCAGGAATTAAATTGTTTGTTGATAATTTAAATTCCTAAATATAAAAGATTGCTATTTTTTTGTTTGTTGAATTAAAATATTACATGAATTAAATTGTTTGTTGATAATTTTAATTACAAGATTTAAAATAGACTCTTTTTATTGTGACTATTGTAATTTGATAACCAAAGATCTTTTGTCGAGAAACAATTTTATTCTTGTGACATTTTAAATGGGTAAAATTTTGAAAGCAAACTTTTCAAATATATAAACATAGTAACAACGAAATCAGTTTAATGAAATTGGTCTTTTCTTTGGATGTAACAAAATACATTTTAAAAATAATTACATGTCGTTCTATACTTGCTCCTTTTTTTTAATTATATTCTTATTTTAAATAGTTGGCTAAAAAAATATTCTTGTATTAAAATTTTTGTTTTAACTGAATTGCTGATTTATAATGTTTAATGAATACGATGTTTCTCCATAAATATCTTCGTCCAAAAAAATCTAACAATCATATTGAAAGCCTATAATTTAAATCAGGTGATTAGAAATGTCAATAAACATTCGAATTCATCTAATATCTTATCAACATTATTCAACAAACAAATAAACAAGTAATATTAAAATTCAGAAATTAAAATATTTGTTGTTAATTTTTATTTAGTATTGCTTAAATACACAAAAAGACATGCATGAATTAAAATTATCAACAAACATTTTAAATCCTGCATTTAAATAGTTGTAATTTTTGTAATTGTTGAATTAAAATGTTACATGAATTTAAATGTTTGTTGATGATTTTAATTCCCGGATTTAAAACACAGACTTTTAATGTGTCTTGCAAATATTTAACAAAACATATTTTATCAAGAAACAATTTTATTCAACAAACATTTTAAACAGACAAAGTTTTATAAACAGACATTTATAGTAACAAAACCAATGTAGAAAAATCGAAATTATTTAAATATAAATTAAATGTTGTTTAAATGTCAAGAAATAAATTGTAATAATAAAAAGCAAAACGGCAATCCATAGTTGTAGAGGACAAAATTCTAAAAAAAAAGTCCACGACGGTAAAGTTTATTTCAAATTTATTTGCATCATCAGCTTCTTTGCCAGCGGTAAAAGGATCAAAGAAGACGCATTTTTTATGTTGCAAATAAGTTTGAAGTAAACTTTATATATGTATCTTTTATAGTTTAGGCGTGAGCCTCGCTCAAATTTGTGTAATCAGAGTACGTGGCACACGGGAGCGACTGTATTGACACTTTTAGTTGTTTAATTCACTATGTAAATTTTATAACTATTGAAACGAGTCCAAAAAAATTCATGGATATTTTACGTATTGTGAAGAAACTTTCCACAGTGAAAAAAATTTGTCGACCAAAAATTCAAATTTTGTCAGCTTCGCGAAAAAAAAGTTCTTAATTTCATCGGAATTTCAGCAGAAGAAAATTTAAGTTATCTTGAGGATTATTTATCGTAAACCAAAAAAATTTATGTCCAAATGAAGGTCTTCAAACAAGTTGACAGAGTTTTTGATAAATCGCCATTGTTAAACATTTTCCATGCAAGGGATTGTTAAAAATGGTACCTTCGTCTGGTCATTAATTTTTACTATGTTTTGATTACACAACTTTGAGCGAGGCTCACGGCTAATCTCTATAAATGTGTACCGTCCTGACCATTTTTTAAGAGAATTTTGTCCTCTACAACTTTGATCCTATAAAATTTTGACAAATCTGTTACGATTCTCTCAGCGGCTTGGGTGAAGGGTCATGGCGCACATTTTTTAAAATATTTTTTTAATTTTTTTTGCATACTTGTCCTGTCAGTCGATTAAGAAACTTTAGATCACTATACTCAGTTTTTAATTCTGAACAACTTCCAAATATTTTCAAGCACTACCTAATTATTGTCAACTTAACATAGGGAAATTGTCTCTCTTTCTTGGACTAAATCTCTAGATTCAGATTTCAATATAAACATATATAAAATGGGTAACTTTTTAATTCATGCTAATAGAAATAAAGTGTTCGTTAAAAATGCGATCATTCTGCACATTACAATTTTCATAGCGGACCATTATGCGAACTTTGTTTGTTATTTTACCTGGTTGAGCCTTTTTCAGTAATAAACTTATGAATAATTGAAAAGCACTTTTAATATAATTATTTGCACTTATTAGTATTACTATGTACTCTCTACTTTTATACATCAAGGTTTTTTACCGTATTCCCAATAAACTAAAAGGACTAAAACAGTATATTCTGTTTCCCTTATTGAGTTGCTATGGGATCTCCACCAGTGGTTAGATAAATAAACCGAATTTAATTAGGCAAGAGTTGTTATTTTAATGATCCAGAATAATACCTCTATTATTTTTGTTAGTTACTGAAATGTAAAGCAGTAATTGTCCTATTACAAATGATTTTAAGCCTCAATATAAGAGTTTTGAAGTGATTAATTTATAAAATGTCCCAGAAATATGAATAGAAAAATTCTCGTTACAATTATGTTAGGGCGGCATTAATGTCACTGACATGAAATTTGCTATATTTCATTTCTGAGAAACTTGAAATTTGAAACAACTTAAGTATTATGATTAAACAAAAGCACTCTTCTATTTATATTTAGTTTATGTTTACTGTATGCTAATTGTAAATTTTAGCTAGACTAGTTGATAAATAAAGATACATTATCATATTTTTAGGACGGCTAGTTTTGAACGAAGGTTTAAATGATGAAGATCTGTATATCTCTATGTTTAAAGTATCTTCCTTTTTTTGTTAAAATGATGACTATATACCCGCTATGCAAAATATCCTCTTATAAACGTTAAATACCATTGTTTTAAGTAAATTGAGACAATCTTTTGTTTATCCTGTCCATTTAATCTGTTGTAGTGGTTGGTAAAAGACCTGTGATCCTCCATCGGTTGCAACGCTTGCTACGGGGTATATTTTATAAGTACTTCTTTGCTTATATCGCTGGCTGCTTGTTTAGGACTTTTTATGTTGGGATATATTAGTAAGCTACAATTTTATGCTACTGGCTACTTTACATGATTATTTGTGTTAGTTGTTTTAGTGTTGGCATCTTTTTGTTATCACATTATTATAGCTCTTCTATGTGAGGAAGTATTATGTGGGGTTTTTCTCTGTTTTATATATTTTTAATTTATTTTTTTGAATATTTTTGGTTTTATTTTGTTTTTTGTTATTTTTGATTCTTTTACATGTTTTTAGATTTTTTATTTGTCAGTTTTTTCTGATCTGATCTGATCAACAAGTTAGTAATTTAGGGGTAAATATTTGGCAGGGTTTCAAATTTAAAAGTAAGGCGGTGTTGTAGGGTGGGGTCTGAGGATTGGACTAGGGTGTTGGCGAATTTAGGAAGAAGGTCTATTAAGATGTGGTTCTCTATTGTAGGAGTTCCTGTAATGTCGTGTATTGTCTGTATGCGTGTCCATCTTGGTGTGTTAGTGGCTGTATGGAGGGCTTTGTTTTGGATAATTTAGAGTTTTTTTCTATAGGGATGGGGTGGTTAAAAGGTACCAGACTGGAGAGTACTTCGGATAGGGCGGATGTAGGATTTGCATAGGAGGGTAGCGGTAAAAGGAGGGGCGACTTTGATTATTCAGTATAGTCTTGCAAACCTAGCATTGGCCTCTGCAATTACTTTTGAGACATGTTTTTAAATTTTAATCTTTTGTCTACTGTTAGTCCTAAGTATTCAGTTTCCTGTGTCCAGTCAACACAACTGTCGAGGATATCCGGATTGACTCGGAGCCCCCAACTTGAAAGTTGGCGGTCAGATCAACCTGGTTTTGCAGTATGGTAGTCATGAGAGCAGGGATTTTGGATGTCGTTATGATCGCTGTATCGTCGGCGTAAAGTTCAATTGTTGTTCGGCGATCGAGAGGGTGAGGGATGTCGTTCGCGTACAGGTTAAACAGGTCTGCTCCTAAGGACTAGCCCTGGGGGATACCGGCGAAAATCGGGAATGGGGATGAGCATTCCTGATTGACTGAAACTTGAAATTAGCGGTTAGAAATATAAGATTGTATTATTTTAATTTACTGAACTGATTCTGCGGTTGGCTCCTTGTGAAACATTATTAAATATTTTAAATATTGAAAAGAAGTTTGCTTTTTAATGTTTCAAAAATATTTTATTAGAAATTCTACACGTGTTTCGGCTTTTCAGGACTTTGTTAAGAATACAGGGAATACTGAATAGTAAAATTTGTGTTCATTGCTTATATAACCACATCTGGTACCTACTATAAAACTATTGTACATAGGTAAATGGTTTCATAAACAATGTTGGAGATTGCAGCGTGTTGCTGATAGATGTTACTTTGAAAAAACTTACTAATGTAGTTTTTGAGTGTTTATTAAAATACCTCTTCGGCATGTACTATTTGAGTGCTTCCTAGAAAACTTAGAGAGACAACACCTGTCTTTTAGTTGCTACAATTTTGACATTTTAAATTTTTAGTAAAATCACTAATGTGATTTTTTATAAACAACTGACTATCCTCATTATTCACTAGTAAATAATGAAATCATTATGCACTGCAGTGAATAATGAAATCATTATTCACTGCAGGGAATAATGAAATCATCATTTACTGCAGGGAATAATGGATAACATTAACCTTGAGGAAACACATACATAATGAGTACATTATTTAATAGTCGTGAACAAATGTATTTATTATTCACTGCAGTGAATAATGATTAAATTATTCACTAATTCTGATATTCTTTATTAAAGATTCATCAAGTGTGCCATGACATGTTAGTCAAAGCGCGGAATTGATATTTGATTTGAAACGTAAAATTTATTATTTGATAGTCCTGGATAAATTATAGTATTCTACTCGTATGTAATGGCTATATTATATTCACGGGGGCGGAGTTTACGATACTAGCCGTAGGCGATAGGCAATGTACATGATCGTTGAATAATATATTGTTATTATTTGCTGAAATTTATTAAATTGTATTCAAAAATATCTACTACTTTGGACTTATCGCAGATCAGTAAGTAATTGTTTGAGTCGACCTTTCCTTGATAACTCAATTTCATCAAGATCAATAATTTATAATCTTACAATTTTACAAAGTGACTACACTACTATTATGTCGTTGAAGTCACGGAGTATAATTAGCAGTGATCTACCTATTAATTTGAACAGTGTTATGTAATTTAATATTAAGTGAAGGATAATGTAAGGGTTGCTTTTCAGCCCCTAAGATGCGTTGGAACATGTATTAGTGATTTAAGCTTAGCAATGAATACCAACTAGTGTATCACGCAAACAGCTTCTTAATAATTGAGAATAATATTTATGCAGCTTCAACTCCTCCTACACATGTATGTGTTCAGTTTATTATCGCCTTCTCAGAATAATATATTTTGCCTCATTTATTTATTTACAATTTGGCAACGAAATAACTTTCCCTATGACAAAAATAGTAAGGAAAGTTCGGCGAGATTTCATTCGTAGCCAATTTAGTTAATTATTATAAGTAACGTGATCAAATTCACGAATTCCAAATAGTAAATGAAGTCACAGTAATTAAAATTTGAGAGAACCATAGTCATAACAGATTCAGAAAATCTTTTTTTAATTTAAAATTTAAGATTTGTCGATTGTAATATAATAATTTTAATGACAAAAATGTTTTCTGCAACATTTTTATACCATGTTTTTCAAATGTCAGATTACTGTATAAAATAACACCTAAGTTCTTAGCAGAGTTTACGTTTGGTAAGTTACGCCATCTACATTAATATTTAAAACATTTCTTAATAAAGTAATGTTACTTATATTCCCGAATTGCATTATGAAAGTGACGAATTTAGTTCAAGGTTCTCTTGAGATAATTGATTTATAATTTGAATGTCACTATTTTTTCTATATGGCAGGGAGTGATATTAAAAGTCTTTTCCCACACAATTATATTTACACAATGACTAATCTCAAGGTCAATCTGATATGATCTTCATTCTGTTTATTCGATGAGTTGCGAGGAGATACCGACCAACGCGTACCTAGTCAGCATTAAGACTGCTCTACTGAACTTCGTGCCTTCGTGCGTTACCGTTTCCGTAAAATATGTCAGGGACATTGTCCCCGCCAGTGATTTCTGTCTCTTTTGCTTTCTGACGATTCGCGCATAAGTCTATTTCACTTTAATTCGTTGTAAATTCGGTCCGTAGCTAGCTTTGAGGACAAGTTGTGGATTGACCCAAGATTTTTAAATTCTGTAAATGAATAATGTAATGAATATGAATATGAATGGTTCGGTGCTCGGACAGGATACGAAATCCTGTGATCTAGATATTTGAATAGTATTGTGCATAGAATGACTAGAAACTTTAATATATTTTTTAAGAATATTAAAAAAAAAAAATTATATATATATATATATATATATATATATATATATATATATATATATATATATATATATATATTGTTACAATATCGCCTTATCTAGGTATATAATTTAGTAAAAATAAAATATAATAACATAAATCGGGTCACTTATAATAAAATAACAGTTGGAATTATTTATAAGTAAAAATATACTTGTACAAAATGAATTTTGGAAAGAAACAGAGTTAATAAGCCATATGCAGAGACAAGTTATAGATGAGAAGATATTATTATGCATTATATGAGTAATAAATGATTTTGAAAACAGTAAAATATGATTTTCTTAGATTTTGCGGACAGATGAATGAATAGGGGTAGTATTGTGATAAAAGCAAACATAAAATTTTAATATAAGGTTAGAATAGGTTAACATAAATGTTTATATGATAAAAATTTGTTAATTGACATGGACGATGAATAAAACTGGTGTCGTAGTGTAGATTTCAGCCAGCAACTCTGTTGAACCCAAATAGACACTGTCGATCCAATGTTGAGTGAGGACTTGTAGTTGTAAAAGCACCAAAGACAGTCAGAAAGCTGAAAAAGTATATATTGTTAGAACTAGTATGTAAAATAGGTAAAGTTTAGGCTATGGGAGATAGGACATGGACAGTGATTATGTAAAATAGGTAAAACTTAATTAAAAGTGAGACGTTAACATGAAACACACATCGTTTCATGGTGAAAATAAACTGTATAGTGTTTAAATTGTAATAGATTTACCAAAGTATAAGTATTGTGTTGTGTACAATCTATCAGTCAGAGTACGGTAGATAAGGAACTGCAAAAGTGGTGTTTATGAACCGCAGACAGGCCTGGAAATGCTTGCTGAGGTGAAATTCTTCAGTCATTAATCTGAAAAGCATATAAAGTATAAACATTTTGTTAAATTAGGTCTAAAGGTACAAGTTATACAGAGAACATAGAGATTATTAGGTAGTAATGGCAAGAACATTAAACAGTGCTACGTTTTATAAATTAATGTCTTGTTTTGCAACAAAAATGTGTTGTATAGTAAGAAAAGGTGAAAGACTTACCTAGTCATGGGTTACCACATAGATTGGAACAGTTAAATAGTGTCCAGCCATCAAATTAGGTGGAATGTGAATGTTCAGGTAACAGTGAGATGTAAAACCACTCACAGCTTCTGTAATTTTGTGTAAACTTAAGACTTTTAACAGTCTGGTGGAAGGACAATATCCCATAGACATTTTACAAATGAATTTAGGGCAGCAGAATGTGTATTTAATTGGCTAGATATCAATGTTGGTGAAGGTACATGACCTACGAATAAAACATGTCATTTTAGATTAAAATTGTATTAGTGTAGGCCAAAATGTATTAGGATAATTAAGTTAGGGTTTTAAAGTGTGTTATTTGTTAAAATAGATATGTTCTGAGTTAAATATCAAACATTATTTCTATATTTATGGGTGTAAATTAAGTTAGGTTAGAAGTGTAGAAAATTTTGTTAAAACCCAGACTATTGTATGTTAAAAGATGGGGAAAATTTTATTGTAAATAGTTTTTCATAAGGATCATTCATAGCTACAGGAACATAGAAAATACAAAATTTATAAAAATTTAATAAAAAACAAAATAGGCTAAAAGTTGAATTTTGACAAGTAAATTAGAAATCAAGCCATATAATTGGATGATTTCGAGCAGAGAAACAGTTTTTGATGGTGCTCCAAGGGGGTGTACTACTCTCTTTTGTTAAAAAAAACTCCTAACCTCAAATTTGAAGCATGGCTTACTAGATAAAAAAGTTTGGAAAATAAAGTTTTGTGAGGTTAGAAATGAAAAGGAAATAAGTTAAAAGAAAAATTATCATGTTCCATGTTCCGGGAAGTTATTTTTATTTATTTTAATTGTCGAGAAATGTTTTAAAGAATGTAAACTTACCTGTCAGTAATTTTAAGTAATCCAACCAGTGTCACAGTGAATCAACAAAGTAAAGTGCAAGTAAATATAATACATCGGCATTTAAAGTGAAATAGTTCTTTTTAAAAAAGCAAAGTGTTTTGTGCATCGATAGAGTCAACATTTATTTCAAAAACAACAAACCAGTCCAGTCAGATGACAGCATAAAAGCCACGCAGCGACATTCAGGAGAACTAAGGAGGAATGCGCTATACAGGGTGTTCTCGTTTTAAATTCGAGTAAGGTTGGTGAAACGTGCAATAATAAAAATTTCATGTCTGTAAATTTCATAATTGTATTTATCTGTTTGTAACAGTATTTATTTGTGTGTAAATTATATGTTTGTTTGGGTAGAAATTTGGCCTTTCATTTATTTGCCAGCATAGATAAGAATTTCATATTATAATCAAAGTGACCTGAACCAGGGAACCTAACTTGAGATAGTCTCATGAGCTAGCCGAGGAGATTATTTTTTTATAAGCTCTAGTAAAACAAAAAAAGTAAGTAAGTGTTAACTTTTCAATTTCAAATTCACATTTTATTTTATTTGCAAAAATAATAAAACCCAATTTTTACAATAATATATATATATATATATATATATATATATATATATATATATATATATATATATATATATATATATGTATATATATATATATATTATATTTTTAAACTTCAGAAAATGAATAGCTCTAATTTTTTTATTTATATGTGGGATGTCATTGACCAAATGACACAATAGAAGAACCGCCAGTGTGGCAAAGAGCATCATGGTTAGGACGACGTGTCTTTCACGATCTTGGTTATTTTACGACATCCTTGATCGTAAAATATACTTACCCTCGGTACACAAAAAATTATTTAATAATTTTATTTGCAAACAAAACCAGAACTACTTGGTATTTTACAAAGTACCAATAAACTGATTACTACTGTATATAAGTCCAATAAATACATTTTATGTACACATTTTCTATATTTCCAACCATCATTTATTAGACAAAGGAAAATGTGGGTGGTATGGTATTGGTGAGATCAATAAGCCTCTAATAAATCCAATTTCATTCGCAGGTTGATTTACGACATCTGCAGCAAGTCCAGGATTCGAACAAGATAGACGTCGGCATAGATTTGCAGGATTACTACATATCAGTGGAATGGGACATTATGAAAGTCCCTGCAGTCCGTAACGAGAAATATTACAGCTGCTGTGAAGAGCCCTACCCAGATATAATATTTAATATCACTCTACGAAGAAAGACACTTTTCTATACCGTGAATTTAATTATTCCTTGTGTAGGAATTTCATTTCTGTCTATTCTAGTTTTCTACTTGCCTTCTGATTCAGGAGAAAAAGTGTCACTTTCTATTTCGATTTTATTGTCCCTTACTGTGTTCTTTTTACTGTTGGTGGAAATCATTCCACCTACTTCCATAACAGTGCCTCTGCTAGGTATGTAACTGTTTAAATTTTTTATTTATCTAGGCTAGAAAAACTTGATCGTTAGATTAAAATACTGTTTAGAAAAGTCAGTCTGCTATTTTTTTGTAATCACTGTAAAAATTGTAGGAAGACATTGAATATTAAAGTGACTGATTCCAAATAGTACGTTAAACATTAATAAAAAAAAAATTCATTCTTGCTTTCCGTATTCTAGGTTACATCTTGTACTCATTTTTTTCACGAAGCCATGTCAATACCAACTTTTTTTCAAATGGTATTATACGTTTTTTTTTGCATCATAGACCGGGCGACAAGATACATTCAGTTTAAAAAATTCGTAGGAACCATTCGGATTTATGATTTACATTTAAAATAATGCAAAGAATAAAATTCTAAAGGTTGACAGACACAATTTTTTAAAGTTTTTTTTGTCCACAAAAAATCATGATTCATAAGGTTATTACGGGAGCGCGCCACTCCAGCGTCTTAAAAACATTATTATATAATTAGTAATTAATATTTTGATCTAAAATGTCGCTTTAATAGTCTTCCACAACATTGTGGAAAACCGTTTTAAAATTTTAACATTTAAGAAAAAATTTCAAATAAAAAGATCTGAAATCGGTTGACCCTGCAGGCCATTCTTGAAACTTCCCGCTATTTTCGAGCTTAAGGCGCTCAAAAATATACGTATTAGTTAATTCAAAATATTATACACATATATTTTTGAGCTCTACGATTAGGTGAAAAATCTTGGTTATATTAAAAAAACATTTTTTTTTGTAATATTTGAACTGCGATATCTTTTGAACAAATTAACCAATCGAGATACGTTTGCAGTATTCAACGCAGTTTTTCAAGTACAAAAAGTTATGTTTGTACCAAAAATCCACCCGAGAACAATTTTGATTGTTATTTCAAAAAAACACTGCTTTGCAAATTTTTCGTAATCGATATCTCTTGAACGAATCAACCGAATTTGATGCGGTTTACGGCATTCAACGCAGCTTTTTAAGTAGGAAAGTTATCGTCGTACCAGATATCGATCCGATAGGAATTTTGAATATTATTTCAAAAAAAACACTTTCTTGCGAATTTTTCGTAATCGATATCTCTCGAACGAAACCACCGATTTTGATGCGGTTTACGACGATCGATGTTGATTTACAAGGAGAAGCGTTGATTAGATTTTGGAATTTATTGGTCCAGTAGTCTAAAAGATATTCCAAAAAAAACAAATTTTTGAATTTTTTTTTTGAGATTTCTCAAAATCTACCAGGCCGAATCGGTTCTAATTCTCAGGAAATCTAAGTTGAGTCAACCCCTTTAGAATGCCGCAAACCGCGTTTCGATCGGTCAAGCCGTTCAAAAGTTATGAGAGGTTTACATACAGCCATACACATACCATCGTGGTAATAGTCAGAATAGCTTCTTAGAACCTCAATACGTCAAGATCTGACAAAATCTTGATTTTTGAAAATCGGGGTGAAACTAATAACTTCCCGATTTCTGAAAAATTTCAATTTTCTTAGCGGGAAGTTAAAAAAAATAGATTTTTTACCTGCTAAATGTAAATATGAAGCTATTAAACTTAATAATAATTAATAAACTATAAATAAATAAATTAATTAATTAATTCATTAATTAATCAGCTTATAATAAGTTAACTGTTAATATTTTGATATCTCCTCCAAAGTATTAGACCGGGCTACACTGTTGTCGAGTCGTTTTGGACGTTAAAACCTCCTTTACCAAACTCTTTAATTAAGCCATGTAAATGTAATGCAGACTGTAAACGCATGTCTTGTAAATGTTAAAAAATGCCTTTGTAAGTGCCATTATAATAATTGCCAAAATGTATCTTTAGAAATATAAAATTTTATGTTAACTTTTATCAATTATTATTAATCTTTTTTTTATCAATTAACATTAATTTTGAATCAACTATTATTATTGCTGTTATTTGTTTATTTTTACCTTACTAAACCTGCATTTTGTGATATCTATGCTATTTTTGATTTCATACTTTACTTCAAAAACTATTTATTCTACTTTTAAATGTTAAAATTTAAAACGGTTTTCCACACTGTTGTGAAAAACCGTTAAGAGGACATGCCTTAAACATTTTAGATCAAAATATTAATTACTAATTATTTTATAATGGTTTTAAGACGCTGGAGTTGCGCGCTCCTGTAATCTTATGGTTTTTTGTGAAAAAAAAAACTTCCCAAAATTTTAATTGACAACCTTTAGAATTTCATTATTTACATTTTTCTGAATGTAAATCATCAACCCGAATGAATCCTACGAATTTTTAAACAGAATGTTTCTTGGCGCCTGCACTATTTTAAAATACACTGGTTTACTCACCTATCCCCGCTCGGACCATAGTTACTAGGCTAATGAGGATTAAGAAAAAACTAAATTGGAGGTTATTGGATCTTAAATCTGTTACATTTTAAAATTATTTTTGAGTGTACCATAATAAATTTATTTTTTCATTTTTAGAATCTTCCTTACATGGGCTTTAAAAAGATGTTATTTCTTGGGTATCAGATGCAACGTTGTTATTCACGTTTTAAGAAAATTTAATGAAAAAATCATACAGAAAAAAATTTAACAAATTTTTAATTTTTAGAGATTGAATCAAAAGTCCAAATATGCAAGAGCAATGATATGTACTCAAATGTACACGTTCTTTAGGTTCATTTAAAATGTACAGGGTGTTCTAAATCAACGTCTCAATTTCGCCATTTACAAATAGCTAAATCTTATTTTCAAATGGAACGCCGTATATGGTTTCATAAATTTAAAGCTTGTTTAATGAGCTTTCTAATGATACCGTATGGATAGTATCTAGGCTTATCAGTGGATACAAAACATAAGAATTTGAAATACGTCAATTAACTTAACATTTAATACAATTTTAACCTGGTGTACATAATAAAATGGAATTAAATATAAATGAATGTAAAACGTTAACTTTTTCCAAGAAAAAGTCTCCAATATTATTTAATTATGGAGTGGATCTTGCCCGTGTAAATTCCATAGATGATTTAGGAGTGACATTTACTAGCGATTTTAATTTTACCTACATATTGACAAATAAATAAAAAAGGTATACAGGATGTGTGGATTTATCCATAGACACTGTGCCGATTTTAAAGATATAAATGCAATTTTAATATTGTATAGATCATTAGTAGTTAGTGGCTTGGAATACTGTTCAATTATCTGGAACCCAAAATACAGGAATAGTATAAATAGGATTGAGAATTTACAAAATAAATTTGTCAAGTTTGTTTTATATAAATTAAACATTGAACTGATTCTGCGGTTGGCTCCTTGTGAAACATTATTAAATATTTTAAATATATGAAAGAAATTTGTTTTTTAATGTTTCAAAAATATTTTATTAGAAACTCTACACGTGTTTCGGCTTTTTAGGCCTTTGTCAAGAGTACAGGGAATACTGAACAGTAAAATTTGTGTCCATTGCTTATATAACCACATCTGGTACCTACTATAAAACTATTGTAAAATATGTTTTTATAAGTTGAATATTACTTTATTTTTTAAATCTAAATTATTTTATTTAAAATATGGTGGCCGGTAAAAATTTGTTGTTCATTCGTTAAGTTTTTGTTATTTTTAACAGCCTTACTTATTTCTAATTGTTCTAATAGATCAAGTTTCTTTCCTTTCTTTTCTGAATGGAGTAATTTGACATTATTTAAGTCTATAAAATGACTGTTTTCTATACAATGTGTTGACATGCCCGTACTATATACATTGTTTACAATAAATTTCCTGTGTTCATCGAATCGCTTTTTTACATTTCGTCCAGTTTGTCCAATGTATATAGCATCACAGTCACTACATTTTAACTCATATACTCCTGTTTTTTTGTAGTTTTTTCAGTTCTGTCTTTATTATTAATTAACATTTTACCTAAATTATTTTTATTTACTGAAATTGTTCTACATCCTAGTTTACTCAGTTTATTACTAACTCTATTGCTGATCTTAGGCCTATAATTAATACATTTATATCTCTTATTGCATTCCTGAGATGAAGCGGCAGAAAACTTTACGTAAAGAGTTTTATGCCGCTTCTTCTCAGGAATGCAATAAGAGATATAAATGTATTAATTATAGGCCTAAGATCAGCAATAGAGTTAGTAATAAACTGAATAAACTAGGATGTAGAACAATTTCAGTAAATAAAAACAATTTAGGTAAAATGTTAATTAATAATAAAGACAGAATTCAAAAACTACAAAAAACAGGAGTATATGAGTTAAAATGTAGTGACTGTGATGCTATATACATTGGAAAAACTGGACGAAATGTAAAAAAAGCGATTCGATGAACACAGGAAATCTATTGTAAACAATGTATATAGTACGGGCATGTCAACACATTGTATAGAAAACAGTCATTTTATAGATTTAAATAATGTCAAATTACTCCATTCAGAAAAAGAAAGGAAAGAAACTTGATCTATTAGAACAATTAGAAATAAGTAAAGCTGTTAAAAATAACAAAAAACTTAACGAATGAACAACAAATTTTTACCGGCCACCATATTTTAAATAAAATAATTTAGTTTTAAAAATAAAGTAATATTCAACTTATAAAAACATATTTTACAACAGTTTTATAGTAGGTACCAGATGTGGTTATATAAGCAATGGACACAAATTTTACTGTTCAGTATTCCTGTACTCTTGACAAAGGCCTAAAAAGCCGAAACACGTGTAGAGTTTCTAACAAAATATTTTTGAAACATTAAAAAGCAAATTTCTTTCATATATTTAAAATAAAAAAAAAATTAAATATTAACTATAATGAGCTTAATTACGATGATAGAATCCATTTAAATGGTTTAGATTCGCTAGAAATATGTAGATTTATAAACGAGATAACTTTTTCTTTCAAGATCATAAACAATATGTATAAAGTACCGGAATTAAGGGAATATTACGGGTACCATCTTACACCACAAGAAATCAAAAGCTTATGTATATCGAACATCATAACACAACATATGGGCAACATTCAATGAAGCATTGTTTACGCCAAAGTATAAATTATATATCTAATGATATTGACATATTTAACATTACTTTTGAGCAACTGAAAAAAATTTTGTAAATACGATTTGCAGTTATTCCTTATTTATTTTTATACAAAAATTCCATCAAATAAAATACTGTAAAATTTTTAGCATATTTAGTTTTAATATAATTTTTAAGGTTAGTGAATACAATAATTTATATCAATTTTGTACTATTTAGGTTTGCAACCTGTTATGTACTGAGTAAGCCGAACTGACTAGTTGAGTTAATTCAACTTAATCAAATTTTTATTTTAAAGGACGTTCGAAATGTCTTCCAATTTACTGAATACATTTACATGCTCGATCTTTCATTGAATTTTATAACTTTATCGTTCAATCAGAACAGAAGCTTATCTATTGTGTTCAGATAATTTACAGAACCTGTAGTGTTAAAAAGTATATATCAATCATTTCCAGATTTATCCAATTGCAATGTATTAGTTGCTAAATGTAAATAAGTACTTTATTTTAGGAACTGTCAATAAACAAATATTTTTAAATGAATGCAAAGCAAACATTAAAAAGAACATCTTGACAGTTCCTACAACAAAGTAATTGTTGACGTTTCTCAAGGGATTTTTACAAGTTATTATTATTATCTCTCAAGTTGTACATTAGAATTTAGTAATGAATTATGCAAAGGATGTAATTATTCAAGTGACATACGTTTTAGTGGTATCAAAAAAACTGTCTTCTGGCAAGTAAAATGTATGCTCAACGATATCCTCAACGAAAACATCCCAAAGTCGACTGGTTTAAAAAAAATAGCGGTTTTACTACTGGTTTGGATAGATAGCAGCTTATGTTCTAACTGAAAAAAACGAATTGATGGTTGACAGCTGTGGTTGAAATTCCAAATATTAGTACCGGAGAATTAAGTCAATATGTAGAAATTTCAAGAACAACAGAACAACGGATTTTAATAAAGAATAAATTTCTGTTTCATTTTCAGTTACATCAGAAACTTCTATTTCTCAATTTTAATCATAGGATAGGATATTGTGGATGGTTAATTAATAAAAGTAATAATGAGAAAAAAAATTTTTACGAAAATTATTTTACTCTAATGAGTCTGATTTCCATAAAAATGACAATGTAAATCGTTATAACTACCATTGTTATTCAGACCAAAAATCCCCATTTATTTAAAACATCACAAGAACGATGGTCTCTAAATGATTTGGACAGCTGTGGTTGAAATTTAGGATATTGTGGATGGTTAAATAATAAAATTAATACTGAGAACATTTTTTTAAGAAAATTATTTTACTCTGGTAAGTCTGAATTCCATAAAAATGACAATGTAAATCGTTATAACTCTCATTGTTATTCAAACTAAAATCCCCATTTATTTAAAACATGACAAGGACGATAGTCTCTAAATAATTTGGCAGGTATTATTGATCAATACATCATCGGCCCCTACCTCATTAACATCGTAGTGAATGGGGCAGTGGTTTTAGTTTTCTTCAAAATCATTTGAGACAGCTGCTTCAAAATGTACCTCAATATATTTTAAATAATGTGTGGTTCAAACTAGACTGTACATTTTATAGCAACTGTGATTAAATGTCAAGACAGTTGGTTTGGTAGATGATATCCAGTACACCGACTTGCAAGGTCATTAGACATGACACCTTGCGATTTTTTTCCTATGGGGATATGTAAAATATAAAGTTTATTCCGAACCAGTCACGACAAAAGAAAATATGAAAACAAGAATAAGGGAAACTATCGCCTCCATAACAGCAGCAAAGTTGTTAAAAGTACGAAATTCAATAAGAGATCTAGCACAAAAATGCATTTAGTAAGATGGGAGACATTTCGAACATCTTTTAAAATGAAATTTCTTTTGTTGATTTAACTTAGCTCAATTTGAAATTGCACTTACGATTTTTAAATATTGGGCGAATAAATAAGAAAATATCTTTAATTTCTTGTTTTGTTCCTTAGTAATTCAATAAAAACCTTAAAAATAATTCTGTTTATTTTGTTATTCCTATATTTCGTTAATTCCTCATATGGTGCCTACAAACACATTAACGTACCTTCATATACGCACGTTCACGTGCGCCAGTGCCAAAATTTGAGTTAAAAGTCCTTTGAACATGTCTTTTGTTGCTGCTTGAATACAATTAAGTGTATGTGTAGGTAACATGAATGCCACGTACATGAACGCGGGTACATAAAGGTCCGTTAATGTGTTAAGACATCCACGTGTCTTTGTAAACACCTTATGAGGAATTAACGAGAAACAGGAATAACAAAATAAATATAATTATTTTCAAGGTTTTTATTGAATTATTAAGAAACAAAACAACAAATTAAAGATTTTCTTATATATTCGCCCAATATTTAAAAATCGTAAGTTCAATTTCAAATTAACCGTGGAAACTAAAGATAAGAGACTGCCAGAAGTCATTACTCATTGTGACAGTTGTGACAATTATTAGTTGTCTTCCTTTTATTGTACAGAGTGGGCAAATTTCGAAGTTTGTAGAGGGTAACTCGGTAACTGTAAGAGAAACAAAAGAATGGAAGACATATTCTTGATATCTTTTTTTGAGACAAATTCACTGGCGAGAACAAAAATTTGCTATCGTCTTTTGTTTTCGAGTTATAAACAAAAGTTCGATTTTTCGACTTTTAGACATGCCACTAACTTGGTTGTTTGTAAAGTTATGAAAAAACAGCTTTAACTTTATTGAGACACTTTTTTCTGTATAATACAGTAGCGTCGAGAAAATTTAACAAAAGAAAGGTGCAATTTCGAGTGATGGCATAAAGTTGTATTTTTTAAAATGGAAATCATAGTTGGCTTTAGTTTAGTTGAAAAGGAATTTTTTTTCTCTTTTAAACTATATCATATGTGGGGTCGTTTTTGATGTATAAGTATTTAATAGCAAAAATAATCTTTTAGTAGGTTACTTTTTGCGTTTTTTTTATATTTATTCCAAGTAGGCGTGTGTCATCTATGACAGTGTTTATCTGTTTGTCAGTAAACTGCATATTGATAATTTTGTTTCCGTCATAATTATACCCCATTTAATCGTAAAAGTGAAGATGTCTTACGAAAATTACGAGAAATATGATATGCTAGAAAGCTTTATTCAAAGTAATAACAATTGTGATATTTAAAATATTTTCAATCGCTCTCCTGAAAGAAGACAACCTAGTAAAGCTATTTTTAAGAGGTTAAAAAGAATCTCAACAAGCTAAGAGCAAAAAAATCAGCTATTTATATCTAATTATATAATACATTACAAATACAAAATAAAAATTCAAATTAAAGTAAAGGTTCAAACTGATGTCCCTTATGTTAGATACATAAATTACACCTCTTCATAACGCTTTGAACTGAATTATAAATATGAAGATTTGAAATGGAATTCACACAGTCTATAAAATTTTGTCTGAGAACATTTATGTCTGTATTGGTTTTCTTGTATAATTTGTCTTTAATGTGGCCCCAAAATAAAAAATCCAGTGGTATTAAGTTAGGCGATCGTAATGGTCACCTCAATGGTCCGTTACTTCCCATCCAGTTATTTTCAAAATTGGTATTTAATAATTCTAAAACAGTCCTGATATTATGAGTTGGTGCACCATCTTGTTGGAAGAACTGATTTCTTGCCTCAATTAAGGATAGATTGTCTATAAATTCCTCAATAATTTTCTGGTCTAAGATATCGCATTACCGCTGCCCATTAAGAATTTCTTGATATATGTGATATATTAAAACACGATTGCCACGTAGAGCATACCAAACACTAAAACCAAATCGTCCCTGAGATCGCACGTCAACGATACGGTGATGGTTCTTATCAGACCAGTGCTTGTTACTCCTTTTGAAAATTCCTGCACTGCTAATGTAGGCTTCATCTGTTCAAACTATATTTCTAGAGAAGAATGGATCCTGTTGACTTTCTTGACGATACCATTATGCAAAACTGCAATCGTCGCTGAAGATCAGTTGGTTGCAGGTGATGTTGTTTCCTTATTGTATAAAGCATGAAATTGTGTGTCTTCAATATACCTAAAGCTCGACGTCTTGAAATCCCAGAATCAGCTTCAATTTGACGATTTGAAATTAAAGGATTTGCAACCGCCTTTTCAATTACAGTTATAGAAGTTTCTTCAGCATCTTCAATGTTGTAATTTTTTGGTCTTGGCTTGTTAAAGGACCCACAGTTAATGAGATTTTCTTATAACCTCTTAAAATTAGCTTTATTAGGTTGTCTTCTTTCTGGATAGCAATTGAAATATATTTCGGATGCATTATCACAATTGTTATTACTTTAAAGAAATCATTATAGCATATTATATTTCTCGTAATTTTTGTAAGCCATCTTCACTTTTACGATTAAATAGGGTGTAATTATGACGGAAATAAAATTATTAATATGCAATTTACTGACAAACGAATGAACACTGTCATAGATGACACACGCCTACTTGAGTTAAATATAAAAAAACGCAAAAAGGAATCTACTAAAAGATTATTTTCGTTATTAAATACTTATACATCAAAAGCGACCCCACATATGACATACAGTTTAAAAAAAGAAAAAATTTCCTTTTCACCTAAACCAAAGCCAACTATGATTTCTATTTAAAAAAATACAACTTTATGCCATAACTCGAAATTGCACCTTTTTTTAATTTTCTTGACGTCACTATATTGTACAGAAAAAAGTGCCTCAACAATGTAAAAGTTATTTTTCCATAACTGTACAAACAACCAAGATATTGACGTGTCTAAAAGTCGAAAAATTTGCAAAATTTGCCCACTCTGTACGTACATATGTCGATACATTAATAAATTTAGAATAATTATCAAAAAAGTGAATTTTCACGATAATGAATTAGTTGATATGCTTTATATGAATTGCAATAAAAATTCTTTACTCTAGAATCTAGAGTGCACATAGAAAACACCCATATGTGAGTGCTTTTGAAATGCTGAAAGTTATACGTTTATCACTTGACGCTCTAGCCCATTGCGCTACCGAGCTACGTCTATTAATTCATGTTTGTTTTAAAAAAATTCTAATTACGAAAATCAGTAAATTCTCCATATTCCTGAATTAGAGGAATTTAACATTTACATGAGATTCATCAATAATGCACATATCCTCAAAACCATTAAAAATAAATATCAAGTATGGTTGGTCGTCGAAAAGCTCTTGTAATTCTCTAATCGAAAATAAAATAACATACAGGGTGTTGCATTTGAAATGACAAGGTTATTGAAGGTTTTAAATCTTCAAGTTTGACAAAATTATAGACATCCTGTAGAAAAAAATCTAAAACATGCAACATGGTTTAAAATCCCTTTTCTATGGTAATAAACTACCTTATCGAAACATTTGAAAGCATTTCAAATTAAAAGATTACAACGTTCCTTGTAAAGGTGTACATGCGTCAAAATTTCTATATAATTTCAAATAACTCTTGAACTGCCCAAAGGCAGTTCAGGATCTTATCGCAGTTCATTGGAAAGCTCTGACGTTCTCTAACCAAATATGGAATAATATATAGGGTGTTTCATTTAACTTAACATAGTTGACAACTACCCAGCTAAAACGAAATACCCTGTATGACTACAAATATTTTTAAAGTATGCAATGGTGAATGGTGACCAACTTTTGTTATCTAATATAAGTAAATAAAATTAAACATTAATTTTATTTGATACAAATAAAATTAATGCTGATATATAGAAAACGAAATATTTTAAATATTTGAGAAACAAGAACTTAACAAATACCTGAAATTTTGTTCCTATAATAAATATTAATAAAGTTTTATTTTAATGAAATAATTGAATACAGTTTATTCAAAATATTACTAAGACAGTTATTATTAGAAATGCTGGTATAATTTGAAAGATCTGGCTCAAGGGACCATTAATGAAAGAGATAGGAGTAATAACAAACCGACTTGAAAAAGTCTTGTATTTAGTTATCAAATTTCTGCCGGAGTTGGCCAATTAATTCTTGTCATTTCTTGATGTTTTCGTTAGCCTCAGCGAAAGTAGTGCTAAATTCACACTCCCGGTTTCCATAATTAATAATAATTACAAGTCCGCTGTACATGTTAAATGAACCTAAATAATGTAAGTTTTAGTACATATCTTGGCTACTTCCATACTTGGATTTTTTTAACAGCCTCTAAAAATATAAATTTGTTGAATTATTTTCTGTATCCATGATTTTTCATAAAATTTTATTAAAACGTCAATAACTTGGCAACGTGGCATTGATAGCAAAAAACAAAATATCTTTGTAAAGCCCATATAAGGCAGATTCTAAAAATGAAAAAATATACCATTAAAAAAAGACAAATTTTTCCCCTAATTTATGATGCACTCAAAAATAATTTTGTAAAATAGCACATAGGGTGAAATAACTTACAATTGGATTTTTTTCTTAATCTTCATTAGCCTAGGACCTATGATCCTAGCGAAAATACGTCGGCCACCCTATATATGAGGTAAAAAATTCGGGTAAAGAAAATTTCTGGAAAACTTAAGAAAACGAAATACGGTAAATTATTAAAATATGATATAGCTAATAACAAGGAAAAATTTAGTAAATCCAATCAACACAATACGGCATAATTCTGTGTATTAAACGTATATCTTTGGTATATACAGGGTGCGCCAGTGGAATGGAAAAATTTAAAAACGAAATAGCTAAGTCAACAATTTTGTTTCAAAAAGTAGTTTATATACTGGATGTAACAGGATGGTACACCCCCCTTTTCTTCTTTAGTTTTGAAGGTAATTGATTGAAATTTGAGATATCCTATATACATAATAAACGGCACTTTTTGACATACAAGTGATTTTTCTTCAATTCAGGTTTCGCCAGAAGTGACACTAACATTCTATTTTTAAATGGAACACTTTGTATGTTATTGCATTTTTGAATTCTGCATAATTTAACTCCAACGATACCAAATAAGTGACATTTCAAACTTCAATACTTTTTATAACATAATTTTTAATTGTCCATTTAAGTGTGCCATGATGGTACCGATATATGACCCGTGTAATGCTAGAAAAATCGAAATTCCGTCAAAAATACTATATATTACGTGATTTATGAGCAAATAAATTTCATCAAAATGGTTTTTGGGGAAAAACTCAATTTTTTCAAATGGAACCATATTGGTACCGTGGTACCATTTATTAGTACTATTAATAAGGAATTTATTCATATATGGTATTAAGATATGCGATAAATACAAACATAATTACAGCTAAAAGAAAATAAGAAAACACAATTTTATCCTAATTACCTTGTTATACATAAGGTGGCTTTGGAATACAAAAAATGAACACAAAACATTACAACAGTTGTTCAAACTGCTGTCCGTTAACGTTAATGCACTTCTGAACTCACATAGCTGTTTCTCGAAGAACGTTTGTCAATTGCTAGGCCGTTATGCTATTAATTGCGCGTCTTGCTCATAGCTCCAGGTCTTCACGTGTTGTAACGGCGGTTGCGTAGATAATATTTTTTAAATGACCCAAAAAAAAGAAATCAAGGGGTGTTAAATCAGGTGACTTTGGAGGCCACCTCACAGGATCATTCGTCGAAATTACGTTTTCTCAGAATCTCCGTTAAAGGTAATCAATTACTACCCTTGAATTATGGTATGGAGCGCCATCTTGTTGGAAATACATTCTCTGTCGTAAATGGAAAGGTAATTCAGCTAAACTGTCCTCAATTTCATTTTGCAGAAATCCCAAGTATCTGGCACCAGTCAGGGGTCCTTCAAATATTATTGGACCAATGACTCTACTACCGATTATTTCAAGCCAAACATTGATACCGAACTTCAGTTGAAAGTTACCCTCCAATAGTGAATTTTAATTTTCTTGTGACCAATATTTTGTATTTTATCGGTTAAATAATCCCAAATTTGTAAACCTAGACTTGTCCGAAAATAAAATCATTCCCAAAAGATCATTGTTTGGCTGCACGTTATTCTGCAAAATCCAGTTGCAATATTCCATCCTACGTTCGTAATCATTTTCGTACAAGTGCTGGTGCAATTGGTATTTAAAAGATTTATAGTGGTATTTGTGCAAAATTCGGCTTACTGTTTGGTGACTGATTTCGAATTCAAACCCAATTTGCCTTAAAGAAACAGTCTTATCAACTTCTGCTAGAGTCAAAACATTAATTTTCGTTCCTTCGTCAAGAATGAAATTTTCTTCGGGATCATTGTTGCGTTCACTTCGGAATTGATTTTCAAGATGATTAAAATAATTTCTTGCTGAACATTGTCTATCAGGATATCGTTCGGCATAAAGGTGTCTAGCCACAACGGCATTTTTTCTACATTCGCCATAAATAATTAACATGTCCACTTTTCCATCTTTTGTACATATAAATTTGCAGCATTTTGAACACAATTAACAATAATTTTAAACAATTTTTAAAAACACAATAAAAACACCGGTAAACTAATAAATGTTTGTCAAGCTAAATATATCATTGTTTTCAAAGCCACTTTTAATTAGAACAAAATTGTTTTTCTTATTTTCTTTTAGCTATAATTTTGTTTGTATTTATCACACATTTTAATACGATATATGGATAAATTCCTTATTAATAGTACTAATAAATAGTACCACGGTACCAATATGGTTCCATTTGAAAAAAATGAGTTTTTCCCCAAAAACCATTTTTATGAACTTTATTTGCTCATAAATCACGTAATTTGGCATTTTTGAGGGGATTTCGATATTTCTAGCATTACACGGGTTATTTAGAATAAATCGGAACCGTCATGGCACACTTACATGGAAAACTAAAAATTATATTATAAAAAATATTGGTGTTTAAAGTGTCACTTATTTGGTATCGTTGGATTCAGAAAATTATGCAGAATTCAAAAAAGTAATAATATACAGGGTCTTTTATTTAAATCGAAAGTTAATATCACTTCTGGCGAAACCGGAAGTGAAAAAAAATCACTTATATGTCAAAGAGTACCGCTTATTATGTATATTGGACAACCCAAATTTCAATCAATTATCTTTAAAACTAAAGGAGAAAAGTGGGGTGTACCATGTTCCTGTTACACCCGGTATTATTATATCATGCAATACGCTATTTTATTTTTTAAAAATAACCTTGTTAAATGAGCACCACTTTGTTGCACGTACTCTTGTAATCTTGGTCCAAAATTTTACATTACGCGACGTAACATGTCCACTCAAAGTCTGGCAACTTCTCCTTGGATTTTTAATTTTTATTCAGGGGGAATACAGGCATATTGAAAATAATCACCTGCTGTTATATCGGGAGACCTTGGTGGCCAAGAAATATTGCGCAAGTATTTGTTGACAAAAATATTTCTCTCAACTCCTGAACAATTTAAATTTTCTGTAGATGAAAATTCAGGTCATTATGTAAAATTCGAGATACTGAGTGAACAAATTTGTTTTAAAATTCGTATAAGGCATTACTGTTATTAAACTTATAAAAAATATTTACTAGTAGTCTATTCTACGTTTTTAATAATCGTCTTTAAAAATAACTTAGAAATTTTTTCTGAATCCAAAAATTTCACTATTCAGCTTTTAAAATGTTCAATATGAGCAAAATGTCACTTTCTGAAATTTCCTTACAAATTTTAATATTTACGTAAAAATTTTATTTTTTACTAGTTCGTGATTTTTAGACACTCTGTATGATAGTTTATCACCTGAAAGTCAAAATATACACTTCAAGTTCAATGAATAAAGTTTTCACACTTAATAACACATATATTTACAAAGTTCGTAATTTTATTTATTTACATTCCAGGTAGGTCATTGAACCGACCCAGTTACTGACCTAGGCTAAATATTTGGAATTCCCTATTCTGAGAGTCTTATTTATTTGATTATAAATGAATACAAATGTCTCTAGCACTGATTTCTGCAAGTCAACAGCAATGTCTTTATATGTTGAAATGTTCAAAATGATTGAAAAATGTCTTTTTAATTGCAAAAAATGTCTTTTCATAAAAAATTCACTATACAAATGTTCATATAGATTTCTTACCGATCCCTCCGTCGGAAGTTCTGCGTCTTTGGGCACTTTTATTTTAAAGCACAGACCTTATCTGCTTTCTTTTGTGCAGAATAAGTAAGGATAGGAAAAAGGGTAGTTTTTTGATCGCGACGCGGTAGAATTTTTTACTACTTTCGGCAGTCGGATTCACTGTGACAGTATTTCGGTGATTGACGCTGTTTTTGTTCAGCCAAATGAGTTTTTGATGGTCGAGATGCGAATTCTTTCTGAATACCCAAGTGTTCCTCTGGAGAGGTTGGGTTTAGATGGCTTTGGAATTGAAAAATTCCGATTGGTGAAAATTTTGCTGGTATATAAGCTGAACGTGTTTTTGCAAATGTTGATTGGCTGGGCTGTGATGTACTAAGAGCTCGCGAGTGATATAAATTGCTTTGTCTAAGTAAATTAGGTTTGGCGGAAGTTTCAGCGCCGATTTCGCGACTTAGATAGATTGTTACCACTGCATGTTTCCCGCGCTTTTTTCGGAACTGTTCTAAAGGGTTTATATTACTATAATTAGGGTGGTAGATAGTAGACTTTTCAAGCTACCGTTTAGTTTTTGATTGGATTAAATTGGTTAATTATTAACGGAGTTATTAATGGTTAAAGAGAAATTTGCGTGAAATTTACAAGTCAGGAGAGCCAAAAAAGGAAATATCTTAATTAATATTGAATGTAAAAATTAATTTCTTGGTTTATTATGTGTATATTAATGTGGGTCAATTGGCAACCTATAGTATTTGATGTCTATTTAATTATTAAACTTGAAAATTTCAATTTATTGCCAGAGGTGAGGTGAGGCGGCAGCGGGAGCATGTATGTACCATGTGTGTTGAAAGCGCGACACGTGCCGTGTCGTTTGACCTTCACGTCGTCCTCTATTTATGGAATCGGATAAGGGTAAACATACAAACAACCCTACATAATCAGATTTCTGCTAAAGTCATCACGGCCTGGAGAATTAATAAAAAAGTTTTTTATTTAAAAATTGGAAAGTCTGAACTTAGAAAAATTTTTTAGTAAAAAAATTGCAAAGTACCATGAAACCTGAGATTGATTTTGCGTGAACCTTTTTGCTAATGTAATTATATTGGCAATTGAATGTTTGTTAGAGTTAATATTAAAATTTTAATTTATTTTTTAAAATTTATTTTTTTCGTTCAAAAGTGAGTTTGAGCTAGGTCGAAACTTGTTATTATTGATTTAATTGATAAATTTTTTAGTGGAGAGTAATCGCTTAAGATAATTTTGAAAAAATTTAATGAGATTGGTTAAAATTTCCAATATTAATTTTTTTGTTGGAAAATTTTGGAAAAAAAAAATTTTTTAGCGGGAAAAAAAAATAATTTTTTCTGAAGGAAAGAAAAATGAAAAGGTACTTTGTTCATTCATGGTTATGGTTTAGTACAGACTCTGATAAAATAATTTTGATCAGTTTATTAATTTTGGTTTAATTAATTTAATTATTTTTTATAACAAAAAATCTTCCTATGCTTATGGTTGCTGGTATTTGATAGTGAAAATTTATTTAATTAAAAATAACGTTGGGTACATCTACTCGCCTCTGAAAGATAAGGTTATGTGAAATTAAAATGGGAATTTTTCTGTGTAGAATGGGGTTGGCTGCTAGGTGATTATAACTGGAATAGAAATTTCATTCATGGGTGAAGAATTTTTTTGTATTGGTGCTTTGTCACAGCGATCCTAGTGCGTCTGGTGGTAGGAAAAATTTTATATATGATAAAAATCGAATTTTCGAATTTTTTCAAAAAAGTTAGAAAAAAAATTAATTTGTTAAAAGTGCCCTTGGACTTGTTCTACAACACCCCCTGCGGTTGGAGGCGCTGAATTTACCTGATGATTTTTGACTGTCTGTAATTGCTGTTAATTCGCTTATAATAATTTGAAGAATTAAACATATATATATATATACATAGAGAAAAATGTTAAAAAATTAATGGGTGAATTCAGTGCTTCTGAAATAAAATAAAGTGTTTAAATTAAAATTGCTGCATCCTTGGGTCTAACCCGAACATAAAACCTAAAATCTTAAAAAATAACTAAAGAAAAAGCTAATGTTCCCTAGCTAAAGAAAATGGATTAAACATATAAAATAAAACTTAAAATATGTGATTTTTGGTAAAATACGAGGCTTAGGCCTCTTACTTATGTATGTGGAATATATACACGCGGTAAAAACGTTTAACGTCCTCCTGTGGACGGCGGAATTACAAGGTCGGCCTTTTGGCCGTCGCGGTTTGGTCTTCTTGGACGGTGATCCGGGAACGGCGTTTTCGTCCTAAGGTTCGGTTCGTTGAATATATGGTCCGGGATTTGTATGGTACCTCGGACGGCGGCTGGAGCGGTGCCGTCGGTACTTTGGGTTTATTTGCTGTTTCACGCCTTGACAGTGGCGTTAGGCGCACTTGGAGGTGTGGCCTTTGTGTGTGTCCACTTGGAATGGTAAATTGGGTATTTGGAGCGCCCTCGCTCCGTTTTTGGATATCTACTTTAGATGGGGGGGTACAGGGACCTGTTTGTGTTGGGCCTGTACCGTGGGCAACCTCTCGTGGAATCACCTGCAGGTGTAGTGGGACCTGAGGCGTGGAAATTTTGTGAGAAATGGCGGAGTCGCCGGGAATGGTTGGGAAAGTGCTATAGGTTGTGGTGCCTTGGCCTGGCACGGAAACTCGTTCGAAACATGGGATTTTGAGTTTAACGTGAAATGACTTTGGGACAAATTCGGGTGTAGGGGAACGATGTCTTCGTTCGCTGTCCATTGGTAAAGGTGCGCTCTGCCCTTTTGAGGTGGACGGAATCTGTGTATCGGGGGTGTGTGGCCTACTGGCCGTAGTGGGATTCTCCTCTGGCTCTGACTCTTCGGAGTATGAGGATTCGTCCTCTGAGCCGCTTTCCTCTCTAGGAAGGCTAAAGTCGCTATCTTCCTCGAGGAGCCCTTCATCGGGAAGTTCTGGCGGCGTAGCTGGAGCTGGTCTTATATTGTCCACGTGTATATCTACATCGTGTTGATTTCTGAATATAGTATACACCTCGTCGGAGGCTTTTCTTAGTATTTGGTGAGGCCCTGTCCATACAGGAAGAAATCTGTCTTTCTGTGGCCTTAGCACACGCACCATGACCATATCACCTACGTTAAATGTAACTTTTGGAGGCTCCTCCCTTGGAGCGTATGTGCCTTGGTAGGCGGCCATGTGTTGCTGTGCCTGTTGTTGCACCAATTGCGGGTCCTGTCGGTCGTGCAGTTCCCTTTCTTTTGGTATCTGGGGATCGCCCATTCGCCTGGCTGGGCGAGTTCATAGCCCAAAGCTATATAACTGGGTGTTTGTCCTGTGGATGCATTTTTTCTGGTGCGTAAAATGAACAGTGTCTTATTGATATATTCGTCCCATGTTGACTGGTTCTTTTTGTACATCAGCGTACGCATCACCTTTTTAAATTCCTGGATGCGACGCTCGACTGGGTTCGCCCTTTGGTGATACGCAGCCGTGTAGAAAATATCTATATTATTTCTGGCGCACCATGTAGTGTAAGATGCGGCTCTGAAGTGTCCACCATTGTCCGAAATTATTGTTTTTGGTAATCCATACCTTGTGACGATTTCTTGTTCGAAGAAGCTTACCACCGTCTTGCCAGTGACTTCGTTGTATGGTTTAGCTTCCATCCATTTGGAAAAAACGTCGGTAGCCATGACGATATATTTATTATTTGAATTTCGGGCATTTGTATATGGTCCCAAAATGTCCACGCTCCATGTGTGGAACTTATGTGGCGGTGAGTGAGCCTTCATGGGGGCTGCTGGTTGCAACTGTCTCCCTTTGACAGCTTTGCATATCAGGCATTGTTTTACATACTTGCCTATGTTGCGATTCATATTAGGCCAGTGGTAAGTTTTCTTGATTTGCCGGATGGTCTCGTCCCTTCCTGGATGTGCTGCACCAGGTATGTCGTGATAGTGGGCTATGACCTCCGATTGTTTTTGGCCTGGCACGCAGAGTGTGTTGAAAGGTTGCTCCCTGCGAAACAATTGTCTATCTTCGACTATGTGATTTGCATGAAAAAGTCGATCGTCTTCTGAATTCGGGCCAGTGTTCTCGATGTCCTGCCACCTTTGTATATTACGCCGCATTCGGCGAGATTGTCGTTGCGCTTCTTTCGTTTCCTCGTATAATGCGGAGTGTGTAACTGCGTGTATTTCTTGGTCTCGAGGATGGTGTACTAGGTCTGGGGCAAACATTCTTTCCTCCTCCAGGTCAGGCCTTGGCTCGTTGGGGTCTGGATTGCGGCTTAAATAGTCGGCTAAGAGGTTATCTTTGCCGGAGCAATGTTCTATGTTGAACTGATACTCCTGGAGCAACAGCGACCAGCGAGTTAGTTTGGTTTTGGTGTCTTTATTTTTATCCAGCCATACCAGAGACCTGTTGTCAGTGATCAACCTGAAAGGCTTGTCCTCCAGGTACATGCGATATTTTTTTATGTACGTCACCACACTGAGACATTCTAACTCGTTTATGTGGTATTTTTGCTTTGTTTTATTCAGAGTGTTGCTGGAGCATGATATGATTTTTCGGTTACCATCCTCGTCTGTTTGATATAGCACCCCCGCTATTCCGTGTAAAGAAGCGTCAGTTTGCAATGTGAAAGGCAGTTTAAAATTTGGTCGGTGCAATGTCATTGGTCTAGACATTTTTTCTTTTAGTGCGTCGAAAGCGACCTGGCATTCTTTGGTCCACCTGAATTTGACATCTTTGCCTAATAGTTTTGTGAGTGGAGTGATTAGTTGTGCAGCATTTTGTACATATTCTCTTACCCAGTTAAATAAGCCTAAAAAAGCTTTGGAGTTGTTTTTTCGTGGCAGGTGGTGTAAAATTTTTTTATATTTTCTAAGTGTTTTTGTTGAGGAGTAGTAATTGTGCCCTGGATCCTATATCCCAGGTAATCCAGTTCCTGATTGGCAATGGTGCATTTTTCAGGAGAGATTTTTAGGTTATGTAGTCTCAATCTCTCGAACACCAATTTTAAATGTCTGGCGTGGTCTTCTAGGGTCACACTGTATATGATTATGTCGTCCAAATATACTTGTACAAAATGGTGTAGATAACCAGTGAGAACGTCCGCTGTCATCAGCTTTTGGAACGTGGTGGGCGCCGTCTTCAAACCAAATGGCATAACATTAAAGTGGTAACTAGCCCCGTTCGGGGTAGTAAAAGCAGTATATGGTTTCGAAGCAGGATCCATTGGTATTTGCCAGTAACCGGCTTTTAAGTCGAGCAGCGTGAAATATTTTGCGTCCCCAAAATCTTTTAGAGTTTCGTGTATCTTGGGTAGAACCGACGCCTCGTCTGTTGTGACGTCATTGAGGCGTCGATAATCGACGCAGAAGCGTGGAGCCTTTCCCTCTTTTTCCACTAACAAGGGTGGTGAGCTGTACTCCGATGTGCTCGGTTCTATGACTCCTGCTGCTAACATTTCTTCGATTTTTTTCTTGGCCGGCGACATGGGGTACGGACGTTGGTTAACAACTTCCTGGCTTTTTAAAATTATTTTATGTTTGGTCGTGACCGTAGTGGCCTGAGTAAGTTGGTCTGAGAATAGGTCCACGTACTCCTTAAAAACAGGTTTAAGTTCCTCCTCCACTTCTTTAGGTATGGTGAGTGTTTCCGGTAATTTAAAATTCGTCTGTATCTTGGCCACACTCTGGTCCCAAAATACCGTAGTTCTTCGTTCGGTGCCTAAATAGATGCATTTTCTAGCATAGTCGAGGGTCACCTCTTGGTCGTGCAGAAAAGGAGCACCCAGTATGACATCCTCGTTTAAATTGTCGATTGTTTGTAGTGTGATTGTGAAGTTTGTTTCCTTTATATTGCAAGGAGCTATTATTTCTCCCTGGCTTGTAATCGCCTCCCTGCCGCATGCCATTGAGAATTTTCGTGGCTTGGCTTGTATGTGCTGCACAGGCACTAAGGAGGTTTTGATTACGTTTTGCGCTGCCCCACTGTCCACTAGAGCTGTGTGTTCCTGGTTAAAGATGTTTATTTTGATTCTTGGCAAGTTGTGATATTTTTTTCGTAGTATTTATCGAAGGTGTATTTTCTTCTTCGAGGTTACATTGGACACCTGTATCTTTTACATATGGTGTCCCCTCGAACAAAGTTGATATGTTTATTGAGTAGGGTTCGTCGTCGTCATGGGAGTCACCGTGCTTGTGCTTGTGGTCACGGGCTCCTCTTCCCCTAATCTCTGTATGCGTTGCGGAGGCCTGAAAGGATTCTGGTTCGTTGCAGCCGGGCCCCTGTTGTTTGATGTGCTGGTGGGTGCACCGGCTCGCTGGAAGTTTTCCTGACGCCTCCATGGATTATTCGGGCAGTCAGAATGATAGTGCCATTTTTCCCCAGGACAGTGTCGGCAAGGCGTCGGTGGTCGCCTGGCGCCTGGGTTTGGCGGAATTGTCTCCGTATTTGGGTTGTTCGGCCGCTGTCGTGCCTGCGGCGGAATGTTGCGTGGTGCTGCTGGTTGGAGATTTAAGGCTGGTCGGGCTCTTTGCTCGTTGCCTATATTGTTGTTGACTGGTGTTTGTATTCTGGGTGGACCACCAATGTGGTTGTAATTTTGTGTTGGGAGAGGCCTGTTGTTTTGCCTCGAATTTCTCTGTAGCTCGTCTAAATCTGCCTCTATTTGGCTCGCTACTAATACGAGTTCCTCCGGATCTGCTATCGACTGACCTCTCAGCCTAGACCTTATCTCCGGCCTAAGTTGATCGGTGATGATGCCCGTTTTTATCGTATGTGATTTATACGGGTCAAGTCGATTGAACAGGGACAGCTTCCTGGTAATGAAGACTGCCGCATTTTCTTGAGAAGATTGCTTCTCCCCATATAGTTTAGCCATCGCCGTGGTTATGTTGGCGGCGCTATTATATTTTGCCTCCAACCTGTCGCAAAAAGTCCTGTAATCTCTGATGAGGTTTCTGTAAGGGTTATACCAATTCTTGGCGTCCCCTCTTAATTGTTCTGTGATTATTGAAAGCCTGTCGTCTGGGTCAGAGATCCGACAGCGTGCGAAATGTTCTTCCATCCTAGTGATGAAAGTAGCTGCGTCCTCATGCTCGGCTCCGGAGAACTGATATGCCGGCGATAGGCGCACGTTAGTGGCATGGTTAGGCCCCCCTCTCGGTATTGGCCTGTCTGAAGGCCTGTGTAAAGGTTTCAGCCATTTGCTGAAATATTTGTCTCATTTCTTGACTGTTAGTCTCTTGCGTGGTATTTGTATTTTCGGGGAGCGTCGCCGTAGTGGTTAGCCCCTCTGAGGTGCAGTGAATTCTGAGTGGCGGTAAGCCCCTGCTCGGGTCCGTATCCAGCATTGTGGATTCCGCTCCAATTCGGACCTGACTTCTGGTGTTGTCCGGCGTCGAATCCAACACCCTGTATTCGTCGAACATTTGTCTTGGTGTTTGTTCCATGTTTGTCGTAAAAAAATTTTTTCGTGAGATCAGGAGGACCTGAACGACTTGAGTGTGTTTTTTTTGTTGACCAGGAGGACCTGGTGACTTGAGTGTATTTTCTTTTGTTGAATTTTCTGCGGTTAATGCCTCACGTTGCTTGGCAGGTCTATGATATGGTGCTAGTCAACGTGATAATTTCTTCTGTTTGATTTTATTCTTTTTTTCTGCGAGCCCCACGTTCCGGGCGACATGTCTATATGGAGCTAAGGAACGTGGTAATTTCCTCTGGTTGTGTTGTTGGAGCGTTTTCTTCAAGCCCCACGTTGGCAAGCCATGTCTACGCCGCTGAGGTTGGTGAGTGACTTTTTTATTTCCAGTTTTTTTACTTTTCCAAATTTTCAAAGTCCCAAAAAAATTTTAAAAAAATCCGGGGTTGGGCGCCAGAGACTTTGGCGTTCGGAATTTCTGGAAATTTGTGTGAGAAAGCAGCGTAGTACTAGTGATGAGCAGGGTAGATATTCCCAGGGTCGATTTTTGTTTGTAAAAATGGTTTTCGGCTAGCTTCCAAGCTATGAGCACTCGTAGTATATTACCTATTTGTCGACAACGGCCACTTATAGCCGTGCCCCTGGTGATCTCCCTCGGTGGAAGATTCAGAGTCCCACGTAGGTAGAATATTTTAAATTTGATGTTTCTTGAGGTCACTGTGTACCGAGTGGCAAAGGAAAGGATAGGTAGTAAAACACACCAAAATTTTATTTCCTCCCAAGCTGGAGGGATTATACGTTTTCGTTCTTTTCGTTTAATAAATGTCTGTAAAAGATATGGGGAGGCCACTCGGGGTGAGTACACAGATAAGGACAAATACCACAATATTTATATCAAAAAATGTTCATAAATAGCAGTTCAAAAATATATGCACAATAATATTAAAACCAAAATGTACCAGTGTCTATTCACTCAATTATTATTTCACTTTTATAAAGTTCCAAGTTACTTTTAGCACTTAGTAAAAGGTTAATTCTGAAATTTGTCCTTTAAAGAAAAGTTTATAATTTTCACAATAATCGTCTTTAAAAATAACTTAGAAATTTTTTCTGAATCCAAAAATTTCACTATTCAGCTTTTAAAATGTTCAATATGAGCAAAATGTCACTTTCTGAAATTTCCTTACAAATTTTAATATTTACGTAAAAATTTTATTTTTTACTGGTTCGTGATTTTTAGACACTCTGTATGATAGTTTATCACCTGAAAGTCAAAATATACACTTCAAGTTCAATGAATAAAGTTTTCACACTTAATAACACATATATTTACAAAGTTCGTAATTTTATTTATTTACATTCCAGGTAGGTCATTGAACCGACCCAGTTACTGACCTAGGCTAAATATTTGGAATTCCCTATTCTGAGAGTCTTATTTATTTGATTATAAATGAATACAAATGTCTCTAGCACTGATTTCTGCAAGTCAACAGCAATGTCTTTATATGTTGAAATGTTCAAAATGATTGAAAAATGTCTTTTTAATTGCAAAAAATGTCTTTTCATAAAAAATTCACTATACAAATGTTCATATAGATTTCTTACCGATCCCTCCGTCGGAAGTTCTGCGTCTTTGGGCACTTTTATTTTAAAGCACAGACCTTATCTGCTTTCTTTTGTGCAGAATAAGTAAGGATAGGAAAAAGGGTAGTTTTTTGATCGCGACGCGGTAGAATTTTTACTACTTTCGGCAGTCGGATTCACTGTGACAGTATTTCGGTGATTGACGCTGTTTTTGTTCAGCCAAATGAGTTTTTGATGGTCGAGATGCGAATTCTTTCTGAATACCCAAGTGTTCCTCTGGAGAGGTTGGGTTTAGATGGCTTTGGAATTGAAAAATTCCGATTGGTGAAAATTTTGCTGGTATATAAGCTGAACGTGTTTTTGCAAATGTTGATTGGCTGGGCTGTGATGTACTAAGAGCTCGCGAGTGATATAAATTGCTTTGTCTAAGTAAATTAGGTTTGGCGGAAGTTTCAGCGCCGATTTCGCGACTGCAGCAGCGAGCGGCCGGGCCCCGTATGGCTTAGATAGATTGTTACCACTGCATGTTTCCCGCGCTTTTTTCGGAACTGTTCTAAAGGGTTTATATTACTATAATTAGGGTGGTAGATAGTAGACTTTTCAAGCTACCGTTTAGTTTTTGATTGGATTAAATTGGTTAATTATTAACGGAGTTATTAATGGTTAAAGAGAAATTTGCGTGAAATTTACAAGTCAGGAGAGCCAAAAAAGGAAATATCTTAATTAATATTGAATGTAAAAATTAATTTCTTGGTTTATTATGTGTATATTAATGTGGGTCAATTGGCAACCTATAGTATTTGATGTCTATTTAATTATTAAACTTGAAAATTTCAATTTATTGCCAGAGGTGAGGTGAGGCGGCAGCGGGAGCATGTATGTACCATGTGTGTTGAAAGCGCGACACGTGCCGTGTCGTTTGACCTTCACGTCGTCCTCTATTTATGGAATCGTATAAGGGTAAACATACAAACAACCCTACATAATCAGATTTCTGCTAAAGTCATCACGGCCTGGAGAATTAATAAAAAAGTTTTTTATTTAAAAATTGGAAAGTACCAAAGTCTGAACTTAGAAAAATTTTTTTAGTAAAAAATTGCAAAGTACCATGAAACCTGAGATTGATTTTGCGTGAACCTTTTTGCTAATGTAATTATATTGGCAATTGAATGTTTGTTAGAGTTAATATTAAAATTTTAATTTATTTTTAAAATTTATTTTTTCGTTCAAAAGTGAGTTTGAGCTAGGTCGAAACTTGTTATTATTGATTTAATTGATAAATTTTTTAGTGGAGAGTAATCGCTTAAGATAATTTTGAAAAAATTTAATGAGATTGGTTAAAATTTCCAATATTAATTTTTTTGTTGGAAAATTTTGGAAAAAAAAAATTTTTTAGCGGGAAAAAAAAATAATTTTTTCTGAAGGAAAGAAAAATGAAAAGGTACTTTGTTCATTCATGGTTATGGTTTAGTACAGACTCTGATAAAATAATTTTGATCAGTTTATTAATTTTGGTTTAATTAATTTAATTATTTTTTATAACAAAAATCTTCCTATGCTTATGGTTGCTGGTATTTGATAGTGAAAATTTATTTAATTAAAAATAACGTTGGGTACATCTACTCGCCTCTGAAAGATAAGGTTATGTGAAATTAAAATGGGAATTTTTCTGTGTAGAATGGGGTTGGCTGCTAGGTGATTATAACTGGAATAGAAATTTCATTCATGGGTGAAGAATTTTTTTGTATTGGTGCTTTGTCACAGCGATCCTAGTGCGTCTGGTGGTAGGAAAAATTTTATATATGATAAAAATCGAATTTTCGAATTTTTTCAAAAAAAGTTAGAAAAAAAATTAATTTGTTAAAAGTGCCCTTGGACTTGTTCTACAACAGCAGCACCCCATATATTAGAAACATATAACAAGACAAGCAAAAACACACATATAACAAAAATACAAAATAAACACTCCTATCCCTCTTTCCTACATTCACTCCTCGCCAACCAACACTTTCGCTCATACCAACACATCATTCCACCTCTCTCGCCCCACTTCTCCCAGCCTGGGAGGATAATGCCCCAACAGGTCGCCCAATGTCACCCTGACTCTATTACAGGCTCTCTGATTTCCACACCCGAGGAAAGACCCCCCCCTCAGACATACTTCCACAATCACTCTCCAGGAATCACCCACTCCATTCAAAACGTGCCTCATGCATTCATTCAGTATACCATCCATACCCGGCGCCTTGCCCACACTCATACCATCGATCACTCCTCGCAGTTCATTCATGGTGACGGCGATCTCTTCCCCCCTCATCCACCCTGTCCTCACCATATTCCCTCCTCATTTCCGCATGACCCTCACCCTTACCTGCCGCAATATCCTGGGGAAAATACTGCCCAACCAACTCCTCATACGTCTCCTCCAGACTACCCGTATAAGTGCCATCTGGCCTTCTCAAATTACCCTTCACCTCCCTCTTTCCCCCCCTTCACCCATCTCCTACATACATCCCACACTCTATCCCCATTCTCTCCAATTCCTCTTCCATTTCCTTTAACTGCGCTTCCTTGATCTTTCTCTTTTCTAAATACTCCATCCTCAGATCTTCCCTTTCATCCCCTCTTGCATCCTGAAATCTCTTTCGCGCTCTACGGGTGTCTCTCCTTTCCCTTTCCAACTCATCGCTCCACCAGTCCCTTTCATCCCTCCGCACTCTCGCCCTCTTCCTTAATACCCCCCTGCAAACCTGCTCAACGACACCCTGCAAAAGAGCACCCGACTCCTCCGCGCCCAAGCGCCGCAGCTCCGCCTCACGCCCCATCCATTCCTCATTCATACTCCTTTCAAACCTTTCCCAGTCAGCACCTTTCACCTCCTACCTCCATCTCCTCGCACCCCTATCCACTCTTCCAACTCCATACTATAACTCACATACCGGTGGTCGCTCAAACTCTCTTCATTCTCATCTACACTCCAATCATTCACCCTAACGTCCTTCGTTAACACAAGATCCACCCAGCTTTCGCCCCTGTTGGAGCAGAAACTGGGAGGATCCGCCGGACAATTTACAACATTCCATGCATTCATCACCACCCAATCATGAATTTCTTCACCTCTTTCATCCGTTACCACACCACACCAAGCCACATTCTTTCCGTTGAAATCCCCGGCTACAAGCACTCTCTCCCTTCTATTCCGTAGCCAACTGGACGCGTCTCGAACCCGAGAGTTCGTGTTCCTTGCGTCCGGCGGCTCATCATACACATTCACCAACAGGACGTTCCTTTCATTCCCCCCCTTTCTCCAACTCGACCACCACCACATTCTCACTCAGACACTCTCTCCTCATCCACACCTTTCCCAATCCCTGCCTTACCAAAGTAACCACCTTCGACTGCCCATTCATCCTGTAACAGTCGAAACCCAATGCCCCACTAAAATTTTGATATGGTTCCTGTAAAAAAGCAATTTCGATATCTTCACGCTTAATTTTGTCGAGTGCCATTACCGTGGTCTCTCTTCCCCTCCCCAAATTGTTTTGCAGGCACTTACGTCCTGGCATTGTAACTGATATTCTGCCGCGATCTTTCTAGAATTTTCAACATGACCGAACAATCTGTATCCCTGGCACTGTGACCCGCTGCCACCCCAAACATTCTCCAGCAGTTCACACATTTCCTTTCACTCTTATTACAATAACAACAACACATGAACACAAAATAATAGACATATCTCAGTAAACAATCCTGAGGGTGCTGCGCAACTAAAGTCGTCCATAACAGCACCCCCGGTGAAACAGTAACTATAAATAACAGATAACGCTAACAAAGCAAAACAACCTAATACATCTATGGGGTACTGCTCAACCCTGGTCGTCCTTAGCAGCACCCCAGATAACAAAAAACATATAACGAAGAAAGCACACATTTAATAACAAAGATAAAATAAAACACTCGCATCCCTCTCTCCTACACTCATTCTTCACCAATCAACTCTCTCGCCCACTCTAACACATCGCTCCACCTCTCTCGCCCCACTTCTCCCAGCCTGGGAGGATAATGCCCCTACAGGCCACTCAACGACTCCCTAGCCCTGACTCTTCTCGCCAAGGAGCAGCGCAGAACCACATGCCGAACATATTCCCTCTCAAGCCCACACTCACACATCTCATCCACTCCGTCCTCATTCAACCCGAACCTCCTCGGGTAGGCCTTGAAGTCACCATGACTCGTGACCACCTGAGTCAGTTTCCCACTCACATCACATCCATTCACATTCACTCTCATCCACATCTCATATAACCATCTCCCAGTCACACCCCCATCCCACAACCTCTGCCATTCATTCATCTCCCATTCTCTCCTCCACTTTCTTACATATCCCTTGCTCACACCTTCCACTCTTTCCCCTATTTCTCCCTATCCTTCCCTCAGCAATCTCCTATACTCCCTATCCACCGCCCTTATCCCGTTATTTGCCCTCGAACTCCACTTTACCCCAATTTTGATGCCCCTCTCTAAACCCCCCAAAATTTCCCCCTGAATTTTGTTTACCACCCACCATGTATTATAAAATTTCCTAATTTGCTTAACGACCTGCTCCGAATCTGTTATTATTAATACCACCCTTACATCCGCCCTTCGCTCCAACCCCTCCCTTATCCCCCTCCACACTGCCATACCTTCTAACTCCGTACTTCCCAGCTCTCCCTCAACTATACATCTTCCTTTTTCTAAAGCCCTCCCATTCGCCGACACCATCCACGTACACACCTTTCTCCCTTCACCATTCATCGCCACATCCGTCCACACCACCACTCGTTCCTCTTCCCCATCCACTACCGGCACGTAACCTCTCACAGCCGGATGAGGTCTCTCTCCTTCGTTCACTCTTCTCACTTGCATATCCCCATTCGACCTGCTCTCGTACTTAGCCCTAGCCTGAACCTCCAAAGGCACACAGCCGACCAACACCGACAAGGCCGCCGTTGGTGCAGTCCTGTATGCCTTCGTGATGGCTCTCAGGTAGGGCCTCAACTACTTACATACCCGCGAATCTCGCGCCCTTTCACCCCAAACTTCCGCTCCGTACAAAACCATCGGACACACCACTCTCTCGTATATAGTTTTCAACACCCGCTTGCTGCCACCCCACTTCCTCCTCCCGAGAGCAAAAAATTTACTCCCGAGATCCTGGACTCGCGCCCGGGCCTTCTTAACATGCTCCAGCCATGCCAGCTTTCTATCCACATACACTCCCAGATACTTCACGCTAGAGTCCATTCTCATTCTCTCTCCATCCACGTCTATCATAGGCTCTCTGATTTCACCCCTGGCCGGGATAAACATGACCTCAGTTTTAGCCACATTGTATCCCAGCTTATTTTCTTGCGCCCACTCCTTGCAATCGTTCCACACTCTCCTCCACTCATTCTCCAAAGCCCTCACCGATCGACCAGACAGTACCACCACCTGATCGTCGGCGTACGGTTGCACATGCACTCCTCTCTGTCTCGCTTCCGCATCCATCCTTCCAAACCATCCCTCCATCACTAGCAACCATAACACCGGACCCAAGCTGGATCCTTGCGGACAGCCCACGTCCGAGTCCCATTCTCTCCCTCCTACACATATCTTCCTCTCACTCATGAAGCTCTTGACCATCCGCACCATCACCTCACTCACTCCTTTCATCCTCAGATTTCTGACCACAGCAGGAGCCCATGCCGACCCGAAAGCGTTCCTGAGGTCCAAGGCGACAACAAGCGAATGCAGCCCATCCGCTGTTATTTCTAATTACATTCACCAGATCTCCGATGGCTTCAGTACAATCTCTTCCACGCCTAAATCCATACTGTGCCCTATCAAACTGTCCTCTCGCTTCCATGGAGTACGAGATCCTCGCCGCCACCAGCCGACCAAACACCTTCCCGACCGACGGCAACAACGATATGGGTCTCATACCCCCTTTCTTCGGGATCCATACAACTTCCGCTCTCTTCCACACCCGAGGATAGACCCCCTCCCTCAGACATCCTTCCACAATCACTCTCCAAGAATCACCCACTCCATTCAAAACGTGCCTCATGCATTCATTCGGTATCCCATCCATACCCGGCGCCTTGCCCACACTCATACCATTAATCACTCCTCGCAGCTCGTTCATGGTGACGGCGAAATCTTCCCCCTCATCCACCCTGTCCTCCCCATATTCCCGTCTCATCTCCACATGTCCTTCACCCGCCGCAATATCCTGGGGAAAATACTGCCCAACCAACTCCTCATACGTCTCCTCCAGACTACCCGTATATGTGCCATCTGGCCTTCTCAAATTACCCTTCACTTTCCTCTTTTCCCCTTTCACCCATCTCTTACATACATCCCACACTCTATCCCCCATTCTCTCCAATTCCTCTTCCATTTCCTTTAATTTCGCCTCCTTGATCTTTCTCTTATAGTCATTCCTCTTTCCCAAATACTCCATCCTCAGATCTTCCCCTTTCATTCCCTCTAGCATCCTGAAATCTCTTTCGCGCCCTACGGGTGTCTCTCCTTTCCCTTTCCAATTCATCGCTCCACCAGTCCCTTTCATCCGTCCGCACTCTCGCCCTCTTCCTTAATACCCCCCTTCAAACCTGTTCAACGACACCCTGCAAAAGAGCACCCGACTCCACCGCCCAAGTGCCGCAGCTCCGGCTCACGCCCCATCCATTCCTCACTCATACTCCTTTCAAACCTTTCCCAGTCAACACCTTTCACCTCATACCTCCATCTCCTCGCACCCCTCTCTGCTCTTCCAACTTCCATACTATAACTCACATACCGATGGTCGCTCAAGCTCTCTTCATTCTCATCCACACTCCAATCATTCACCATAACGTCCTTCGTTAACACAAGAATCACCCAGTTTTCGCCCCTGTTGGAGCAGAAACTGGGAGGATCCGCCAGACCATTTACAACATTCCATGCATTCATCACCACCCAATCGTGAATTTCTTCACCTCTTTCATCCGTCACCACACCACCCCAAGCCACATTCTTTCCGTTGAAATCCCCGGCTACAGCACTCTCTCCCTTCTATTCCGTAACCAACTGGACGCGTCTCGGAACCGAGAGTTCGTGTTCCTTGCGTCCGGCGGCTCATCGTACACATTCACCAACAGGACGTTCCTTTCATTCCCCCCTTTTCAAATCCCTGCCTAATCAAAGTAACCACCTTCGACTGCCCATTCATCCTGTAACAGTGCCCCACTAAAATTTTGATATGATTCCTGGAAAAAAGCAATTTCAATATCTTCGCGCTTAATTTTGTCGAGTGCCATTACCGTGGCCTCTCTTCCCCTCCCCAAATTGATTTGTAGGCACTTACGTCCTGGCATTATAGCTTATGTTCTGTCTCGATCTTTCTAAAATTTTTAACATAGCCGGACAATCTACATCCCTGGCACTGTGTCCCGCTGCCACCCCAAACATCCTCGAGCAGTTCACACATTTCCTTTCATTCTTATTACAGTCGCGCCCGTCATGTCCCCCGCACACTTGTGACATGCATCCTTCTATTTACAAAACTTCATTACGTGCCCAAACCTGCAGCACCTGTAGCACATGGCCAAGCCCAGGTACTCCTCCACAAAGTGTCACTCACAATCGATTTCAACTTTTCCCCGCTTTGCCAGTAACTTAAACAGATCCAATCCCACTCTTAGGACAATATTTTCCTTCCAGGGATTTCGGCAGGTAACTCTCTTTACAATTTTGAACTCCTCCGCCTTCCTATCCCCCAAAACATCCGTCCCTCTAATCAGCTTCCCCAAAAATTCCTCATCTGTCATTCCTCTTTCCACCCCCGACACTACCAACATTGGCTCCGTCACCTTCCTCTCTCGTACTTCCACCTTTTCAATTTTGCCCAAACATTCCCTAATTCTACCACCCTGCTCCCTATCCTTTGGCACAATTAAAACCTTCCCGTCCCGAATGACCCTAATCCCCTGCGGCGCCCCCCCCAATGTCCTTAATTTTGATACTCTGCCAAATCGTCCGCCAATTTTCTAGCATTAGTTTCCGCCCTTCTACTTACTATCAGTGCCCTTTCTCCCCTACGTGTCGAGGGTGGAGTCTTCCATCCCTCCTCCCCCACCACCGCAGCCCTACCTTCAATCCTTTCATTCCTACCCTTTCACTTCTACCCTTCTCTTTCAACGCTTGCTGATTTACACTTATCTCAGCATATGTCCTGGTCCTCCTCCTTGGCTGCATCGGTTCCACAGACGCCTCGCTGCTGCTATCCTTCTCTGGCATTATCCTTCCAGCCAGCCTTTCCATAGCTCTCCTCTCCCCACTCATTCTCTTTAACCGTTCATTCTCCTTCAAAATACCATTTTCATCTTCCAACCTTCTTGCCTCCCTTTCCATCTTCAGTTGTTTTTTCATAATTTCCATCACTCCGTTCTGTACTCTATATATCGCCTCTTTCACTATACCCTGATCCATTCTAGTCACCGAAATTTTGCCCCCATTCTCCTTAGAAATAGCTTCCATTATTTTGCCCAATTCCACTTGAATTTTACCAATTCCAATCTCGAAATCTTCACCATCTCCCACCGAATTCCTCCTCTCTACTACATTTTCTTCTGCCACCTTCCTTACCAGCTCCTCCTCTGCCAACTGCTTCTGTCTCTGCACCTTCGTTCTCTCCTCTTTCTGCAACTTTCTGACCGCTCCCTCCTCCATCCTCATACGCTCCTCCTTCTCCATTCTACTTCTAACCAACATTACCTCGTCCAACGCCTCCGTGTCGCTTCCATCTCTACTCACCTTGCTTTTCTCCTCCCCGTAGTGCGCAGCACCTTTTCGCTTTCTAGCAGTCTTGCCCCTCAAATCAAGTTGAGAGGCAGACTCCTCCCCAGACATTGGCTCCGTGCTCATATAGTCCTCTTCATCCGTCATAATGTCCTCAATGGTCTTACCCGCACTTAGTCTTTCACACTTAATTTCCCTGTCTAACCCCGAAATCACTCCCGCAAAAAAACCCTGTCCGTTTCCCGCTGTTTTTTACCCAAAATTCACTCCGCTGTCACTTTGACAGACGACAGCCAAAACCCGAAAACCAACACTACACAGTCCCTACTGTCCCCTCGCACTAAAAACCCCTATATGTCAAATTGACAGTTACCTGTCAAAGTGACAGAAACCTCTCCTTCTTCGTTTCCCGCACTCCCGAATCAAGTTCACTCACTTTTGTCCCAAACGTCAAATTTACCACCAAAATGTCCCAATTCGCAAAATAATGTAACTTCCCAAACCCTATGTCCAAAAATAAACGAGTTATAACGCCCCAAAGTTTGACACTTTTTAATAGTTCACGACAATTTCCCCAGATCAGTCCACAACCGAAATTTCAAACCCCTGTCTCTTCCCGTTCACTTGTTCAATACTTCCTGTAAAACTTCCACCTGTAAATTTCTACCACAATCCAAAACACCAAAATTCGCCAAAGTCCAAAACCCAATGTGAGCACGGACCACCACTCCACTTTCCAGAAAACCTTTCTTATTACCCCTACTCCGCACTACGGGGGCCTCGCACACTCCCTCTCGCACCACCGTCGGACCTTGCCACCGACGTGATTCTCCTTAATTCTCTTATAAACGTAACCGCACTTTTGGGAGCAAAAACTGTACGTGTTGTTCTCTCGACGATCACGGTTGTACCAGTAGTGGGTAGGGACACGCAACTTACGGCCGAAGCCAGCCCTCCCGCCTCACGGCATTGGGTCCATGCCCATGATTACCCGCTATCCAACAAAACCACCGTCAAGACAACCCCTTCCAACTCCACAACTCCAAAAACTAGCGGGCCAAAACCTCTTTAATGATACAATAACAAACAACACATGAACACAAAATAATAGACATATCTCAGTAAAATAATCCTGAGGGTGCTGCGCAACTAAAGTCGTCCATAACAGCACCCCCGGTGAAACAGTAACTATAAATAACAGATAATGCTAACAAAACAAAACTTAACCTAATACTCTATGAGGTACTGCTCAACCCTGGTCGTCCTTAGCAGCACCCCAGATAACAAAAAACATATAACGAAGAAAGCACACATTTAATAACAAAGATAAAATAAAACACTCGCATCCCTCTCTCATAGACTCATTCTTCACCAATCAGCTCTCTCGCCCACTCTAACACATCGCTCCACCTCTCTCGCCCCACTTCTCCCAGCCTGGGAGGATAATGCCCCAACAGGTCGCTCAACGACTCCCTCGCCCTGACTCTTCTCGCCAAGGAGCAGCGCAGAACCACATGCCGAGCATCCTCCCTCTCAAGCCCACACTCACACATCTCATCCACTCCGTCCTCATTCAACCCGAACCTCCTCAGGTAGGCCTTGAAGTCACCACGACCCGTGACCACCTGAGTCAGTTCCCCACTCACATCACATCCATTCACATTCACTCTCATCCACATCTCATATAACCATCTCCCAGTCACACCCCCATCCCACAACCTCTGCCATTCATTCATCTCCCATTCTCTCCTCCACTTTCTCACATATCCCTTGCTCACACCTTCCACTCTTTCCCCTATTTCTCCCTCTCCGTCCCTCAGCAATCTCCTACACTCCCTATCCACCGCCCTTATCCCGTCATTTGCCCTCAAACTCCACTTTACCAGTGGGTAGGGACAGTGGGAATCTAGTTAATCCATTCATGCGCGTCACTAATTAGATGACGAGGCATTTGGCTATCAGAGTCTTGTACCTTATAGTGGATCATTTGTGTGTGATCGCAAGGCGAGAAATCATCATGTAGACGAATAATCCCCGCCAAGCTAACAGCACGCGCACGAATGAACGGCGAGATCTTCGCACCGCCTTTTTCTTTCTAATGATGGCCCTGCAGGCTGTGGTCTGATAGCTCTTCTTTCCTGGGAGATCGGAATTATTCTTAAAAAATAAAAACATTAAAATTGCTCATAAATAGGTGTAATAAATTAATTAAAATTTGGTGTATAGTTTAAAATTCCGAAAAGGGAAGGGCAAAAGCCCGATGTAATAAAATGATGTATAAATAATTATGTGTAAATATATATATAGAAAATGTAAATTTGTTAGTTGTATAGATAAAATTTAATGTAAATATGTTAGTCCATAAAATTAGCCTTAAATAACCTCAACCTCTTTGGAGGGCATTCGTTCAGAATCATCATTGTCTCATAAACTCATGGTAGGTCGCGACAGATCCGATGATGGTTTTCCCTACCATGGTTGAAACTTCCGCTTTTGTAAGGCTTAGTATGTCGGAAATTTCTTGATTCTCTCTGCACCACGTTCCTCGAGCACCCAAGATTAAAGGGCAGACCTTAATAATCTTGCCCGGGTGTCTGTCACTCAGCGTTTCGAGGAAATTCTGATCTTCGTAAATGCCCTTCTTGTTGGCATACGCGGTGCTAAGAGGACTAGGCCCTTCCCAGGATACCCCTACGTCGCTCACTACAACTCTGTCACCTTTGTGCAACAGTAAGTCAGGAATCTTAAGTGTGCCATTTCTAGTTCTTATTCTAGGCTCCACTTCTACATGCCAACCTTTTCTTTGAGCGACCGTTTTCACATAGTGAACTATGTGATCGTGTCGCCTAATGCGAGCCCAATGCGCAATCGGGCATTTCTGCAATACGTGGGAGAAGCTTTCCGTACGTATGCAGCTGGCTCTGCATTTTCTTTCATTGGGAGGATTCAATGGTATTCCTCGCGTTGGTAATAGGTTTCCTCGTAGCTGGACTGCTTTGACATAGTCAGAGCCAGACCAGAACCTAGGTGGATTGCTGATCCATAGGTTCTTGGCCGAGGAACTGGATCCCTGTCTTAGGCCGTTACCCGAATAACCGCTTTCAAGTCTCTCGCTCCAATAGTTCGATATTAGGCGCTTGCTCTTGTTGTAGAACAAGTCCAAGGGCACTTTTAACAAATTAATTTTTTTTCTAACTTTTTTTGAAAAATTCGAAAATTCGATTTTTATTATATATAAAATTTTTCCTACCGAAAGACGCACTAGGATCGCTGTGACAAACCACCAATACAAAAAATTCTTCACACATGAATGAAATTTCTATTCCAGTCATCATCACCTAGCAGCCAACCCCATTCTACACAGAAAAATTCCCATTTTAATTTCACATAACCTTATCTTTCAGAGGCGAGTAGATGTACCCAACGTTATTTTTAATTAAATAAATTTTCACTATCAAATACCAGCAACCATAAGCATAGGAAGATTTTTGTTATAAAAAATAATTAAATTAATTAAACCAAAATTAATAAACTGATCAAAATTATTTTATCAAAGTCTGTACTAAACCATAACCATGAATGAACAAAGTACCTTTTCATTTTTCTTTCCTTCAGAAAAAATTATTTTTTTCCCGCTAAAAAAATTTTTTCCAAAATTTTCCAACAAAAAATTAATATTGGAAATTTTAACCAATCTCATTAAATTTTTTCAAAATTATCTTAAGCGATTACTCTCCACAAAAAAATTTATCAATTAAATCAATAATAACAAGTTTCGACCTAGCTCAAACTCACTTTTGAACGAAAAAATAAATTTTAAAAATAAATTAAAATTTTAATATTAACTCTAACAAACATTCACTTGCCAATATAATTACATTAGCAAAAAGTTTCACGCAAAATCAATCTCCGGTTTCAGGGTACTTTGCAATTTTTTACTAAAAAATTTTTCTAAGTTCAGACTTTGGTACTTTCCAATTTTTAAATAAAAAACTTTTTTATTAATTCTCCAGGCCGTGATGACTTTAGCAGAAATCTGATTATGTAGGGTTGTTTGTATGTTTACCCTTATCCGATTCCATAAATAGAGGACGACGTGAAGGTCAAACGACACGGCACGTGTCGCGCTTTCAACACACATGGTACATACATGCTCCCGCTGCCGCCTCACCTCACCTCTGGCAATAAATTGAAATTTTCAAGTTTAATAATTAAATAGACATCAAATACTATAGGTTGCCAATTGACCCACATTAATATACACATAATAAACCAAGAAATTAATTTTTACATTCAATATTAATTAAGATATTTCCTTTTTTGGCTCTCCTGACTTGTAAATTTCACGCAAATTTCTCTTTAACCATTAATAACTCCGTTAATAATTAACCAATTTAATCCAATCAAAAACTAAACGGTAGCTTGAAAAGTCTACTATCTACCACCCTAATTATAGTAATATAAACCCTTTAGAACAGTTCCGAAAAAAGCGCGGGAAACATGCAGTGGTAACAATCTATCTAAGCCATACGGGGCCCGGCCGCTCGCTGCTGCAGTCGCGAAATCGGCGCTGAAACTTCCGCCAAACCTAATTTACTTAGACAAAGCAATTTATATCACTCGCGAGCTCTTAGTACATCACAGCCCAGCCAATCAACATTCGAAAAAACACGTTCAGCTTATATACTAGCAAAATTTTCACCAATCGGAATTTTTCAATTCCAAAGCCATCTAAACCCAACCTCTCCAGAGGAACACTTGGGTATTCAGAAAGAATTCGCATCTCGACCATCAAAAACTCATTTGGCTGAACAAAAACAGCGTCAATCACCGAAATACTGTCACAGTGAATCCGACTGCCGAAAGTAGTAAAAATTCTACCGCGTCGCGATCAAAAAACTACCCTTTTTCCTATCCTTACTTATTCTGCACAAAAGAAAGCAGATAAGGTCTGTGCTTTAAAATAAAAGTGCCCAAAGACGCAGAACTTCCGACGGAGGGATCGGTAAGAAATTTATATGAACATTTGTATAGTGAATTTCAATGAAAAGACATTTTTTGATATAAAAAGACATTTTACAATCATTTTGAACATTTCAACATATAAAGACATTGCTGTTGACTTGCAAAAATCAGTGCTAGAGACATTTGTATTCATTTATAATCAAATAAATAAGACTCTCAGAATAGGGAATTCCAAATATTTAGCCTAGGTCAGTAACTGGGTCGGTTCAATGACCTACCTGGAATGTAAATAAATAAAATTACGAACTTTGTAAATATATGTGTTATTAAGTGTGAAAACTTTATTCATTGAACTTGAAGTGTATATTTTGACTTTCAGGTGATAAACTATCATACAGAGTGTCTAAAAATCACGAACCAGTAAAAAATAAAATTTTTACGTAAATATTAAAATTTGTAAGGACATTTCAGTAAGTGACATTTTGCTCATATTGAACATTTTAAAAGCTGAATAGTGAAATTTTTGGATTCAGAAAAAATTTCTAAGTTATTTTTAAAGACGATTATTGTGAAAATTATAAACTTTTCTTTAAAGGACAAATTTCAGAATTAACCTTTTACTAAGTGCTAAAAGTAACTTGGAACTTTATAAAAGTGAAATAATAATTGAGTGAATAGACACTGGTACATTTTGGTTTTAATATTATTGTGCATATATTTTTGAACTGCTATTTATGAACATTTTTTGATATAAATATTGTGGTATTTGTCCTTATCTGTGTACTCACCCCGAGTGGCCTCCCCATATCTTTTACAGACATTTATTAAACGAAAAGAACGAAAACGTATAATCCCTCCAGCTTGGGAGGAAATAAAATTTTGGTGTGTTTTACTACCTATCCTTTCCTTTGCCACTCGGTACACAGTGACCTCAAGAAACATCAAATTTAAAATATTCTACCTACGTGGGACTCTGAATCTTCCACCGAGGGAGATCACCAGGGGCACGGCTATAAGTGGCCGTTGTCGACAAATAGGTAATATACTACGAGTGCTCATAGCTTGGAAGCTAGCCGAAAACCATTTTTACAAACAAAAATCGACCCTGGGAATATCTACCCTGCTCATCACTAGTACTACGCTGCTTTCTCACACAAATTTCCAGAAATTCCGAACGCCAAAGTCTCTGGCGCCCAACCCCGGATTTTTAAAATTTTTTGGGACTTTGAAAATTTGGAAAAGTAAAAAACTGGAAATAAAAAAGTCACTCACCAACCTCAGCGGCGTAGACATGGCACCAACAACGTGGGGCGAAAATTAGGCTGACAAAAGAAGAAATTACCACGTTCCTTAGCTCCATATAGACATGTCGCCCGGAACGTGGGGCTCGCAGAAAAAAAGAATAAAATCAAACAGAAGAAATTATCACGTTGACTAGCACCATATCATAGACCTGCCAAGCAACGTGAGGCATTAACCGCAGAAAATTCAACAAAAGAAAATACACTCAAGTCACCAGGTCCTCCTGGTCAACAAAAAATACACTCAAGTCACCAGGTCCTCCTGGTCAACAAAAAACACACTCAAGTCGTTCAGGTCCTCCTGAACTCACGAAAAAATTTTTTTACGACAAACATGGAACAAACACCAAGACAAATGTTCGACGAATACAGGGTGTTGGATTCGACGCCGGACAACACCAGAAGTCAGGTCCGAATTGGAGCGGAATCCACAATGCTGGATACGGACCCGAGCAGGGGCTTACCGCCACTCAGAATTCACTGCACCTCAGAGGGGCTAACCACTACGGCGACGCTCCCTGAAAATACAAATACCACGCAAGAGACTAAGTCAAGAAATGAGACAAATATTTCAGCAAATGGCTGAAACCTTTACACAGGCATTCAGACAGGCCAATACCGAGAGGGGGCCTAACCATGCCACTAACGTGCGCCTATCGCCGGCATATCAGTTCTCCGGAGCCGAGCATGAGGACGCAGCTACTTTCATCACTAGGATGGAAGAACATTTCGCACGCTGTCGGATCTCTGACCCAGACGACAGGCTTTCAATAATCACAGAACAATTAAGAGGGGACGCCAAGAATTGGTATAACCCTTACAGAAACCTCATCAGAGATTACAGGACTTTTTGCGACAGGTTGGAGGCAAAATATAATAGCGCCGCCAACATAACCACGGCGATGGCTAAACTATATGGGGAGAAGCAATCTTCTCAAGAAAATGCGGCAGTCTTCATTACCAGGAAGCTGTCCCTGTTCAATCGACTTGACCCGTATAAATCACATACGATAAAAACGGGCATCATCACCGATCAACTTAGGCCGGAGATAAGGTCTAGGCTGAGAGGTCAGTCGATAGCAGATCCGGAGGAACTCGTATTAGTAGCGAGCCAAATAGAGGCAGATTTAGACGAGCTACAGAGAAATTCGAGGCAAAACAACAGGCCTCTCCCAACACAAAATTACAACCACATTGGTGGTCCACCCAGAATACAAACACCAGTCAACAACAATATAGGCAACGAGCAAAGAGCCCGACCAGCCTTAAATCTCCAACCAGCAGCACCACGCAACATTCCGCCGCAGGCACGACAGCGGCCGAACAACCCAAATACGGAGACAATTCCGCCAAACCCAGGCGCCAGGCGACCACCGACGCCTTGCCGACACTGTCCTGGGGAAAAATGGCACTATCATTCTGACTGCCCGAATAATCCATGGAGGCGTCAGGAAAACTTCCAGCGAGCCGGTGCACCCACCAGCACATCAAACAACAGGGGCCCGGCTGCAACGAACCAGAATCCTTTCAGGCCTCCGCAACGCATACAGAGATTAGGGGAAGAGGAGCCCGTGACCACAAGCACAAGCACGGTGACTCCCATGACGACGACGAACCCTACTCAATAAACATATCAACTTTGTTCGAGGGGACACCATATGTAAAAGATACAGGTGTCCAATGTAACCTCGAAGAAGAAAATACACCTTCGATAAATACTACGAAAAAATATCACAACTTGCCAAGAATCAAAATAAACATCTTTAACCAGGAACACACAGCTCTGTGGACAGTGGGGCAGCGCAAAACGTAATCAAAACCTCCTTAGTGCCTGTGCAGCACATACAAGCCAAGCCACGAAAATTCTCAATGGCATGCGGCAGGGAGGCGATTACAAGCCAGGGAGAAATAATAGCTCCTTGCAATATAAAGGAAACAAACTTCACAATCACACTACAAACAATCGACAATTTAAACGAGGATGTCATACTGGGTGCTCCTTTTCTGCACGACCAAGAGGTGACCCTCGACTATGCTAGAAAATGCATCTATTTAGGCACCGAACGAAGAACTACGGTATTTTGGGACCAGAGTGTGGCCAAGATACAGACGAATTTTAAATTACCGGAAACACTCACCATACCTAAAGAAGTGGAGGAGGAACTTAAACCTGTTTTTAAGGAGTACGTGGACCTATTCTCAGACCAACTTACTCAGGCCACTACGGTCACGACCAAACATAAAATAATTTTAAAAAGCCAGGAAGTTGTTAACCAACGTCCGTACCCCATGTCGCCGGCCAAGAAAAAAATCGAAGAAATGTTAGCAGCAGGAGTCATAGAACCGAGCACATCGGAGTACAGCTCACCACCCTTGTTAGTGGAAAAAGAGGGAAAGGCTCCACGCTTCTGCGTCGATTATCGACGCCTCAATGACGTCACAACAGACGAGGCGTCGGTTCTACCCAAGATACACGAAACTCTAAAAGATTTTGGGGACGCAAAATATTTCACGCTGCTCGACTTAAAAGCCGGTTACTGGCAAATACCAATGGATCCTGCTTCGAAACCATATACTGCTTTTACTACCCCGAACGGGGCTAGTTACCACTTTAATGTTATGCCATTTGGTTTGAAGACGGCGCCCACCACGTTCCAAAAGCTGATGACAGCGGACGTTCTCACTGGTTATCTACACCATTTTGTACAAGTATATTTGGACGACATAATCATATACAGTGTGACCCTAGAAGACCACGCCAGACATTTAAAATTGGTGTTCGAGAGATTGAGACTACATAACCTAAAAATCTCTCCTGAAAAATGCACCATTGCCAATCAGGAACTGGATTACCTGGGATATAGGATCCAGGGCACAATTACTACTCCTCAACAAAAACACTTAGAAAATATAAAAAATTTTACACCACCTGCCACGAAAAAACAACTCCAAAGCTTTTTAGGCTTATTTAACTGGGTAAGAGAATATGTACAAAATGCTGCACAACTAATCACTACACTCACAAAACTATTAGGCAAAGATGTCAAATTCAGGTGGACCAAAGAATGCCAGGTCGCCTTCGACGCACTAAAAGAAAAAATGTCTAGACCAATGACATTGCACCGACCAAATTTTAAACTGCCTTTCACATTGCAAACTGACGCTTCTTTACACGGAATAGCGGGGGTGCTATATCAAACAGACGAGGATGGTAACCGAAAAATCATATCATGCTCCAGCAACACTCTGAATAAAACAGAGCAAAAATACCACATAAACGAGTTAGAATGTCTCAGTGTGGTAACGTACATAAAAAAATATCGCATGTACCTGGAGGACAAGCCTTTCAGGTTGATCACTGACAACAGGTCTCTGGTATGGCTGGATAAAAATAAAGACACCAAAACCAAACTAACTCGCTGGTCGCTGTTGCTCCAGGAGTATCAGTTCAACATAGAACATTGCTCCGGCAAAGATAACCTCTTAGCCGCCTATTTAAGCCGCAATCCAGACCCCAACGAGCCAAGGCCTGACCTGGAGGAGGAAAGAATGTTTGCCCCAGACCTAGTACACCATCCTCGAGACCAAGAAATACACGCAGTTACCCTCTCCGCATTATACGAGGAAACGAAAGAAGCGCAACGACAATCTCGCCGAATGCGGCGTAATATTCAAAGGTGGCAGGACATCGAGAACACTGGCCCGAATTCAGAAGACGATCGACTTTTTCATGCAAATCACATAGTCGAAGATAGACAATTGTTTCGCAGGGAGCAACCTTTCAACACACTCTGCGTGCCAGGCCATAAACAATCGGAGGTCATAGCCCACTATCACGACATACCTGGTGCAGCACATCCAGGAAGGGACGAGACCATCCGGCAGATCAAGAAAACTTACCACTGGCCTAATATGAATCGCAACATAGGCAAGTATGTAAAACAATGCCTGATATGCAAAGCTGTCAAAGGGAGACAGTTGCAGCCAGCAGCCCCCATGAAGGCTCACTCACCGCCACATAAGTTCCACACATGGAGCGTGGACATTTTGGGACCATATACAAATGCCCGAAATTCAAATAATAAATATATCGTCATGGCTACCGACGTTTTTTCCAAATGGATGGAAGCTAAACCATACAACGAAGTCACTGGCAAGACGGTGGTAAGCTTCTTCGAACAAGAAATCGTCACAAGGTATGGATTACCAAAAACAATAATTTCGGACAATGGTGGACACTTCAGAGCCGCATCTTACACTACATGGTGCGCCAGAAATAATATAGATATTTTCTACACGGCTGCGTATCACCAAAGGGCGAACCCAGTCGAGCGCCGCATCCAGGAATTTAAAAAGGTGATGCGTACGCTGATGTACAAAAAGAACCAGTCAACATGGGACGAATATATCAATAAGACACTGTTCATTTTACGCACCAGAAAAAAATGCATCCACAGGACAAACACCCAGTTATATAGCTTTGGGCTATGAACTCGCCCAGCCAGGCGAATGGGCGATCCCCAGATACCAAAAAGAAAGGGAACTGCACGACCGACAGGACCCGCAATTGGTGCAACAACAGGCACAGCAACACATGGCCGCCTACCAAGGCACATACGCTCCAAGGGAGGAGCCTCCAAAAGTTACATTTAACGTAGGTGATATGGTCATGGTGCGTGTGCTAAGGCCACAGAAAGACAGATTTCTTCCTGTATGGACAGGGCCTCACCAAATACTAAGAAAAGCCTCCGACGAGGTGTATACTATATTCAGAAATCAACACGATGTAGATATACACGTGGACAATATAAGACCAGCTCCAGCTACGCCGCCAGAACTTCCCGATGAAGGGCTCCTCGAGGAAGATAGCGACTTTAGCCTTCCTAGAGAGGAAAGCGGCTCAGAGGACGAATCCTCATACTCCGAAGAGTCAGAGCCAGAGGAGAATCCCACTACGGCCAGTAGGCCACACACCCCCGATACACAGATTCCGTCCACCTCAAAAGGGCAGAGCGCACCTTTACCAATGGACAGCGAACGAAGACATCGTTCCCCTACACCCGAATTTGTCCCAAAGTCATTTCACGTTAAACTCAACAAAATCCCAAGTTTCGAACGAGTTTCCGTGCCAGGCCAAGGCACCACAACCTATAGCACTTTCCCAACCATTCCCGGCGACTCCGCCATTTCTCACAAAATTTCCACGCCTCAGGTCCCACTACACCTGCAGGTGATTCCACGAGAGGTTGCCCACGGTACAGGCCCAACACAAACAGGTCCCTGTACCCCCCATCTAAAGTAGATATCCAAAAACGGAGCGAGGGCGCTCCAAATACCCAATTTACCATTCCAAGTGGACACACACAAAGGCCACACCTCCAAGTGCGCCTAACGCCACTGTCAAGGCGTGAAACAGCAAATAAACCCAAAGTACCGACGGCACCGCTCCAGCCGCCGTCCGAGGTACCATACAAATCCCGGACCATATATTCAACGAACCGAACCTTAGGACGAAAACGCCGTTCCCGGATCACCGTCCAAGAAGACCAAACCGCGACGGCCAAAAGGCCGACCTTGTAATTCCGCCGTCCACAGGAGGACGTTAAACGTTTTTACCGCGTGTATATATTCCACATACATAAGTAAGAGGCCTAAGCCTCGTATTTTACCAAAAAATCACATATTTTAAGTTTTATTTTATATGTTTAATCCATTTTCTTTAGCTAGGGAACATTAGCTTTTTCTTTAGTTATTTTTTAAGATTTTAGGTTTTATGTTCGGGTTAGACCCAAGGATGCAGCAATTTTAATTTAAACACTTTATTTTATTTCAGAAGCACTGAATTCACCCATTAATTTTTTAACATTTTTCTCTATGAATATATATATATATGTTTAATTTTTCAAATTATTATAAGCGAATTAACAGCAATTACAGACAGTCAAAAATCATCAGGTAAATTCAGCGCCTCCAACCGCAGGGGGTGTTGTAGAACAAGTCCAAGGGCACTTTTAACAAATTAATTTTTTTTCTAACTTTTTTTGAAAAATTCGAAAATTCGATTTTTATTATATATAAAATTTTTCCTACCGAAAGACGCACTAGGATCGCTGTGACAAACCACCAATACAAAAAATTCTTCACACATGAATGAAATTTCTATTCCAGTCATCATCACCTAGCAGCCAACCCCATTCTACACAGAAAAATTCCCATTTTAATTTCACATAACCTTATCTTTCAGAGGCGAGTAGATGTACCCAACGTTATTTTTAATTAAATAAATTTTCACTATCAAATACCAGCAACCATAAGCATAGGAAGATTTTTGTTATAAAAAATAATTAAATTAATTAAACCAAAATTAATAAACTGATCAAAATTATTTTATCAAAGTCTGTACTAAACCATAACCATGAATGAACAAAGTACCTTTTCATTTTTCTTTCCTTCAGAAAAAATTATTTTTTTTCCCGCTAAAAAATTTTTTCCAAAATTTTCCAACAAAAAATTAATATTGGAAATTTTAACCAATCTCATTAAATTTTTTCAAAATTATCTTAAGCGATTACTCTCCACTAAAAAATTTATCAATTAAATCAATAATAACAAGTTTCGACCTAGCTCAAACTCACTTTTGAACGAAAAAATAAATTTTAAAAATAAATTAAAATTTTAATATTAACTCTAACAAACATTCACTTGCCAATATAATTACATTAGCAAAAAGTTTCACGCAAAATCAATCTCCGGTTTCAGGGTACTTTGCAATTTTTTACTAAAAAATTTTTCTAAGTTCAGACTTTGGTACTTTCCAATTTTTAAATAAAAAACTTTTTTATTAATTCTCCAGGCCGTGATGACTTTAGCAGAAATCTGATTATTTTTAAAGACGATTATTGTGAAAATTATAAACTTTTCTTTAAAGGACAAATTTCAGAATTAACCTTTTACTAAGTGCTAAAAGTAACTTGGAACTTTATAAAAGTGAAATAATAATTGAGTGAATAGACACTGGTACATTTTGGTTTTAATATTATTGTGCATATATTTTTGAACTGCTATTTATGAACATTTTTTGATATAAATATTGTGGTATTTGTCCTTATCTGTGTACTCACCCCGAGTGGCCTCCCCATATCTTTTACAGACATTTATTAAACGAAAAGAACGAAAACGTATAATCCCTCCAGCTTGGGAGGAAATAAAATTTTGGTGTGTTTTACTACCTATCCTTTCCTTTGCCACTCGGTACACAGTGACCTCAAGAAACATCAAATTTAAAATATTCTACCTACGTGGGACTCTGAATCTTCCACCGAGGGAGATCACCAGGGGCACGGCTATAAGTGGCCGTTGTCGACAAATAGGTAATATACTACGAGTGCTCATAGCTTGGAAGCTAGCCGAAAACCATTTTTACAAACAAAAATCGACCCTGGGAATATCTACCCTGCTCATCACTAGTACTACGCTGCTTTCTCACACAAATTTCCAGAAATTCCGAACGCCAAAGTCTCTGGCGCCCAACCCCGGATTTTTAAAATTTTTTGGGACTTTGAAAATTTGGAAAAGTAAAAAACTGGAAATAAAAAAAGTCACTCACCAACCTCAGCGGCGTAGACACTCTCACCTCCTTGTTCGACCCACCTGACCATCTTCGATCTTACCGTATGGAAAGTCTCCGACAGACCAGGTGAGTGCGACAATTTGGTGAGACGCCCAGAGAGTATCATGGGTATATAATGCCTAAAGGACATCACACCCAGACCACCCTCTTTGACTGATGCATGTATATATGCATCAGCGCAGGAGTGATTTAAGTGGAGAATTCGTCGGACAGTCATCCGGATAAGCTTATCAGTCTCTTTTAAGACTCTCAGAGTCACTGTTGGACTTTGTAGTGAGTCAAGGTATCTTGGTACTAAGTCTTTATTACTTCCAGCTTTTGGTGTGGTTTCAGATAGGCCTTATTTATCCTATCCAATTGCACTTTCAAGTCCTGTATTTGGGAACTTGATTGTCCCAGAAAAGTGTAGCGACGTCCAAGGTATTTAAACAGCTCGTCAGCCTGTATCTGTTGTATCGGCTGACCGTCTACATAGTATAGCGGACGGGATATACTATATAGGTGTTTGTTCGCTCTATTAACATTGATTGACATAGCCGTACACTTGACTATGTTCAGTGCCATACCTCTTCTAGAAAAGAAAGAGGTAGCCATGTAAGAGAGTCATAATTACTCCCCCCGTTTACCCGCGCGTGCTTGAATTTCTTCACGTTGACATTCAGAGCACTAGGCAGAAATCACATTGCGTCAACATCCCCTGGGGCCATCGCAATGCTTTGTTTTAATTAGACAGTCGAATTCCCCCGGTCCGTGCCAGTTCTGAGTTGACCGTTGAATGGCGCCCGAAGAGGACACCGGGACGCCCTTGCGGGCGCACCCGGAACCTCGCAGCAAGACGGTTCCGCGGGAGTCCAAGGCACGGGACCGAGCTCGGATCCATGATCGCGCGTCTCCAAAGAGAGCGTGACACTTCACCTCGCCCAGGCCCGGCACGTCAGCCGCGACCCGCTTCCTCGGCAAAGCCCGACACGCCCCGATCCTCAGAGCCAATCCTTATGCCGAAGTTACGGATCCAATTTGCCAACTTCCCTTACCTACATTATTCTATCGACTAGAGGATCTTCACCTTGGAGACCTGCTAGCTGCGGATATGGGTACGAACCGCCGTGACGCCTCCACGTCGCTCTCTTTCGGATTTTCAAGGTCCGAGGGGAAGATCCGGACACCGCTGCAACTGCGGTGCTCTTCGCGTTCCAAACCATATCTCCCTGCTAGAGGATTCCATAGAACTCGAACGCTTATGCAGAAAAGAAAACTCTTCCCGGATCTCCCGACGGCGTCTCCGGGTCCTTTTGGGTTGCCCCGACGAACTCTCTTGCGAGGGCACGACATTTTTACTGTTCCGCTGCCGGGTTCCGGAATAGGAAGCGGATTCCCTTTCGCCCGACGAGTGTGTGCAAACTTTAGTGTGTTTTATACACTTATAAATTTACACCCACATCGACATCGGCTTTCGCCTAGGGCTTAGGATCGACTGACTCGTGTGCAACGGCTGTTCACACGAAACCCTTCTCCACGTCAGTCCTCCAGGGCCTCGCTGGAGTATTTGCTACTACCACCAAGATCTGCACCGACGGCGGCTCCAGGCGGCCTCACGGCCATGTACAAGTAATATTTGAGGCACTTTCTTACTATAACCAAAAAAAAAAAATAATGTATTGTCTTTTAAATAGATTTAAGTATCTTCCTTAAAACTACCACTTAGATGAGTTACTCTATATTCTCAGTGGAGAAAGCGGAGGGGCTGAAGACGGAAAATTACCAAAATGGCGGTAGGACGCCTACATGCAATCTAGCATCCAAGCAGTATTGAATTCCTTATCCAGGGAACTCGGAGAAGCTCCACAATTTAATTTTTTTATGTCCAATCCAGACGCAGATTAACGCAGTATAACATCCAACGAAATATAACCAACAGAAGCAAATCGGTAAATAAAAGAAAAGAAACGAAAACCAAAAACAAAGTGCCCTACAAAGAGAAACTTGTTATAGATAAACATATAAATTTAATTACTGGAGCTTAGTGCTGTTTTATTTCTTTTATTCACAATGATATCTTATTATCATACCTGTTGATGTAAGGCGGGCCATGGTGGTGAGGTCCTGGATTTATCGTATATGAACATAAAATGAATCCCAAACATTGGTTCGTATGCGGCCACACTCAAATGTGGAAAGCCGCAACTTAAATTACAAAGTACTCAATGATCCCAAACGAGGAAAATTACCAAACTTTTAACAAAGTACTGAGGGCAATGCTTTTTACGTTCAATCCGTACAACGTGTCCAGTTCAAAGGGAAGAAAGAAGCCTCTTTTTCTTTCCCTTTTTTCCTATGTTTTTTTTTACAAAAAGGCTAGGAATTCGACGCTAGTACATACAACGCGGAAAATGGATTGCGTTAGTAGTAGACAAAACAACTACTTAATTATAAAAGGAATATTAACTTCATTATCCAAAAAACCTACTGATTTTATATTTATTATTATTATTATCGAACATTCTGTTATAAAGAATAAATTTAATAATTTCAAAATTCAAATCGGCATGTACGCATGCGCCTCTAATATTTCTGAAGCTGGTTGTAAAAGCAACCCTTTCACGATTTATCCGTTGTGACCACCAAACCAAGTAGACCGACAATTTTTACCAAATAACATAAATTCCATTGTGATAAGCTAATATTACGAAAACATTAAAAAAAACGGCATACATAAGTAATAATCATGTAAAAATAACATTTACCATCGAGCAGAACCCTAATATTTAATATTAAACAAGTATTTCCTTGGGGGGAACGTGTAGGATAAACTGGCTGTCTCCGACTTGTGTATCACCTAAACACGCTTTACTTCTTTGCAACAGACCACAGATTGTTTTCTTGCAAAGTTGACAGGAGAATACTGATTGTGATTATAATTTGAAAGGACAGAATTGAAACAGAAACTGACATTTGAAGAAATCAACAGGTTAATTTATTAAAACAACAATATAAAACCCATTATTATTACTAGGATTTCAACGTCGATAAGTAGGTAGGTTCGAACAGATGTTAGTGTAAATATTCAGGGATATTTTAAACTGTATTGAGTGATTTTACCTATTATTTACAGGGATAATGCAAGCAATGTTTTTCCAACTAATTGCATATCATGAACACTTTTCTTTAAAAATTACTGCCTGCCTGCGGAATCTTGATAATAGAAGTGATGTAAAGAATGAAAAATTGTCAGCCCAAAAACTCACATTGTTTACTGAAGAACTTAAAAATATCTACAATTTGATGTACCGGACATGGCCGTTGCTAAAAAAAATTAAAAAAAAATAAGTACCAGGGGGAGTTTAAAGTGGCGGGTCCTGTATATTTAAATTTAACATACCTTGCTATCTTGGGTACTAATGGTGACGAATGAATTAAATTTTCAATGCTGAAACAAATGAGATTTCTTTGAAATATACAAACCTACATCACTGCAATAAAAGTAACACATCAACGAATAGTTGTTGCTCTGTAGGTACCGATCTACTTGATATTATTTCATGAGGTATGACTGAGTGACTACTGTGTGTGATGAAGTTGGTGACAGTGTTGCCAGGAGAAAAAATGGAACAGCACTGATTTTCAGCACTTTTAATCCAGATCTTATATTATAATCATTTTTTTAAAAGTGTTGTGAACACACGTAGTGCCACTTACTGGCATTTTCCATTTTGAGAGCTTTCAGCCAACTTACTCTTCTCTCCAGTTTTTTAGGAAATCTGAAAATAAACACAATTTTTAATAACAACCTTTAAAATTGAATTAAAAAAAAAATCAATTGACTTTAAAACATCTACAATTTGTGAGCAATCTTAAGAATGAAATTTCCGTTCAAGTTAAAATGAATATTTTTGTATAAGTATCTTTTTTTGATAAAATGTGGATTTTTTACTTTTGAAATTGAATCAAATTTTGTTGTTTTTGTTTTTGTAAAGCTATCATTAATTTTAGTTATTTTTGAGCATTCACACTTTCGCATTATGCCGGCCCTGATTTTTTTTGTTTACTTACCTTTGAAAAGATAAACAACCCAGTGGCTTTCTTCTTTGGCCGCATACTGCAAAATTATTGGTCATTGTTTCTCAATAAATATTCACTAAATAATTTTTTATAACTAAAAATCGATTATTAACCAGTACCAAATAACGCAAAACTTTAAAATCACTTAAAAACACAGATTAACATGACAGACGTCGTCTTACAGAACATTATTTGTTGTCAAGACGGTGATACTTCGAGCATCGATCGATTTTCTTCATGCTGCGTTCATGATTCTGACCAATAGGAATTAAACCAGCGATAATATTTACATATCTCGCGTGGGATGTACATGAATCGGACAACTTTTTATGTTTTGTTACTCATTTTCTAGTATTGTTAATCTGAGGCTTGAACTATTTTTATTTTTTAAAAATTTGACTACATTTAAAATTTCATTTTCTTTCACTCCGTCAAAAGTGATTTGTTTATTATTCATTGGGATAGTATTTTGAAACGGAATTTTGAGCAGCTGTTTTGTTATGTCGACCGCTGCATTTATAAAATATTCATTAAACTCATTTGACATTTTCAGTGGATCTTTCTGAGGATTAATAACGTCTTTCGATTTTTTTTTAAATTTTCAGACATATTGTCAACAATTTTCCAGGTTGTCTTAGATTTGTTAACTGAATTAATTTTTTCATTGTGGTATTTTTTTTTACTTTTTCTAAAGACCTCCAAATCTTTTTTACAATTTTAAACCTCAGTAGTATTGGTATAAATGTCTCCCTTATTGTTTATAATTACAACTTTTTTATGGAAAAGACATTAAATATGCTCAAAAAGTTTTCATAAAATGATCCTATTCTTGATTAACACAATTTTTTTCAGTGTTTATTACATTTTCCCAACTTTCATTTTTTAATAAATATTTATGTTTGATTCATTGAAACATTTAAAATGTTTGTGTTGCATGACCACGAAATTGATTTGTCACAGCTAGTGCAGCTGCCATCAAATTGTCAATCGGCAGTATGGCGAATCCAAGAATTTACTGTAGCTTCCGTCGGTTTAGTACCCTGTGACATTTTAACTGCGCGTTTTTAGTACCTACGTCTGAATGAATCCACGTTATGCGAGATACTGTTTAATCGTGTTATGTTTTCTCCCCACGCAGTAATGTAAACTACCAGTATACCGCAATTTAAAGGAACTTATTACATATTACGTTTTTATTTAATATAGTGCATTCCCCGACAAAACTAAGTTACGCATTAACATTGTAAAATTAAATAAAATGCACTTAATATGTTGCACGACTTTCTTTTTGTTGTTTGGGAAAGTTTCAGTAGGTGTTTACAATATATTATATCATCTGTAAAAGTCATCCCTGGAACCCGATCTGTAAATCCGACCCCTGGATATAACCTACCCCATACTTAACTGTTTTCAAAATATTGACGTTTAAAATTTTACTTTTTTAAATTCTATCTTAGTTTCTTGTTCTCTAAATAAAAAATTAAACCTCGGGTATAATAAAAAAGTGACAGAGTGAAAATTTCCTTTTAAACCGGAAATTAATACATTTAAGAATAGAATGGAAAATTAATGTCAAGGGAATTCGTACAAAAAAAGTGTTGATTGATGGGAACCTCTCATACACCCGGAAACAAATTTTAATGCACACCTTTTAAGAATGAACTAGATAATGTGTGTTTTTTAAATAAATATTAGTCTAATTAAAAATATATAATTCAAATCGTAAATATAAAAAATAAACACTTATTTAGCTTATTTTAGCCTTTCAAAATTTAAATACCCAAAATTCGCCCATTTCTTTTATGAAAATGTACTTCACTTGAGAACAATAAAAATTATTTTGTGCATAAGAAGCACATACAAGAAGCTAGGTATTTATTTTGTTGAAATTAATAATTATTAGTTAGGAAAGATATCACGGGTTTTCAATGTTTATGCAGCCAGATGTATATATTTTATTTTTTAATATTTTATATGGTTAACCTAAAAAATCTGTAGATTCTCTAGATAAATGAAATAAAATACACAATAGGCATAATATTTTATTATTAATAATTGAATAATGAATGCTAAAAATTTTTTTGCTTACCAAATGAAATAGCTAGGTATAAAAAAAACAAATGAATTATTGATAATTCCAAATTATTAATTTTGTGTTTTGTTTGCCAGTTTTAAAATTTCTATTAATAAATTTAAGACTGTAAAATATGTTCGTATTTTTTTCCTAAAGCACTTATTCTCAATAATTTAGATAAACTGCCGATACACAGCGCTTCTACTCAATGATGTGATGTGGAAGTAAAATATACTTCCAATTTGTATTATTAAAATTACTTTATTAATGGTTATTGCTTTTGTAAAACAATAACTCCTATACTAAAATCAATAGAGTAATGTAACCGTTTTTTCACGAGGAAATATGAATAAAACTTTCCGTAACTATAGCAATAAATGTTAATTTTACATTTATTTATTATTTCGCTAATATACACTCACAAAAATAGTCTAGGGATATTTTTACAAAATTATACAATACATGAAAAACACATTTGCTTGTTTTTCTTTTCTAAATCAATTAAAAAAAATACGTATTGTAGTATAACATACACGGCCTTTTCAAATTTTAAATTTAGCGGAACCCAAGCTGTGTGAGTAGAGACCTCTACATGTAAACAAAGGAACGATAGCACTGGCTACTAACGTTTTAAGTAGGGGATGTTTTTATTCAATAAAAGACATATCGTAAATACACCTAACTTTATTATATTCATACTTGCGGTTCCATTACACAATAAAGATATGACAGTTAAAAGAAATAAAAATATCAATGAAATTGAGAGTGCCAGGCTCACCTAGAGCTCCTGTGGGGAAAGAGCATGGCAGAGAAACCCACAATCTTTGCTCTCGACTACCCAAAATATTGTATGCAACCAACTTAACGCGGAAATGATAAAAATCTAACATTTTGATTATAACAACAAAAACTTAAATTAAATATATATGTTCCTACTACGTGTCACCTCATACAAACAACATACATCGTTTTTCAAACAAAACTGAAGAGTTTTGGTGTTAGTTTGGCAAAGGTACTGGGGTCCTATACAGGAGGCATCCCAGCTATGAGTTGAAGGTCGGAAAGATCTGTATGTGTTTTTTTTTTATACATATAAATTTATTGCTTATTTTATTTATGTTTTTTTTTTTTTTAATAGATTCAATCCTTCACGGGAGAAAATATTAGTTTAATCAACAAGGCTCTATCACTTGACTGACATTAACTAGGCACAACTAATATTTAATAATATTTACTTCAATACCGAGATTACTTTTATGAAGTTATGTAGAACAAAGACAGACACCAAAATATTAAAGGTAGTCACGACAATCTAACAAATTTACATTCAGTGAATGATAAAATTACTGTTGAACAAGTGAAACATTTAATAAACATTGTAAGAACTTTTAATCAAGAAAATATGTGGACATGAGGCTATGGCGTATCGTTAAGACAAAGGATTATTTATATGTTCAACTTTAAATAACATAATCATGATGTTACATAGAGAAATTAATACACACTATCCATAAAGAATGATTACCTGTTAATTAACACTATAAAACTAAACACTTAACTATTTCTTCCCAACTTTTTTTCAACCTAAAACTTCGAAACAACGCCTCTACTTTTTTTCGTCCTCCGCACTTCTTTTTTTTGCTGAGTAGCCCAAAACCCCCGACCGCACCCAAAAAATCCCATCGAGCTCTTCTTCGATTCCCCTTTTCCATCTACCAAAAACAGTCATTACCATCTGATATAGCCTACAGACAACTACCTCCTACTGCCATTTTACAGAAATTATTATTATTAGTTACGTCCTCGACTGACAGATAGCGCGCACGCTATTAACTTTCACAACTTTACAATGACAACCTCACCCAACAGATGGCGCTAGTTGTATTTTCCCACAGTATATGTATAAAAATGTCCTTAGACTGATCTTGTGAGGACATAAAAGAAATCATTGTTTGTGTAGTTTATCATTATATACGTATTAAAGGATGTATACAGGGTGTTCTAACATAAATGGCATTCTAAATAGGTATTTTACTATCGAAGAAGAAAGAATCGTAATGGAAGACATCCCTTATTAAAAATGTAAACCACTTAACGGATGGTTAACATAGATTTAAGGATTTCAAACAATTTATATACAGGGTGTCCCATAATTAAGTACCTCTGTTCAAGAGGATAATAGAATTATAAAAAATAAGTTGAGTTTTGTATATAAACATTTGCCTTAAATCAAGTTATAAATAATAGTATCTATCGATTATTGTATACCCATCCTGCATTGCAATATTTAAGTACAAATAATTTTAAAACGACGGCTTATATCAACATTTAGTAAGACGACCTGTTTTATTCAGTTTTTAACACTAGCGTTTCTTTCCTCTATAAATGTGTAAAAAAATACGACAAAGAGTTATGGCGAAAATTCACCCCCACCCCCTTTGTAATTACTCCAACAAATCATGATATGTAGATAAATATTTAACAAAATATGTAACATTATGAATATAAAATTAATCATGGTCCAAATTTACTTTTTGCAACTTAAGACGTTTCGAATTTATTGGCAAATAACTATATTGTACTTACCCCCTTTAAGGAATTGTAGCTCCCTTATGAACTGACTTAAGGCAACTGTTTATATACAAAACGCAATTTATTTTTTATAGTCCTATTACCCCCCTTGAAAAAGAGGGATACTCTGTATATGCTTTAACTATATTTAACTCTTTCATCCTGTAAATGGCTCGCAAATCATAGAACCCCAAGATACGTTGTGTTAAAAATAATCGCCTATATATTGCTTTACATAAATCTAATAACAACCCGTCGCCTCCTGGCTGAAATTGTCAGTGTTGAATTAAAAAATATGGATTTACAACACGAAAGCACCAATAGTCATTTAAAAACTGACTAAACTTTTCATAAATTGACGAATTTGTAATTTGCCTACAACATACACACATTTTAAAATTTGTTCTGTAATATCATTAAAAATCATTCAAAATAGCTGCAGAAGAGCATTCATCTAATAATTGTAAATACAAAACTAAAAATTTTTTTTTCTTATTTATACTTTCAATTTATGTTCTTAAAATTACTTCATTAATGGTTCTTGTTTTTGCAAAACAATATCTAACTTTTATACTAAATTCAATATGTTTTATGCTTGCAATAATATAACAGTTTTTTACATAGCTTTCGACATCACGAGAAAATGAATAAAACTTTTCATTACTACAATAACTTTTATTTGTACATCCTTTATACGAGCAAACCATTTCCCCTCTTTTCTTATCGTTCCTCATTTTACAATAAAATAAAATGCATTCAATTATCACAATAAACCAATTACGCGTAAAGCACTTACACCACGAGTTATTTTTTATTTCGCTGATAACCTACTGGTTATATTGATGCTACGATAAATGTTTTCATTAAAGTTGTTAATTATGTTGGAATTATATAAGGAGTTAGTAATATAGGAAAGGAATAAATCACTTCCTGTCAGGGTTAGTTTTTACATAATTATATAAGAAATAATAAATAAATCTAATAAAAATAAATATACTCTGGGCGATCACAACTTAACTGTTTTTTTATGTGAGTACAGTGCTGATATATATATATATATATATATATATATATATATATATATATATATATATATATATATATATATATATATATATATCACATTATATATATATATATATATATATATATATATATATATATATATATATATATATATATATATATATATATATATATATATATATATATAGTGGTGAGAGGTATGAAACTTCTCATATGGTCTGAATGCTACTATCCGACCGACATCCTCGATGTCTCTGTGGCGGATAGCGACTTGCATCACAGCAAGTACCGAGAGCGGCGACCCCTAGCCCAGGTGGACTAAACTAATGTGATTAAATATGATTTGAAGGAAACAACTACTCAGCGGGCAAATACCCGTTTAGTCCACCTGGGCTAGGGGTCGCCGCTCTCGGTACTTGCTGTGATGCAAGTCGCTATCCGCCACAGAGACATCGAGGATGTCGGTCGGATAGTAGCATTCAGACCATATGAGAAGTTTCATACCTCTCACCACTATTCACTTTACCATAGTTAGTATATAACTAGCAGGTTGGCCACTATCATTTGTCTGTTCCATAACCTATGGCATACTGAAGAGAACAAATAAGTTCGAAATCGATCTATGTCTGGTTAGGAATTGACAAATGATATTGGCTATCGATCTATCATGATTTGAAGGTGTAATTCAATGCAGGTCGGGGTATTTGCCCGCTGAGTAGTTGTTTCCTTCAAATCATATTTAATCACATTAGTTTAGTCTACCTGGGCTAGGGGTCGCCGCTCTCGGTACTTGCTGTGATGCAAGTCGCTATCCGCCACAGAGACATCGAGGATGTCGGTCGGATAGTAGCATTCAGACCATATGAGAAGTTTCATACCTCTCACCACTATTCACTTCACCTTAGTTGGTATATAACTAGCAGGTTGGCCACTATCATTTGTCTGTTCCATAACCTATGGCATACTGAAGAGAACAAATAAGTTCGAAATCGATCTATGTCTGGTTAGGAATTGACAAATGATATTGGCTATCGATCTATCATGATTTGAAGGTGTAAATCAATGCAGGTCGGGGTATTTGCCCGCTGAGTAGTTGTTTCCTTCAAATCATATTTAATCACATTAGTTTAGTCCACCTGGGCTAGGGGTCGCCGCTCTCGGTACTTGCTGTGATGCAAGTCGCTATCCGCCACAGAGACATCTAGGATGTCGGTCGGATAGTAGCATTCAGACCATATGAGAAGTTTCATACCTCTCACCACTATTCACTTCACCTTAGTTGGTATATAACTAGCAGGTTGGCCACTATCATTTGTCTGTTCCATAACCTATGGCATACTGAAGAGAACAAATAAGTTCGAAATCGATCTATGTCTGGTTAGGAATTGACAAATGATATTGGCTATCGATCTATCATGATTTGAAGGTGTAATTCAATGCAGGTCGGGGTATTTGCCCGCTGAGTAGTTGTTTCCTTCAAATCATATTTAATCACATTAGTTTAGTCCACCTGGGCTAGGGGTCGCCGCTCTCGGTACTTGCTGTGATGCAAGTCGCTATCCGCCACAGAGACATCGAGGATGTCGGTCGGATAGTAGCATTCAGACCATATGAGAAGTTTCATACCTCTCACCACTATTCACTTTACCATAGTTAGTATATAACTAGCAGGTTGGCCACTATCATTTGTCTGTTCCATAACCTATGGCATACTGAAGAGAACAAATAAGTTCGAAATCGATCTATGTCTGGTTAGGAATTGACAAATGATATTGGCTATCGATCTATCATGATTTGAAGGTGTAATTCAATGCAGGTCGGGGTATTTGCCCGCTGAGTAGTTGTTTCCTTCAAATCATATTTAATCACATTAGTTTAGTCCACCTGGGCTAGGGGTCGCCGCTCTCGGTACTTGCTGTGATGCAAGTCGCTATCCGCCACAGAGACATCGAGGATGTCGGTCGGATAGTAGCATTCAGACCATATGAGAAGTTTCATACCTCTCACCACTATTCACTTTACCATAGTTAGTATATAACTAGCAGGTTGGCCACTATCATTTGTCTGTTCCATAACCTATGGCATACTGAAGAGAACAAATAAGTTCGAAATCGATCTATGTCTGGTTAGGAATTGACAAATGATATTGGCTATCGATCTATCATGATTTGAAGGTGTAATTCAATGCAGGTCGGGGTATTTGCCCGCTGAGTAGTTGTTTCCTTCAAATCATATTTAATCTATATATATATATATATATATATATATATATATATATATATATATATATATATATATATATATATATATATATATATATATATATATATATATATGTATACAGGGTGTCCCAACCAAAAGTAGGCACCCTGAATAACTTTGGATAAAAATTTTTTTGAAAAATTGGTGAAGGTCGACCTTGTTTCTAAGGGAGACATATTTTAATGTAATACTTGTATACCTATCATCATCCCTCTACCATACACGGCCACCTCCTCAAAAATTCCCCTACATAACTGTGTATTTTTTTAACTTTTATCGATTCGTTCCTGAGAAATAATTTTCATTATTTTAGGTTCGGGAAATAAAAATAAAAGAAGCAGTTTAAATTATCGTATGTATTCAAAATGACCCCCACCAACTTCCATACAGTAGTATAATGCTTGAAATTTTGTACGAACATTTCTGAACACATCTAGAGTCAATAAACGGCATTCTTGAACAATTATTTCACGTAACTCTTCCAGAGATGCGGGTTTTTGTTGCAAATACCTTCGATTTCAAATGTCCCCACAGAAAGAAATCCAAGGGAGTTAAATAGGGTGACCTAGCGGGTCACTCCACAGGACCTCTTCTTCCAATCCATTGCTCAGGAAACCGATTATCCAAAAATTGACGGACTGCTATACCAAAATGTGGGGGTGCCCCATCCTGTTGTAAAAACAGTTCGCCATCTAAAAGATTATCGTCTTCTTCGAAGATTTGGGTCGATGTTGTTTTCTAACAGATCGAGGTACCTTTCGCCATTTAAATTGTCAGGAATAAAAAACGGCCCGACAATGTGATCTGCTAAGATGCCAGCCCAAACATTTAACTTCTGAGGCCTTGAGTTTCCTTGAACAAATGTGGATTGGTTTCACTCCAATACCTACAATTGTGCCTGTTTACCTCCCCATTTAACTGAAATGTCGATTCATCAGAAAAACACGTATTGTACAGTAGATCGGCATTACCGTTTAATTGTTCACTAAAAATCTCACAGAATTCAAGCCGACGATCGGGATCATCTTCATTTAATTCGTGTACCAATTTTAATTTATATGAATGAAATTACAATTCGATGAATACTGCTTCGTGATACACTGGAAGCCTCAGCTACTTTCCTGATCGATTGAGTATTATCAATCTGCAAATGACCCAGAACTTCCACTTCGACTGCTTCATTCCTAATCGGTCGCTGAGGTTCATGCTTTTTGTTTCCTACAGAACCGGTTTCCATAAATTTTGTCAATAATTGTAAAACATACTGAGAACCAATCCTTCTATCTGGGTGATTTCTATTGAATATGCGTTCCGTAGCTCTAGCACAATTATCGTTTTTAAAATAAATGCTGACAATTTCTATTCTCTCCTGAAGGGTATAAACCGTTTTGATAACTCACTCTGGTAAAATGTATATCGATTTAAAATTGGTTGTTGTTGAAGGAAAACATATATGCTTACGACTATACATGACTAATATTGTTTAATATTTGAGGCGACGGCCACGTGTAAGCGGCCTCTTTTATAGTTTGGCTTGGCCATAATTGTAACATTGATATTATTTAGTTCCACAATAAACGTTTAACTAAACAGTCGTCCTTTTGTCAATTCTCTCACATATTCACACTTCCTTCCATCAAATTGCAACAGGTTATGGGCCCAGTACCCAGTGTACAAGAAGTGTTGTTTATGTGATTGAGGAAGTTCGGTGGAGTTTTCGGGTGTGACTAGTTCGTTTTGTAGTGCATTCAAAGACTTAACGTGTCAAAATGGAAATTGACAAACCGAAAGTTGAAAAACTTCGAGATGCCGGAAATTGGCAACAGTGGCAGTTCGTTGTTAGTACATTGCTGGATAGTGAAGATGCTCTGGGGGTCTGCGACGGAACATTTGTGAAACCAGAGAGTACAGAGCCGAACTACGAGAACCAACTTCGAAAATGGACAAAAGCGGATCGTATTTCACGGAAAATCATTGTCACAACGGTGGAAGAAAAACCATTACAACTGTTAATGAATTGCGAAAATGCGCGAGAAATGTGGAAAAAGCTGCACAGTGTATATGACTTGAAGTCTGATGAGAGTCTTGGACTAATTCAAAAACAGTTTTTTGAATTTAAGTGGGATTCTTCGTTGAATGTAGCAGCGCATATTGCAAAACTGGAACAGATGACAAACAAAATGAAGAAACTTGGTGATGCAATACCAGATTCGATGCTAATGTCAAGAATTTTGTCGATTCTACCTCCGAAATACAACTATTTTCATAGTGCATGGGATTCTACGGATTCATCAAAGCGTAACATAGAGACATTGACAACACGTTTAATGACTGAGGAGTTACGGCTTCAAAAGAACGAATCTGATGTTGAAGGAATGACAACAGCATTAGTGTCAAAAGCAAAGTTTGAAAACAAGAATTTCCAGAAAAAGAAAATGTCAAAAAGAGGAAAAGAGTGTTTTACGTGCGGTAAAACGGGACATTTTCGCAAAGACTGTCCGGGTTGTACATCGTGCGGTTCAAAAAGACATTTACAAAAGAATTGTCCGAACAATGTGAGCGCGCAAGTACAGACTGATGACGGTGAAAAACAAGCGTTTGTTGGACTTAACAGTGAAATTGAAAAATCCGATTTTTGGTTGATTGATTCGGGTGCGACAAACCATATTACAAATCGTAGAGAATGGTTTTGTGAATTTGAAAACTTTTCAGAACCCAAAATGATACGTGTCGGGAACGGAGAATCAATTGCTGCATACGGAAGTGGAAAAATAATCGTGGAAACATATGCGAACGGAATATGGTTACAAGGAACACTTTATGATGTTTTGTACGCACCAAAAATGGCTCGTAACTTATTTTCAGTGAAAATTGCAGCTAAGAAAGGTGTTGATTTTATTGTTAAAAACAATGGAAAAAACTGCATGTTTTTACGGAACAATAATGTAGTCGCAGTGGGTGTCGAGGCCGACAATTTCTATCGTATCGTGTTACGTGTTATTATTTCGTCTGATAAGTCCGCCGCGGATGTTTATATTTCTACGAAATCGAGCAGTAATGAACTTAATTTATGGCACGAAAGACTGGGACACCAAAATAATAAACATGTGCAAGTGTTTATGAAACGATTTGGAATTGAACTGACCTATGACAACGAGATTTGTGATGGGTGTGCTTATGGCAAGAATCACAGGCAGAGTTTTAGGGATCGAAAAGAAGAACGTGCAGCTAAAGTTCGAGAACTAATTCATACTGACGTTTGTGGGCCCATGGATGTTGAATCATTAGGTAGAAAACGTTACTATATGTTGTTAAAGGATGATTATAGTAAATATCGTATTGTTTATTTCATTCAGGAAAAATACGAGGTGTATGAAAAATTACAAATATTTATAACTGAAATGAAAAATCAATTCAACGAGCAAGTAAAAGAAATCCAAAATGATGGCGGGAAGGAATACGTGAACAAAAAGGTAAAGTCTTTGTTAGAACGAATGGGAATCAAGCATACCGTGACGGTACCGTATACACCAGAACAAAACGGTTTTGTCGAGAGAGAAAATCGTACTATTGTTGAGGCTGCACGGTCGATGTTGTATTCAAAACTACATATTCCAAAATTTTTATGGGCAGAAGCTGTCAATACTGCTGTCTATATCCTAAATCGAACAGGACCTACAAGAAAACCTGGTAAAACACCAATAGAATTATGGAGCGGAAAAACGCCGAGAATTGATCATTTCAGAGTATTCGGCACAGAATGTATTGCTCATATTCCTAAGGTGAAAAGACGAAAACTGGATAAGAAGTCTTACAAAGGTTATTTTGTTGGATATTCAGAGAAAGTAAAAGGTTACCGTGTGTGGGTACCTGAGTTACATGACGTAATTGTGAGTCGTGATGTCATCTTTAAGAAGGAAGTGTTATCGCCAACTCAGACTCAATTTGAAAGTAGTAGAAAAGATGCTGAAGAAGTGGTTCAACATGAGAATGTTGAAAAATCAGAAATTACTAATGAAAATTCTCAAAAGGATGATTTGACCAATGAGAGACAGCTGAGAGACAGGACCAAAATAAAGCAACCAGACTTTTATGGAGTGCCTGTTGCTTTCGTGGCCGATGAACCTGTAAATTTTAAAGAGGCAGTGTCTTCACAACATTCCGGAAAATGGATAGAAGCAATGAACGAAGAAATGAGCTCTTTATTAGAAAATAATACCTGGATTTTGGTTGACAGACCACAGAAAACAATCTTTAGTAATCGCTGGGTGTATCGTGTAAAATTCAAAGAAAAAGGAATAATTGATCGATACAAAGCACGATTAATAATTAGGGGAACAGCAGATTTCGGGTTACTTTACCATACAAGTGAACCATTGGAAGTGTTTTGTGATGCCGACTTTGCAGGTGATGTGAATACACGCAAATCAACTACAGGTGTAATCAGTAAGTTAGGCGGAGCTGCAGTATCCTAGCAGAGCAAGAAACAACAGTGCGTTGCGTTATCCACCACTGAAGCGGAGTACATAAGTGCAGCGAGTGCAGCAAAAGATCTTGTGTGGTGAGTGCAAATTCTAAAAGAAATTGGTGCGAGTGTTTTTAAATGAGACAAGGTGTTCTTGTGCATCGATAATCAAAGTGCGCTAAGGCTAATTAAAAATCCGGAGTTTATACGAGATTTGTATGAGAAAAATGAATTTGATACTATGTATGTTTCAAGCGAAAATCAAATCGCTGATATTATGACTAAGCCGTTGGTTAAACCAAGATTTGAAATGCTACAAATTTGAGGTTAGGAGTTTTTTTAACAAACGAAGGTAGTACACCCTTGGAAGCACCATCAAAAACTGTTTTTCTCCTCGAAATCGCCCAATTATATGGCTTGATTTCCAATTTACTTGTCAAAATTCAACTTTTAGCCTACTATGTTTTTTATTAAATTTTTATAAATTTTGTATTTTCTATGTTCCTGTAGCTATGAATCATCCTCATGAAAAACTATTATGATATTCATTTACAATAGAATTTTCCCCATCTTTTAATATACAATAGTCTGGGTTTTAACAAAATTTTCTACACTCCTAACCTAACTTAATTTACACCCATAAATATAGAAATAATGTTTAATATTTAACTCAGAACATATCTATTTTGACAAATAATACAATTTCAAACCCTAACTTAATTATCCTAACACCTTTTAGCTTATACCAATACAATTTTAATCTAATATGACATGTTTTATTCGTAGGTCATGTACCTTCACGAACATTGATATCTAGCCAATTTAATATACATTCTGCTGCCCTAAATTCATTTGTAAAATGTCTATGAGATATTGTCCTTGCACCTGGCTGTTAAAAATCTTAAGTCTACACAAAATTATATAAGCTGTGAGTGGTTTTACATCTCATCGTTACCTGAGCATTTACATTCCACCTAATTTAATGGCTGGACACTATTTAACTGTTCCAATCTATGTGCTCACCCATGACTAGGTAAGTCTTTCACCTTTTCTTCCTATACAACACCTTTTTGTTACAAATCGAGACATTAATTTATAAAACGTAGCACTGTTTAATGTTTTTACCATTACTACCTAATAATCTCACTGTTTTCTATGTAACTTGTACTTTTAGACCTATTTTAACAAAATGTTTATACTTTATATGCTTTTCAGCTTAATGACTGAAGAATTTCACCTCAGCAAGCATTTCCAGGCCTGTCTGCAGTTCATAAATACCACTTTTACAGTTCCTTGTCTACCGTACTCTGACTGATAGATTATACACCACACAATACTTATAATTTGTTAAGTCTATTACAATTTACAACTATGCAGTTTACTTTCACCATGAAATGATTTGTTTCATGTTAACGTCTCAGTTTTACTGAAATTTCACCTATTTTACATAATCAGTATCCATGTCCTATCTCCCATGGCCTAAACTTTACCTATTTTACATAATAGTTCTAATAATTTATAATTTTTCAGCCTTCTGACTGTCTTTGGTGCTTTTACAACTACAAATCCTCACTCAACATTGGATCGATACTGTCTATTTGGGTTCAACAGAGTTGCTGGCTGAAATCTACACTACGACACCAGGTTTATCTATCGTCCATGTCAATTAACAAATTTTTATCCTACAAACATTTATGTTAACCTATTCTAACCTTATATTAATATTTTTATGTTTGCTTTTTAACACAATACTACCCCTATTCATTCGCTCGCCCACAAAATCCAAGAAAATCATATTTTACTGTTTTCAAAGTCATTTATTACTCATATAATGCATAATAATATCTGCCAATCTATAAATTGTCTCTGTACATGGCTTATTAACTCTGTTTCTTTCTAAAATTCATTTTTAAAATAGTCTATTTTTACTTATAAATAATCCCAATTGTTATTTTACTATAGGTCACCCGATTTATGTTATTATATGGTATTTTTACTCAATTATTTACCTAGATAAAGCGATATTGTAACATTATAAATATATATATATATATATATATATATATATATATATATATATATATATATATATATATATATATATATATATATATATATATAATATATATATAACAGGAAGAAAGGGATAATGGGTATTGCCCGCAAAAAAGGATGAATCCGTCGACACGTGTTTCTGAGTCATTACTCGTAATCATGACGGCTATAAGTTGTAAGGATAGGTACAACTTAGGTTCAACAACACAAAAGGAAACCACTGACAGGAAGCCAGTCGCACATTTGTGGCTGCAATTGAAAGACCCCGTGTTTACAGGGCATCAGACAATATTGCCACGGAGGCAACTATAGCTACCTGCGTGGTATTCCCTACCCAGGGTTTAAAGTAACAAAGAATAGAAGGTCACTGCGGGATGAGATGTAACAGGAAGAAAGGGATAATGGGTATTGCCCGCAAAAAAGGATGAATCCGTCGACACGTGTTTCTGAGTCATTACTCGTAATCATGACGGCTATAAGTTGTAAGGATAGGTACAACTTAGGTTCAACAACACAAAAGGAAACCACTGACAGGAAGCCAGTCGCACATTTGTGGCTGCAATTGAAAGACCCCGTGTTTACAGGGCATCAGACAATATTGCCACGGAGGCAACTATAGCTACCTGCGTGGTATTCCCTACCCAGGGTTTAAAGTAACAAAGAATTCATGATTACGAGTAATGACTCAGAAACACGTGTCGACGGATTCATCCTTTTTTTGCGGGCAATACCCATTATCCCTTTCTTCCTGTTACATCTCATCCCGCAGTGACCTTCTATTCTTTGTTACTTTAAACCCTGGGTAGGGAATACCACGCAGGTAGTTATAGTTGCCTCCGTGGCAATATTGTCTGATGCCCTATAAACACGGGGTCTTTTAATTGCAGCCACAAATGTGCGACTGGCTTCCCTGTCAGTGGTTTCCTTTTGTGTTGTTGAACCTAAGTTGTACCTATCCTTATAACTTATAGCCGTCATGATTACGAGTAATGACTCAGAAACACGTGTCGACGGATTCATCCTTTTTTGCGGGCAATACTGCCCCATTATTCCTTTCTTCCTGTTACATCTCATCCCGCAGTGACCTTCTATTCTTTGTTATATATATATATATATATATATATATATATATATATATATATATATATATATATATATATATATATGTATAGTATTGGAAAAAGTTTACTTAAAGTGCTTGCTTTGTGTGTGTGCATAAAGGATAAAAATAGCAAAGTCATGTATGTGACAGAAAAAGATTGTGTATCACCAGTCTTCAGTCATCACATCCCTTCCCTTTCTACACGAAGTTTATTGTAGATAGAACAAACAACAGATGCCTGGTAATTATTAAAATCTACAATTTCGAATTTTAACTGGTAGTTGTTAATGGAGCCTCTAATAATGGCATAATCTACGATAATTTTTTGGGAACGTCACTTTTTTTTATAAAATTATTTACACCTTGAGAAATAACTAAAATCGTTTCATGTAAAGTGTATAATATGCAATGAATACTGTTCCATTTTACTAACTGCGATGAACATTTGGCTACATCTAGTTAGTAGTAGGGCGGCATACGAGATTTTGTTCATGCAGCTACACTCATTTATTTTATAATTATAAAATAAATGCTACACTGCACGAAAAATGAGAGCTCTATCCCTCTTTCTGCAATGAATGCAGACTGCACGTAATGCCACATGTGGACGCATTTTTTCAAAGGTTAACGTAATTTAATCAAAACCGAAAAGATCAAATCTATAACCAAAAGTCAATTAATGACGAACATAGTAAATGGTATTTTATTAAGTTCAGAATACGTGAAAGAATCATAAAATTCTATACTATTATACAAAATTATAAACGAAAATGAAGATGATAATATAATTTCTGAAGTCGAATTTCTATTCAATATACTTAACTGTTTTACTTTTGTTTATTTATTCTTTTGTAATAAAGTTTTTGAATATTGGCGTATTATTTGAAGTATCTGGTAATTTTTCCTAAAATCTGGTAATTTCATTGTTACTTTCTGATAATCACACTTTCATAATCTGGCAACACTGCCATAAACAATTCTGTCATCACGTAAAGAACTGCTCTCACGTTGCTGTTGTCTCATTTCTTTTATTATTGCGTCAGTCGTTAGCGTGGTACGTTAAACTTGCATTTCTCTTTAACTTAAGAATGTATGTTTATACAACTGAAGAAAAAGTGCAAATGTTCAACTGGTATTACGGCGCTAATACTGCTGAGAGAGTTATCGGGCGATTCATTTTTACATTTGAAAACCGTCCTCCCCCGACGGTTCAAACTGTATTAAACATCTTCAAACTGTATTAAACATCATTCATATATTTGAATCTGTGGGATATGCGACAAATTACAGAAAACGTAGTCATTTAAATGACGAAGACGAGCCTACAGTTTACTTAAGGGAAGATCGGCAAAGGTGGGAAACTAATGTCTGTAGTTTCGCCGAGGTAAATGTACCTTGTTCGGGTAGACACATTTCGCAAAAAGTTGGTGTATAAGAGCGAACAGTGCGGAATATTCTGAAAAGAAATAAGTACCATTGCTACAAAGTTATGACTACCCAATGACTGCAGACTCAGCACATCCCACGGGAAGAAACTATCTAACCTTGCATCTAACGACAGTCAGTTGCCAGCATTCCTACAGTAAATATATAACATTATTGTAACAATTTTCTATAATTTCCATAATTTGTACTTATTAAAATAAAATCATTTTTTAAAAAGTGACCTAAGTGTATTCAAAATAAAAGGGGCGCAGTCGTAACGGATTTTTCGGGACTATACATATCGAACGTGCAGTTTTTTTTCAACAATTAATCGAAAATAAAACAAACTTTGGTGATTTTTGTTGACTGATAGTTTTGTGACAGAGTGGCTCTTCAAACATCAAGAAACCCCGTCTATCGCAGACCTCTGCGCAGCCTACAGTAGCAAATATTCATCGAGAATTGGAACGGAAATTGTCCAATTTTGCAAGGAACATGGACCTGGCGAAGACAAAATCGCTGTACCAGACGTTGACCTTATAGGAGGATGCTTAAAGTCGTTCTTTATTTAATGTAAGTACAATCCATGTCTGTAGAAAATTTAAGTGATATTCTCGGAAATTTGAGATTAGCAAATACTTAAACTGTCACCAAATTTCGCAAAGAAATTTATAAAATATTTCAAGTTCAAATCAAATCAAATATCAGAAACGTTATGTTTATTACCTCATCACAAAACAGTCGTCCTATGGAAAACCAACATATCAAACGTTAAAACTATCATTTATTTCCATGAGAAACCACATGATTGAATATAATGTTACTCGTGTAGGATTACCTAAAATTGGTAGTGGTTTAGATAAACTGAATTGGCATACAGTATAAAATATTATCGAAATATTTCATGACTTTAATGTTACAATTGTAATTTGTTTTTTACCTTCTTTCGATAAATATGTCAATCATTGTGTTTCATATACTTATATATGGTCTAATTATTTATTTATTTTATACTGTTCTCTTATATGAGAATTTTGAACTATATCTGGTCAAAATGTAAGCACTTAAAGGATAATCTGTTTCATAGTATAATTGAGCACATTTTTAATGTCCATCCAAAAAATTATAGCTTTGAATTGTTAATAATAAATCAAAAATTATTAAATGGACCAACTGCTTTACATCCCTTCCGAAGGATGGTATATCACCTACACAACCCTCGCCTAAGATTGCATAGCTTCTGCGTATAATATATACACCACTTGTCTCCTATTCATGTGAAACACGCGTTTAATGAAATAAAAAGTAAGATAATTAGAGTTTAAATATGCGGGTGAGAGTTAACTGTATACTGCTTTGTTGCCAGTAAAGCGACCTACCGACACGGCAATTTGCAGCGGCCAATCTGTACAGATATCGGGTGTACCCTCTACACATCCCAATTTATCAGTAGTATCGATCTTCTCTGTATAAAAACACCAAGGCTCCTTCAAGTCACTGTTGTACGTGGTACGCATATTTTCTAATTCCCGTTTAAATACCGCTAAAGTTGTTGAATTGTCAAATATTTGATATTTCTGTAACAGAATATTAAAGCCCTCTTGCCTCATTTCTCGATTCATATAATTTATATTCATTGTATCCCACAGAAAAGGCATATCCTAAAATGTCTCAATAATGTCCTCCCAAACTTCCTTTTCTTGTCCCATAATTATTTAGCTCTTATTTAAAAGAAAACTCACAGACGATCCGAAATGAATAAATTGTAATTGTGTACAACTGTTCTACACACCATACGATTTGCAGGGAATTGGAGAGGGGAGCAGAGCGATTGGATCGACTGAACACCCAACTAGCCGATATCGGGAAGTCGTTAAAAAATTGGAACAATTGGACTACACACGTGACAATTTACAGGGATCCTGCAGATTGCCGTGTGAGTAGGCCGCTGGATTAATAATTCTAATTCTGGCCTATGTCTTCTACAAAAAACTGATCTGGAAATAAATCGTGATAAATAGTAATTTTACAACTGAGATCTCGGGATGATTTTACATTAACTAATGATTAACGCCTATAACAGGTGTGAATATCTTTTATAATTTGAAAGTATCCAATGAACACAAAAGGGACCTGTTGGATGTCTTGACATAATTTAACGACATACATATTTGCTCTTGGAAATTCTAGGTTAACTGTGAATAAAGGAAAATTAAATATTAGATTATCTAATAATACACCCGTAAAATATCAACCTTATCGTATGTCATTTGCGAAGTGAACGCGAGTTAGACATATTGTAAATGATTTGAAAAACAACGAAATCATTAAAAATTCTGTGTCTCTATTTGCAAGTCCTATTTTACTTGTTCGCAAGAAAGATGGCAGTGATCGAATGTGTGTCCACTATTTCTTGGTGAGACATGCAACTAGAAAATTTCTAGATCACATTGAAGGTTGCTTTTGAAGAATACTGGTTCCAAGCTGAAATTTAAATATAAACTGACGTTGTAAAGCAGTTATCTAAAATTCTCTATTTTTGAGGTTAGATGTGATGTCAGACATGCTCGTATATCTTAAAGTCATTTGATTACAACAACCTCCACAAATGTTATTATCACTTTTTTGGTGTACACTTGTGCATCATATTTTCTGACCATGCTACGTATTAATTTTATGTATTTTTTTACAGACGTCATTGTCGAGTATTCATATGCAGCAGTCACAATCTATAACGGTCACAAATCAAGCAATGCAGCAGCAACATGGTAACATAATCAATCAACTCGCCAATACCCAACCTAACAGCCAGAGTAACCCGTTAAGCAATTTTAATCCCTAGGTCGACTTTAACTTTGAGTTCCTTGACAACTTAGCGTCTGGCAATACTGGGGTATTTACAGATCAAGAATTGTTAAATTCTTTTGACACTGATGCTGGCTTTAATTTAGATTTTTAGTAAAATTTCATATAGTTTTTGTTAATGGTATTTTCATATATCTATATATATTTTTGCATATATTTATATTTAACTGTAGTTTCCGTTGGTACTCTATTTCTATGATCACTAAGCACTTTTTTGTTTAATAGTGTTTCCTACGTAATATCACGTTTTTTTTTATTTTATTTTGGTAGTTTCAAACTACATAGTAATTTTACTTATTATGTTCAAAATTTCTGTTAATTTAAATATTTTGAGATTTTATTATAATGATAATTCATCGTTTGTAAATATATTCTTTTTTAAATTATAACTGGCCTAAGATGGGCTCCAATAAAATGGAATATTCTAAAAGTTTTTTGAGATATGGCTTAAAATGACAAAATTCTAAATCGGTGACCTGTAACTTTTTACTATATCGGAGCATTTATTTGCTCACTTGATGGTAAGCTATGTTAATGGAATATTTTTTTGTAAAATCATAAAAATATTAAACAATGAATAATTTCGCATTTATAAAGAAATCATTTTATTATCTCTTTTTTCTTGGTGTGGGACAGATATTTCAAAAAAATCTGTACATTAAGATTAGTGTCATTTTAGGAACAATTATTTTTGCAAACAAAATACATATTTTTTTCTACCCACACTGGGTGTAACCCCCTTTTCTCCATTAGTTTTGAAGATAATTGATTGAAATTTCGGATATTCTATATACGTAATAAGCGGCATTTTTTGACATACAAGTGATTTTTTTCACTTCCGGTTTCGCCGGAAGTGACACTGACTTCCGATTTTTTTAATGGAACACTCTGTATATTATTGCATTTTTGAATTCTGCATAATTTTCTGAATCCACCGATACCAAATAAGTGACATTTCAAACGTCAATATTTTTTATGATATAATTTTTTAGTTTTCCATTTAAGTATGCCATGATGGTTCCGATTTATTCTAAATGACCCGTGTAATGCTAGAAAAATCGAAATCCCGTCAAAAATACTGAATTACGTGATTTCCGAGCAAATAAAGTTCATCAAAATGGTTTTTCGGGCCAAACTCAATTTTCATCTCTTGTATAAATTTGCGGCATTTTGAACACAATTAACAAGAATTTTAAACAATTTTTAAAGACACAATACAAACACCGGTAAACTAACACATGTTTGACAAGCTAAATATTTCATCGTTTTTCAAAGCCACCTTAGTTAGTTACTTCTTTAGAACAAAATTCTATTTTCTTATTTTCTTTTAGGTACTTTTTTTTGTATTTATCGTACATTTTAATACGACATGTGAATGAATTCCTTATTAATAGTACTAATAAATGGTACCACAGTACCAATATGGTTCTATTTGAAAAAATTGAGTTTGGCCCCAAAAGCCATTTTGATGAACTTTATTTGCTCATAAATCACGTAATTTAGTATTTTTGACGGGATTTCAATTTTTCTAGCATTGCACGGGTCATTTAGAATAAATCGGAACCGTTATGGCACACTTAAATGGAAAGCTAAAAATTATAGTATAAAAAATATTGACGTTTGTAATGTCACTTATTTGGTATCGTTGGATTCAGAAAATTATGCAGAATTCAAAAATGCAATAATATATAGGGCATTCCATTTAAAAATCGAAAATTAGTGTCACTTCCGCCGAAACTGAAAGTGAAAAAAAAATCACTTGTCAAAAAGTGCCGCTTATTATTTATATAGGATATCCCAAATCTCAATCATCTTCAAAACTAAAGGAGAAAAGGGTGGTGTCCCATAATCCTGTTACACCCGGTATATGAAAATAACAATTTTTCCACTGTCTATTATGTATGAAAGTGACATTTTTTTACTCTAGAGATAAAAAAATTTTCATCTCTAGGAGTGAAAATGAAAATGTCAAATTTATGTTTTTAATATGGAATAGAAGAAACACTTTCATTTACTAGCCTGCGTATCTATTTTACCTACCATAGCAACGACTAAACAAACAATTAATAATTAACATTGTGACAGTTCGTTTACAATTTAATTGCATTTTATATGATTTATTATGGACTCAGGAAGTGAATGCAGTAAATCATGTACACCCCAAATATAGTTGAAGCGACAAACTCTGCTTCCAACAACATTTTGCCGGATAAATCCCGACAAAGGTATGAATTTGTTTAAAAGAAATTCATGGATTGGAGAAATGATAACCAGATAAACTTTCTCGGAAAACGTTCTTCTGGCTTATATTAGTAAAATATCCAACGATTTAAAGCCATCTACTGTGGGGAGTATGTATTCCATGTTACGCAATACAATTATCATCAAATATAACGTGGATATTTCGAAATACGCTAAACTCAAAGCATTTCTAAAGCAAAGATCGACGGGATTCAAAGGCAAAAAAGCTAAATTTTAAACAACAACAAATTCAGACATTTATTAGTGATGCACCTGATGATAAATTTCTGTTTACAAAGGTAATTATTACAATATTTAATGTTGTTAATGTGAAAATACATTGTAATCATTTTATATAGGTAGCATAAATTTTTGGCATTGCTGGAGCTTGCCATTCACATGAGTTACGAAATTTAGAAAACTAATGTTCAAGATCTGGAAAAAGCGTTAACTTGTAACTATACCTAATAAAAAAACTCACACGCCACGTTATTTTGCAATTACAGCCAATTACTGCAACATTTGTAAGAAGTATATGTCGTCCATTAGAAATAAACAATACAACCTGTAGATTTTTCCTCAATTACCAAAATGGCAAGTGTACACAACAAGTGATTGGAGATAATAAATTTGTATATATATATATATTTTTTTCCTTTCTTGACCGTTATTATCAATTAATATTGATAGTTTTGTTTTGTGGGGATTTCGGTCAGGTACAACTAATTAAATTTTTTTTTTTTCTAACGTTTCGGTTTATTACACCATCATCAGAGAACTACAATTGATATAATATTTTAAACACATAGTTATGGTTATTATACATTAAAATTTACTTACACTATTATTTATTAGGAATTTGCTTTAAAATTTTTTCTATTACATGCTATTTGTATGTCTGTTTTAACGAAACTGAGATATTTTAACCTAGTTTGTGTGCTCTTAAAGGTTTGTTTATGTTACAGAGATAACGTTGGAATGTATATGGTTTACTGTGGGTGTTTTGCTTAAATAGTGAATATATAATAAGATATTTTATTACAAGAATTATTATTTTGTATCGGTCAGATGTAAAAATTGATTTCATGTTGTAATGTACCCCAATTATTTAATTAAGTTAAAGTAGGTTTCGCTTAAATTTTCTATATCAGTGCGATTATTTATGGCGTTGGTATGTCTTTTTATTTGTAGCATTTCATGTATGTTTCTTCGGTTATAACTAGGTTCTTTTTCTAATATTTGTATGTTGTTAAAATTAAATCGGTGGTTCTGTTCTATGGCGTGTTTGGCTAGTGCTGTCGTGTTTTGGATTTGAGTTTTTATGCTATAACACGACAGCACTAGCCAAACACGCCATTTTTCTAAGTGTATTCTATTATCGCGAAATTTATAGGTTTACAGATAAAGTTAGTTGGTGAAAGTGAACCAGAAATGATATAACACTAGCTGCGGCACTGGTAAGTGTTTGTAGCTCAAAATTCAGCCAACCAGAATTTAGTTAAAAACACTTTATGTAGTGAATAAACAAACAAACCCTTATCTTATCTTATCAGATTATGCTCTTATCAATGTCTCTCTCGGGTGAGGGACAACTGCACAGACCGAGAAGAAATTAATCTAAATTCTGCGAATAATGTTTCCGACTGGGAATGGACCCGGTCCAAGTCATATGGACATCCAACCAACCAAATATAGCACCAGCAACTATACCACCAGCAGATAAACCAAATGCCAATAAATATGCAACCACCGCAGTATTGCCAAAATCAATATCCACCTCTTCCTAATAGCTTTCTCCACTCAATCACAAAATCCAATAGAACTGGCAATTGACAACAATATGATAACCGATTCTGTTGAAATAGCTAATAATTTTGCAAATTATTTTAGCACGATATCCAAAATTAAACTATTTGAACATTTTGGAGAAAATTTGTCGTTACCATGCACCACTATGGATAACCAGCCACAAACTTTATTTGTGTGCTATATAGACGAATACACTATTAAAAGTGAGATTGCAAATCTAAAAAATAAAAATTCAACTGGACTTGACGAAATTACTATCAAATTATTAAAGCGCACTAGTGACACTATAAGTAAACCTTTTGAATATCTAATTAATACAGCTTTAGAATCTGGTGTTTTTCCTGACATCCTAAAAATAGCATGTATCATACCATTGTACAAAAAAAATGATCCTCATAATATAGCCAATTATCGGCAAATCTCACTTTTGAGTGTAATTTCAAAACTAGCAGAGAGGCTGGTTCACAACATGATGGTTAAATTTTTACATTTGCATAATATTATTTCACCCTGCCAACATGGCTTTATATCCACAAAATCTATTGAAACTGCTTCCTATTATCTTTTAGATCCTGTCTATAAAGACCTTGATAGAGGAATGTACGTTATATCACTAATGTTTGACCTCTCTCGCGCATTTGATACTGTTAATGTTGAGTTTTTAGTAAGCAAATTATACAATACTGGAATACGGGGAACTTTACTGAAGTGGCTAGAGTCCTATATGTCCAACAGAAAATTGCTGGTAAAATATAATAATGCTATGTCAGATATGAGGGATGTGCACATGGGAGTTCCTCAGGGTTCTGTGTTGGGACCATTACTGTTTGCATTATATGTGAATGACTTACCAAAGCACATCACAAAAGGTAGAGTTACAATGTTCGCAGATGACACTACCATTACAGTGTCAGCACAGACCCCTGAGGAGTTAGCTGAAAATATAACTCATGTCTGCAATGAGCTTGATACCTGGTGTCAGCGTAATCAACTTATATTGAATGATAAAAAAACCGTCTTCATAAATTTTCATAATAGAAGAGGACTTACTCCAAACTTTCTACTGGCTAACAATATTAATGTGGTGTCAAATATAAAATTCTTAGGAACTTGGCTCGATGCTAAACTCTCTTGGGACAATCACATAGATTTTGTATGCAACAAATTAAGTTCTGCGTTTTTTGCTATTCTTCAAATGAAAACACTTGATACTAATGGTTTGTTAAATATTTACTATGCCTTAGTCTACAGCCATTTGTCTATGAATATAGTCACATGGGGTGCAGGCGGAAATATAAACAGGGTATTAATTTCACAAAAAAAGAATAATCAGACTCATTTTTCATTTAAAACCATTAGATAGCTGCAGAGGTGTTTTTAAGAAAAATAAAATATTAACTGTAATATGTATTTTTATTCTAAAATGTGTGTGTTATACATATAAAAATTTCACAAATTTTAATAAACTGGGAGATACACACTTTTACAATACTCGAAATAATAACAAATTGACAATACCGCCTCACTCTACCACTTTGTATAAACATTCGCCTAATTACAACGCCATCAATCTGTTTAACAAACTTCCTGACCATCTAAAAACTATAACAGGCTTTAACAAATTTAAGACAGCTACAAAAAATTACTTAATAGAAATGTCTTTTTATAGTGTTTTAGAGTTTTTGGCACAATAATTAATAAATTAATTTTCATACATGTTACTGTTTTGTTGTCTACTTTTCTTTTATTGTTTGTTTAATTTTTACTGTTTGTTTTATTTTTACTGTTTGTTTTATTTTTACTGTTTGTTTTATACACTGTACATAATTTATTTGACTTACCATATATACATGTTATGTATCACACAATGGTTAATAAAGGTATTATTATTATTATTATTATTAATCAACCCACAATCGCAATTCCTACCGAACATGAATACAAATTCGGCTCCTTTTTACTCTCAATTAAATCCAAGCCAACACAACAGAAATACAAACATATTTAATGAAACTGAAAATTTTCCATCAACCGATGATGACTTAACGGACAGTGGATAAGGATGAAAATGTAAAATCTCACTTATGGCAAGAAGTTGCAAATAAGAGGAAACGTGCAAAGATCCAGAAATCCTCTGAAAACTTGTCCCAAACCAAAACATCAAATAGGTTTCAAACACTATACGAGACAAACCTGGAAGGAAATGAAATTACTAATAAGGATTCAAATAACAAGAACAAGAACACACATCTGAAAGACCCCAGACCACCCCCTATATATGTTTATGGGGTGAAGGACTACAAAGCAATGATAGAATGCTTATCTGCTGTAACAGAGGAAGAGACCTATTATACTAAAACACTCTCAAACAACGTAGCCAAAATAAATACTCAGACTCCAGAAACTTATAGAAAATTAATAAATCTATTAAGAGAAGAAAAAATAGTACACCACACCTATCAATTAAGGCAGGAAAGAGCTTATAGGATAGTCATAAGAGGGTTTCATCATTCAATTCCATTGGATGAAATCAAATCTGAACTAGATGAAAAGGGTCATACACTTAGAAACATAATAAATGTAAGGCACAGAACAACGAAGGAACCTTTACCTTTATTTTTTGTTGACCTCGAACCAAAAAGTTATATTAAAGACATATTTGAAACAGAATTTATTCAACGTACAAAAATTAGAGTAGAGCCACCTAGACACAAAAACAGTATAATTCAATGTACTCGATGTCAAGCTTATGGGCACTCTAAAACATACTGTATGAAGGCGTATAACTGCGTAAAATGTGGGGGATCACATGACACTAGAGGATGCAAAAAACCTAGAGACAGCCCTGCGACTTGTGCTTTATGCAACGGCAACCATCCTGCCAATTATAAAGGCTGCACTGTATATAGGGATTTACTAAAATCCAGAAACAGAAACAACACAAATATCCCAAATAAACATAATCCTATGAATGACACAGACCCAAATCAAACCATGCCGCAAACAGTACACCAGCCTATTCAAAATGGAAGTTTTTCGCAAACAGTCGCAGAAAAAATGAACACCATTAGCAATAATGATGACCTAACAAATATCATGACAAGCTTTCTAAATGAATTTAAAAACTTATTTAACCAGCTTATAAGCTGGCTATTCTGGTTTATAAACCAGAATAGCATTATATCAAACATGTTAACCACAGTCATTAGTAAATTTACCCAGTAATGGCTTCGTCACTACAAATAGATGCCTAGAACGATAATGGGCTAACAAACCATATAAATGAAATCACTCTATTTTTAAACAGCAACAAAATCGACATTCTCCTAGTCACTGAAAGTCAGTCAACAGAAAGAACATTTATCAAAATTCCATATTATATTACATACTTCGCTCACCACCCTGACGGAACGGCTCACGCAGGAGCAGCCATTATAACCAGGTACACTATTAGCCACTATGTTCTACAAGCTTGCACTACAACAAGCCACCATACTAAAAATTAGTAATTTCAAGTGCCCAACAACTATTCTCCTCCTAGGCACAATATTTCAACTGAAGAATATGATTATTTCTTTAAAATGCTTGGATCACATTTTCTAGTGGCAGGAGACTGGAATGCTAAACACAGTATGGGGATCGAGACTAATCACACCAAAAGGCCGCAATCTATTCCGATCAATGCAGCAAAACAATCTGAAATTCCTATCGACGGGTCAACCAACTTATTGACCGACAGACACCAATAAGATGCCAGATCTATTAGACTTTGCTATTACTAAAGGCATATCTAATATTTACTCCAAAATCGAGTCCAATCTAAATTTAAGCTCTGACTATAGTCCGATAATAATAACGTTAAGTACAACTACAATCTGGAGAGAGTCTGCTCCAAAACTGTGCACAAAGAAAACCAAGATACCATTAATGAAACTATTACTTTAGACCACCAAATAAAAGAGCCCCACGATATTGAAAGAGTAATTGCATATTTAACAGTATTAATACAAGATGCAGCCTGGAAAGCCACGCCTACATGTAACAAGATCACGCAACAAGATCACAACATACCACTTCATATATGGGAAATCTTGATTGAAAAAAAAAAAAGAGCACGAGCAAAGTGGCAAAGAACGAGAAACCCCCTCGACAAGACACAACTGAATAGGCTCACACACCAACTGCACTCAGCATTACAGCAGGCTCGCAATGATACTTTTGCATACTTTGTTACTAACCTAGCACCTGTGGATCATTCGCTTTGGAAAGCTACAAAAAAAATTCAAAAGGCCAACAACATCAATTCCGCCAATAAAAAAGCCTGACAGAAACTGGGCACAATCAGATGAGGAGAAAGCTAACGTGCTAGCAGAACAGTTCGCAAACGTATTTATGCCAAATCCAGATTACAACATAGATGATGATGGAGTCAATAATGGGCCTTTTCACTATTTCTTAAATCTCAAAACAAATATGTTTATTTGAAAGCTAACTGATAGATATTCACTTTGTGCAAGTCTGTTTGAAATATAAGTCTCCCATTGTTTAATAAAAAAATAAACATTTATTATGGCAATTGAAACACTCATTTGACCTTAAAGCTGAGTGATGTCACACAGACCAGAATCATGTTGGTAGCATTTGCCAGAACGCCTAATACTACTAACATCACACCACAACTGGCACATTTTACATTGTTTACGGTCAGTTTTGTGGTTATGTTCTGTGTGTTCATTTACGAATTGCGTTTTGCTTTGTTTCTGCACATTATTGGAAGAAAATGGAGCCCGGATTTTCTAAAGCAAATGCAGAAAATCTGCCGAAAGTTGACTTTATTATGGTGGACGAGTTTTACATGTCAAATTTGGATTATTTATCAGCAGAAGTCAGGAATATTAAAACAAAACGGTAAGTCATTAGTAATCTTATTTTCGTGTAATTTATTTATAAATATAATGGAACTACCATTATTTTAACATGCAATAATTGTTGTTACAATATTTTTTCCTATTTCAATTATACTTACTAATGTCTAATAATTTCCAGGTCAACAAGAGCATCGTACGGTGACAACGCAGTTGCTTATGTGCAAGTAAAGCGTGATGGAGCAATTTGTGTAGTAAAAGGTAGAATTACACCAGAACACAGTGTACACAAGAAAAATTATAGTATCATAATGAAAGTCGAGGAACAGGAAGAAAAAATACTGGAATGCAAGTGCCTTGACTGTTCAGCTTCAGCAGGCGAGTTTCTGTTTTAGTTTCCAACGGTGACATTCAAATTTTTATTTATTTTCAGGTGGATGTAAACATGCAATAGTATTTTTGATGTGGGTTCACCGTCGTAGTGAAGAACCATCAGTAACTTCGCAAGATTGCTACTGGCGGAAATCTGCCTTGTCCAAAGCAGTGAAGGAGACAAAAGTAATGGACCTGCAGGCACTGGCTGGGAAGAAAATCCCTGATTTGAGGCCAAAGACTGGAATTTTTCTAGAAAAAGTAAAAACCCTGAATGCAAGCGGCGGTATTTTTAGTTATGTGAAGGCACCAGCATTTTTGAATACATCAATGTACCAGCTAGCTTTAAAATTCAAAGAAAACGACAATTTGATAACTGCGGATGACTTCATAGAGTTCATGAAGCGTACTATGACAGATATTGATTGTCAGAGGGGAGAATTGCTTACCAGGGACCAGTACAAATCAACAGTTTGGTACGAACTGAGATTTAGTAGGATCACTGCTTCCCGACTATTTGAGGCTTCCAGGTGTCAAACGACTGAGGGTGCTCTAATGGAAAAAATTTTGGGTGCAACAAAACCAATCGTTACAGAACCGATTAAACGAGGACTGTTACTGGAGGACAAAGTTTTAAAAGAAGTGGAAGAAATAAGGAAGTTAAAAATCCAGAGGTGTGGGCTATTATTGGATAAGGACTTTCCGTTGTTTGGTGCTTCGCCTGATGGACTCACTGCTGAACATTGCATCGAAGTGAAGTGTCCATATTCAGAAAAAACTATTAAAAATTATATAAGTGATGGTATAGTGAACCAAAAATACTAGCGCAAATGCAACTGCAAATGCTATTCAGTAAAAGGACAAGGGGTTTGTTTTGTGTTGCGGCACCTAATTTTGAACAAAGCAGGGACTTACAAATTAAAGAAGTTGCTTTTGACGAAAATATTTGTTTTAATTTGATGGAAGCGGCTCAATCATTTTGGAAAGCTGCGATATTTCCCAAGTTGTAACATTCTACACAGAGAGAAATCCCTTTGGAACATTTTGCACAATGTTGTGGAACAACGTCTTGTTGCATTTTTTTTAAACAATTGTATAATTTCAAGGCAACGTTATATAGTTTTATACATTTTAATTGTGCATAATTCTTGTACGTTTTATGTATCCAATATAAAGATTTAGTTACAATGAATTTGTTGGAAACTTCGACTAACAAATTCGTGAAATTTAGAGTCAAATTTATTTATTTTTATTCAACAAGTTATAGCAAATTAGGCTTAATTTATTGTTAAGCGTGTCCCTAAACTATATATTTTGTTACCATTCTAGTTACAGTTAGTTTTAAGTAACCGTTTAAAAGGTTTGCACAAATTGTGTAACATAAAGATGTGATTTTATAAACGGATACTGACAAATTTGTCAAAGTATGGGCCCCAACGTATTTATTTCCGTTAAACAATAGTAATCTATGCCTAATTTTATCGATGCCGCCCTCACAAACTGGGTAATTTAATAACATACTACTATTCACAGTGAATTTGGCGATATTGTTATAAAATTTTACATAATTGTTTCATTTGTTTCACATAAAGATAATCATTCTATACTGCTATTGGTTAAAAAATTGTAGAGGTCGCGCCCGCCACGCTAAGCATATAGGTAACGCGTGTCGCGAAATTACGCAATCTATAGATTTCTCATTTAGAAATTGTGGAAAACTAAAAACATACTCTCTTAAAAAACTATAAACATTGTGTCATTTAAGAGCACTATTTTTTGTAAATATGTTTTACAAGTGAAGAGGTTTAGATGCGAAAGTTTGTTTAGGAAACCTTCACAATATATTTAAAAATTTTACACAAATTGTAGAAACTAACTTAATCTGTTCAGAGATCTGTTCCACAAGTGGAATAAAATGATGTATTTTTATGCAACCATAATTCAAATTTGTAAAGAAATCAATTTATGTGATTTTTAAGTTTGTACAAAAATTTCAAACAATGTTAATGCATAAACTGTACAAAATCATTGCTCCAAAAATGTATTATTTATTTGCACAAATTGTTCCTGTTACTTTTTTAAGACCAATTTGGAGTACAATTTTCTACAATTGTGGTAAAATATCACACACATTTTTCCCTGTGAGTAGTATATGTTTATGTAGTATAAAGTTCTGTATTCTAAATTTTTGTTATTGAATAAAATGTTTTATAAACATTGTACTTTTTTCCATAAGGGAATAGGGATGAGCTTTTATCAAAATAACATTAAAAAACTATTGTTTTCATTATATTATTTTTATTATTATATTCAAATGACATAAATTTGCCCTTACTAACAGTGTAAAAAAATAGTTTATGAAAGCAAATGATTACATTAAAAATAGAGAATAAATTTATTTGTCACCATAATAAATTTTTGTCATCAAACGAAATCCTCTGATTATGAAATTCAATCACAGAAATTATTTTTTATCTCACATTAACATAAGCGTCTCCAAACATGTCTATCCAAATTTATAACAGTTTGTATCCAAAATAAACGAATAATCATCGTAACTTATGTCCAATGAATCTGTTTTACGTTAGAAATAATAACTATGTTCTCAAAATAATAGATCTCACCAAATAACATGTTTCAGAACCTTATTATGATGTATGTTTTATTCTTTTTGCCCGCTTGAGGCAAAAAATGTGCCTATTGGCCAAAAAAGGAAAAGAGGGCGCCCATAAAATCAAAATCAGCTCTTATTATTCAGTGAGTTCTTTCGCATAACTAAATTTTTTGTTCAATTATTATTTTTAGGTTTGCCGTTAGTTTACTATTAGTTATGTCCATACATAACGTACATAGTTTTCATATTTAAATTTTTAATAAATACAACAGTCTTTAAGAAATTTGTATATTTATTTAACTTCCAATTAGGACAGACATACCTGTTTATCACAACAATTACAGATCATCATCCGATTGCCATACATTTATAGACAATCGTTTTGAAATAGTTTGGTGTTAACAAGTTGGTAACAGATATATCATTCTGAGAATAAATCTGATTATTTGGTGACTAATTACGGTTTCGGGTGATTTGCCATAAATTTATAGATAATCGTTTTGAAATAGTTTGGTGTTAACAAGTTGGTGACAGACCTATCATTCTGAGAACAAATCTAATTATTTGATAATTAAAATCACATTAAATTGGTGACCGATAAAATATAGCACATTATTTTTTTATCAACGGACCTTGAACGTTAATAATGCCACAAGCTATTAACATCATGTGGTTTACGAGGTATAAAAGATTTGTGTTCACTCTAGCGTGAATGTCCAGTGATGCAAATTCTCTTAACCTTCTTATGACACGTTCAATATGTATACGCAAAGATGCAATCCTCTTACTTTCATTTATTTTTTTCCTTTGATAAGATTTGCCCTTCTTCAACACTCGGTGGCCTAACTAAAAAGCAGTTTTTTTTTGCTAACATAAAATCAATTTGCTTAAATCCTCTATCAGCCATAACTGCACATGCATTTGGCAACTCATTCAAAAAATTGCTTTGTGAAATTATCTCCACCAAAAGCCCCGGAGATGAAGGTGATCATGCCATCTGGGGTTGAAGATATTAAAAATTTCAAAGTATTACATTTCTTATAATCAGACCAGGCCATTGCTTGATAAATAGGATTTGAGGGTTTCTCTATTTCGATTTCCAAACAATCAATAATTGATACAACATTTTTGTAACGTATTCTAAATGGAATTGGTAATCGTTTCTTAATTTCTATAGAACTTGGCCAAAAAATGAGTTCTTGTAAAGCTCCTGCAATGATTGGTATTGATCTGGTAAATATATTGTGAATATAAGTAACGCTCATCTCAAAGTCATCAGCAAACCGAGCATATACATCATCTGTTCTGATTTTCTTTAACGTAATTAAAACATCAACGTGATGAATTTTTTCCACTTCAACAATAAACTTAACAACCTGGTAAACATGTTCCGGCAATCCTAAATAGAACCTGCTCTTCTTTTCACATAAATATTCTGTTGAATTTCTTCGTCCCATGGATGGTACCTTTAAATGTTCTTCGATGCTAGATATCGAATCATAACTGTTGGTGTTGGCAGAGGAAGATACAGACTCAGATTTCACTGGAGATATAACTTTCACAGTAATTTTATGTTTTGCTTTAGGAAGTTTCACTGGTGAACTTGCTTTGTCAGTTTGTCTAATGCGAGTATTGACACCAACACTGCGAAAATGTTTTTTTTCGTTAGCTGGCATGCTGACTTGTAGAGCAACACTACTTTTTTTGTACATGTTTTGCTTCTCTAACAGGTATGTCGACTTGTACAGCAACACTTAATCTTTGTGGAGTAACATTAAAATATCCCGACGGAGGATGAGCAACAATCGTATGTTTGTCTTTTGTAGGAGTAAGTCGAGTCTGCTGTTGTCTAGAAGTGGATGGTATGTCATCATGTACACTAAATAACTGTTTTTTTGCACTTTTAATGGACGATAGACTTATTACGGTTTCACTCTTTCTTTTTCTTGCGGATGGCGTTAATTGTGACGACTGGTCTGGAGACTTAACGTGTCCAACCTTTGCTTCCAAGTTGCGATGGGGCACAGCATCTTTTTTTAAGAATAAGTTTGGAATCAATGGTTTTATAGTAACACCAGTTTTCTGAATCTTCTTTTAACTGTAAAATTTCAATAATTTAGCATCAATTTCTAAATACAACTACTTTTCTTACATCAAAATGATCTTCACAACAGTAAATGTTTCTCGTTTTCGTCAACTGCTTCTCAACTTTGGCTATTTTAAACCATGCTTTTCGTCTATTTTCATCTGGTGGAACGTAAACGAAAATTTTGACTGGACAATTCATGTTGTTATTTGTACATGTTGGTACAAAGCACTTTTTAAACATGTTCCACACACAACAATCCAAACTAAAAAAGAAACGACTGTCAAAGTCAATTTCGACATCAACTGTCAAAAAAGCAGGGAACCAACTTTGCAATACACCGATGTGTCATGTTCAAGGTCGTAGTCCCTCTGACGTCACTAAGGTGGGTTGCGTGACGTCACGTAAAAGCGCGCGCTTTATTTCGACACTTTTGTTATTTTTTTTCGATATAATTCGTGCTCAAAAAAAAAAAAATACGGCAAGTTTTTTTTATAAAACACTATCACATAAAGCAATAAAAAAAAATTGTGAAAAGGCCCATTTCCTTAATGCTCCTTGTCAACTCTCACTACCAATCAAATCATTCTCACCAGCAGAGGTTCGTAGAGAAATTAATAAAATTAACTCTTTTAAGGTTCTAGGCTATGATTTAATCGTTGGAGAAGTATTAAAACACCTACCTAGAAAAGCGATTGTTCTATTAACCACAATATATAACAGTATGTTACGCCTGTGTTACTATCCCATACAGTGGAAATACGCACAAATCATTATGCTTGTGAAACCTGAAAAAACGCAAACAGAATCTTCTTCTTACCGACCGATAAGTCTACTACCACAAATGTCGAAAGTATTTGAAAGGCTTCTGCTAAATAAAATAAATGAAAACGCATCCATGGAAGACCTAATCCCAGACCATCAATTTGGATTTCGGCAACGCTACTCAACAATTCAACAATGCCATCGAATTGTAAACAAAATTAAAGAATGCTTGGAAGAAAAGAAAATGTGTGCCTCTGTCTTCCTTGATGTACAGCAGGCATTTGATAAGGTATGGCATGAAGGTCTCTTGTACAAATTGAAGATGCAAAATCTTGCAAACCTTCCAATCAAAAACACTTCGTATGTTAGTAGATGCTCCATGGTATGTGTCCAATGCAACTCTCCATAATGACCTTGGAATTCCCTTCATAAACGATCTGACAACCCTCCACGCCAATAAAGCAAAACAACGGAATACCGCTCACAGTAGCATGACCATAAACCAACTCTATCAGCTACCGTTTGAGGACAGGAGACTCAACAGAACATGGCAAGAAGACCTGACTAGGTGAAAATGGAGAACAATCAGTGGATGGTACCTAACTCGCGCGTAATCACAAATTAAACCATTTGCTAAATACTCTGTATATAGATTAGAGTAGATTGTAAATTTGCTATGAAATAAAAAAAATATATATTATATGCATTAAATAGATATACAGGGTGAGTCTTAAGTGCGTAGTTATATTTAAACCACAGATTCTTGACATCTGTAGAAACCCACTGGCACATTTTTTTTCTCTTAATTCCAACGTAAAATTGAGTTATCGACTTTCAAAAAAATAAGATGAAATTGATTTGGAACTGCTGATTACTAGAAACATTACTCACTTTATCTGAAATGGTGCAATGACTTGAAGTGTTACCGAATTTCATATGCAATTTATCACCTAGCCAGTAAGGTCGTTTCCGAACATAATAATTTTGAATGAAATAATTACCTACTTACGCGATTAATTGCTCCATTTGAAATAATTTTTAAACATACATTGAACTGAATCTGCGGTTGGCTGCTTGTGAAACATTATTAAAATTATTAAAAATAGAAACTTTTTGCATTTAAATGTTTCAAAAATATTTTATTAAAACTCTACACATGTTTCGGCTTTTTTAGGCCTTTCTCAAGAGTATCATCTGTACTCTTGAGAAAGGCCTAAAAAGCCGAAACACGTGTAGTTTTAATAAAATGTTTTTGAAACATTTAAAAGCAAAAAGTTTCTTTATTTTTAATAATTTTTAAACATTTTAAAATACCTTTTAATGTAAAAAATGTACAAGTTTGCCTTTTTCTTGTATCAATTAACATTTCTTTCAAGTGTTTAGTATGGAACATACAACTAAAACCAAATTTTCTGATGAACAGTAAACTTATAAAATGCTACTGACAATTTTGATTTCGTTTTTTCAATTTTTATAAAAGAATTATTATTTTTTAACAAGTAGTACTTACTTACCATGCGATTATAATAACTTAAAATAATCCTGTAATTTATTAATAAATAAATCGTTTTGTAATAGTCATACGTTTGGCTGGTTCATTAACCTGATAGGTCAATGGGTGAGTTACACTGACCTATCTTTTACGTACATTACATTACCAACAAATTCATAATTCACATTACACATTTCACAGACGATAGGAGATTCTTATCACACACATCCATCAAGCATAATCGTATAAATTAAGATAGAAAAACGAGTTCAAATCAGTAACACGATTCATTCCCTAAATGAAAACAAATATTTAACTTTATTTGCAAACAAAATCCAAGCTTTGACAAGATCTATTCTAATAACAAGAAGTACTTTTATCGAACCCCGTTATGAAATGTCGTTTTATATGCATTTTTGACGTTACGAAACGTCACATTTTTCATAACTCAGTCTCATTACATAACTGAGTGATGTAATGAATTTTTACGTAACTGATTATTATCATTTTCCTTTTTTAAAGCGGGATTAGATAAAATTTTGTACTTAACACGTTATGAAAAGTAATTTTACTTGACTCATGTAATTTGCAAAACTCGCTCACTTCGCTCGCTCGTTTTGGCAAATATTACATTCGTCAAACAAAATTAGTCTTTTCATAACTGGTTACGTAAACAACTATTAGGCACTTTTAAAATATCGCAAAACTGAAATAAAAGCACAAAGAGAACAAACAACACACTTAAAAAACCGAAACCAAACATCCTCGATTTACCTAATATCTGTCATACAATAGTATAATTATTTCCAAGAATAAGATGTTTACGTAAATTCACTCTGAACGATTTGCAACTATTATTTTCTCTATCTAATGCTATAAGAATAACAACGACAGCGATAGTGAATTGGCCCATCCCGTTATTATTTTCGTAAATCACTATAGTGGATAAAAGACATACACGCTTCTTGGAACAGGACAGGACCGGATTTAGAATTACAATAACATTAAACCATTTTCTAGGTGGACTTAAGTCAACATTATTTCTCATTTCATCTGCAGTGTCGGTACTAGATTTTATTGCCGGTGGATCAATAGAAAAACGAAGCGTTCCGTGGTCCAATCTGATCACGTGCACATCACGCTCAGTTTTATGTTTTCGTCCAGTTTATTAGTGCTGCCACTGATTAATAGTACAATTGTTCTAGATTCAGTACAGTTTAATAATTTTAATACATCGGCACCTCTTTCAAAAGTCTAGTACATTATCATAATTTGTTCCTCTATGCGGTATTTCAATAAACAAATGAATAAGTAATGCTCGTTTGAAAAGTAACATCATTCACTTGTCATTGCCTTGTCACTTTTTCGTGCTTTAAATGTAAGCAAACAGTTTAGTTTAACCAATCACGAAAGAACAGGAAATTTGTAATTAATTAATCAGTAATCAGCATTAATTTTTAGTAAACAAACATGTTTTAAGGCGTACGTTGCGCAGAAATACTCGTTTTGATTACTAAATTATTTTAGAAAAAGATAGACTACTCTTAAAACATCTCTTTCTGCTGTGTCTTTTTTTTAGATGTTCTGCTGGCCTTTGTCCCTTCTGTAACATAATTGTATTCTGCTTGTCACCAGAGTAATTAAGTTCAACTGTTAAAAATGTTTTACAGAAAAACAATACGTTTTCTTCCAAATTAGTTTCGCAAGAGTGGGTCTCGGCTCATTCTGTTTTTTTTTATTATTATTATTATTTCATAAAAGAACGCCTCCCAAAAAGCATTCTAGTACAATTTTCGGATTTCTAGTAGAATTTTGTATCAAAAGTTGGTACGATTTACTAAATTCGGTTCTGCACTCAAGATAATACAAGTCCGAATGACAGACATCTACATTCCGCATATCAACAGGACCAAAACGCCGCCGACAGCAAACAACTAAACAACACATAATTTGGATGACTCAAAGTTTTTCAGTTATTGTGTTACCATTATTTATTATTTATAATTTGTCCCTTTGATGAAAAGTAGTGATAACAATGGTAAATAATTGATTGGGTGGATATGTTAGGGGCATATTTTCAAGGCGATGAAAATACTAGACAAGAAAAACGGTCTTACTTGACGAAACCCAACCTGAAAATACATTCGTAGCAACTGTTCAATAATTATGATATTTCAGAAGTTTTGTGCCTCCAAATCACAATCGTAGATGACTAGTTACAAATAAGATTCGAACCAGAACATCTGGAGGCGGTTAAAAAAAATCCTGGTACAGGTACAAGAAGATTGGCCCATGAATTTGGCGTACCGTACCTATCACAGTCAACAGTTGTTTTGCTGTGTTTGTGCATGGAGTGCTAGTACCAATTCGTCGATTGTTATAAGTTATTGTTTATTAATTTTAAATTGTAGTTCAAGTGTTTAGTGCAGTGCAATGATAACAATGAATATTTCGTCCATGGGAAGACATTTAAGTATGTTTTTATTAGTGATTAGTACAATTCTCGAAAACTAATATTATTTAATGGTTATTAGTGTTTTTAATTTTTGATTATTATTAGTGATTTATTTTTGTTGTGTACCAGGTTATTATGGTTTATTTAGATGTAGAAGAGATTTTTTTCAATTAGGTATGTACAGAAAGCCAATATTTTGTTATTTATTTCAGTATTAGAATTTTTTTTGGTTTAATTTATTTATTTATAAAGAAGTATAAGTTTTTGTTACAGAATTTATTGTTGATTTTACTAATATTTTACTAAAATGGGCAAAAAAATAATTCTATTGTAGATGAGATAGCAATTAATAATGTAAGACTTAGACCTCGATCGATTCACGGAACAGAAGTGTATCGACCTTGTGGCCGCTGATGTTCTGTGCTATCCATATATTAAGTAAACAAATCTGCTTTTCCGTTCGTTAAAGTAGATGCTGATTAAAATCTTTTGAAATTTTTTAATTTTTTTATTAATACTTTGTAAGTAGTTGTTTACTTTTGGTATTTTTATTATTACCTTGATCCCAATAGAACAATGCATATATTATGTAGCAAAGTCAATTAAATATTTACATATTTATTAATACCTCCCAAGAAATAAAAAAATTGTGTTCTATACTGTTTAAAAGGGTTTCTTTAGTTATATAATTTATGCAGTTTTCAATTTTAAAGGATGCGATGATCATCTACCACAATTTATTATTTGCTTATCCAACAGAATTTGAAAATATAAACTCACTATTTTTTTAATTCATTTCAAAAAATAAAAGAAAATTAATGTTTTTAATTTTAATCTTCTGACGCCATCCAACTAGTTTCGCACTAAAACTCAAGCAGTAAGTAAATTTGGAGATCCTACTCTTATTGCAAGTTTAACTTGTTAATGTGTTCTTGGACGTTTTAACAAGGGAAACGTACAATTACAAGACTACAGACTGGACTAAATACAAACGCATAATGAACAAGAACACTACAATAAACAATAACATAAACACTAAACAAGAACTCGACGACGAAATTACGAGACTCACACAGACAATACAAAACGCAAAGACAGTACAACTAAACGAATCACACTAGGGCCCAGACAGGACAACTTACCTAGTGAAATCACTAACTTAACCAAATTTAAAAATAATATTCGCCGTAGATAGCAACGGCATAAACGAAGCATCGACAAGAGACGACTGACGGACCTTCAAAATAACATCAAAGAAAAAAATAGCGAATTTTCGAAACACCGAATGGAATAAGATAATTCGCTATGGACTTTAACAAAATTACTTAACGTGACAAAAACGACATACCTGTACTCATAACAAATGGACAGACCACACTCACAGACAAAGACAAGGCTGATGTACTGGCACAACACCTACACCAGATGTACAGCACTAAAAACAACAGACAAAAATAGACAGACAAGCACAGAACATCCCCCTTCATGTTCCCATCCCCTCTAGAAAATTTACAAAAATGATTACATCACCAAAAAAAAATTAAAAGTATACTTAAAACACTTCCCAACCTCAAAGCGCCCGGTCCTGACAACATTCCCAATATCCTTTACAAAAGACTTCCCAACAAGACTGTAATACAGTTAACCTACATAATTAACGCGTCGATACGACTGCAGTACTTCGCAGCGTGGAAAACTGTAATTATGGTGCCTTTCTTGAAACCGGTTAAGAATCTTACTCAATCCACCAGCTATAGGCCGCTTTCTCTGCTTAATTCCCTCGGGAAAATAGCAGAGAAAATTGTGTTAATTTTCTCAATAAAATTATTAGCAAAAAAGGTCTAGTACTAAAAATCCAATTCGTTTTCAAGGAAGGACATAACACCACGCTGTCGCTGTGCAGAGTTGTGCACCACATCATCAGCGGTTTCAATTTAAAACACAACACGACTGCATAACTGCATAACCTTGCAGATTATTTTATAATTTTCATTAAATCATATTTATCTGACAGATACTTTGGAGTTAAATCATATTTGTCTAACAGACAATTTGGAGTAAAGATTAACAATAAAACTTCCGATATCTATGACATAAGGGCGGGCGTACCGCGGAATAAGGTACCCACGTTATTCAACCGATACTTAGCAGACTTCCCCACCCACCCCCTGACGCAGACTATTATGTACGCTGACGATACGACTATCTACGCACAATCATTTTACCCCAGACTGCGACGACAAAATTACGATGCCACCTCGACATACTCACGAAATACTACGACAAATGGAAATAGAAAATAAACGAAACAAAAACAGAGATTATTACATTTACAAAAAATTTACCAACATAAGAACTTTTACTTCCCTCAAAATAAACAACAAGACTATTACGGAAAACAAAACGGTCAAATACCTCGGACTGACATTAGACCACCGACTTTTGTTTAACACACATCACTAAAACAATCAACAAGACATACATGAACTTACATAAACTATATCCCCTCCTTAACTGACGCTCCCAACTGACCACCCACAACAAACTATTCTTATATAAGACAATACTGAGACCGAAAATAACTTATGGCTGCATTGCCTGGAGCCGCATGTCAGATACTCAATATCAGCAGCCTCCAGGTGACGCAGAACAAATTACTGAAACATAAGTGATGCTAACAGATACACAAGAATCGACGACCTACACGAACATGCTAACACAACCAATGCGTGAATAGATCATTGATACGACTCAAAAATTTCTAGTCAAATATTCATACATCGGACCTAACAAGATACATAACAGACATACGTGCACACCACAATTTCATAGACACGCACAGACTGTTACATAAAAATCTTATATTATACTACGACTAACACTAACACATCACGCATAACAACAGACACACGCCCCTATCCATTATCCATATCCTACATCAACTTTAACACACTTCCACCCCACCTACCTTCCTCCCTACTTCTCTTTCAGGGAATAGGTTCGCCTATTCCCTCCACCACCCATCCATACATCTACTCTATAACTTTTTTTTTTTTTTTCAATCAGATTTTTCGTGGTTTTCCTGCATAGTTACGATAATCATTGTATATTTTAATTAATGTAAATTGCTAATATTACGAGTATATACTTAAACGCACTGAATTGTGTTCACAGGAAAGTATCGTCTACTCATCAACAGTAAGGGTCTAAAAATACAGCAGAGGGCCACAATGCCGGCCACCGAGACGCCTATCCGACACCTGGCGAAATTTGTCGCCAGGCGAAGATATTTCGTATTAATAAAATATTGTATGCTGTTAATTTCATGTTTGTTTGTTTATTTATTTATGTACTACATAAGAAAATAAATAAAATAATTTAGACCTAAATAGTCATGTGCGTAATAAGAAATAAAGGGAATTGGAATGTGTTCTTAGTTACAGAGTATATATTATTTCATTAATAAATTTTAACTTGTTATATTAAAACTTGTTACTACTATCGCCACTATCTAGATGGAAATAGGTAGGGGGGGGGGAGGCAAGAGCTGTACACATAAAAAATTTAAAAAACATAATAACCTTTATTAGCAAAATATCACTTTCATATAAAGTAACAAAGAAACAAAAATAAATATTCTTTCATACGCATGTAAAACAATAAAAAAATAAAAAGAAAATAAAAAGTAGGTAAGGCAAACGTTATAATAGAGGGAGGAAGCGAGGCGAGATTCGCGGTCCTCCAGGGTTCCGTCGGTTTAGGCGGGAGAGATGATGTGTTAGTTTGCTCTTGACCGCATGACTACCACGGCTGTCATCTACTGTATTGTTCGCCTATACCATACGAACAAAAATTAAATAACGAAAGTAAATTCTTGCATAATATACACGTAACACTATTACTACACAAGCCTTTGAAAAGGGGAGACTGTTACATATTGCTAACCATTATTAAGATTAAAACACATAAATATGACGACCCTTTTCGTTCCATGCATTCAACATACGCCCCGACATACGCTAGTTATCGCCGCGAGAATTACAATT